>JARHVA010003250.1:1785000-2090491 GCA_037957365.1 Torreya grandis
AAAAACTTGGGAGGAGGTATAGCCTTGTCTTTAGGATGAGGAAAGGTCGGATGCAATGTCTCAATATATTATCAAATCTATCAACAATGGGTGGATATCTATGCTATGAAATCAATAAATATCTTTGTTAGTATAATTTGGGGGTCTACTAATAGAGGAAGTAAAAGCTGAGGAAGGCTAGTATGATTGGAAGTCTCTAGTCTAATTTCTAACAACTCTATGAATGTCATAGTTAGGTTGATCATCCCATTGGGAAGACAAGGGATCAATATATGGAAAGGAAGAAGGCCATCACCAAGGGGAGGTGGGGCTAGTAGAGATACTAGGCTAGGCTCATCTAAAGGAGGAGTAGAATCAAATACATGAGAAGGCTCAACTAAAGGTAAAGTGGGAGTAAGAACCAGACGAGGCTCAATTGAGGGAAAAATAAGACATGAAGAAGGGTTAAGAGGATTAACCATCATCTCTAGTGGAAGAAAACTATAATTATCTTGGTATTTATCAAAATGATAAGGACTAGTCATAACTGTTAGGGTGTGGAGCTAAAAGCTTCAACTGTTGCAGACATGAAGAAGGGAGGTTGTTGAAGATCTAGAAGTACCAACATCGGCAACATGACTGACATCGGTCAGATGCAGTGTAGAAGGCAACTGACATTGGCAGGGAGTCAATCGATGTCAGCCAGCACTAGACAAATAGGGACTGATGTCGGTCACCTGTGGCAGTTTTAAAACTACTGTTGATGAACAGTCAGTTAAGTGAAGCGAGTGTTTACATGTTTAAGGACTAATTATAGTCATGAGCTACATGTCTAATTATTGTAATTAGATTTCTATTTTTGTATGCATGGGATCCTATTTAAAGACCCATGAGGCATGTATTGTAAATCAAGCAGGCAAGTAAAAGCATTGAAGCAAGGTGCAAGGTCAAGGAGATCTATAGGTGTAAGGTCAAGGAGATCAGCTGAAGCATTCAAGGAGGGGATAACAACTCAGGTTGTTGAGTTGGTTGTGGTTGAGTAAGAGAGAGAGGGAAGAAGGTCTTGAGGTGTGGCAAGCCTTTGAGGTGGAGGAAGAAGTGGCATCTTCCTTATTGTATTTTCTTCTAGTAATATTTAATACAAGAGTGTGTATTGTCTCTCAAATTCTTTGTTGTCTCAAGTTTCTAGTTACTTAATCATTCTGGTATAATTCCATGTTTAATTTCTTATAAGAAAGTAATCAATTGTGCTTCCATTGGATAAGGGGTTCCTAAAAATAACATGCTCCTAAGAGGCTCTATTGAAACTGAAGGTGTATCATGAAATCTCTCCATCTCTACTCTACAAAAAAGAAGAATATTATAATTAATAACTATGAAAGAAGTAATATGATAAGATGAATAAAAAGATTAAAATAAAGAGGTATGATATATAAGAATCTCGACATCTATAAACTAGAAAAGTCCTAAAAATGGATCATATAGAGTATAACCATCATCATAATCAGGTATATGAAGGTCAATGGCACAAATAGGTATGATATTTTCATCATAATTGTCATGATTAATAGAGTCTCAATTTTTGGTTAATACCATAGGTATATCATTGATAGGTGGCTGACAAGAATGTGACTTTAAGGATGGTAAAAGTTGAGTAATGAGATGAAGGGAAAGATATAAAGTTTTGATCTTGATGTTGATCTCATATAGTTAATTGTTATCAGAATCTAAGAGTTTAGGTGGTATGTTCCTGATTATTTTAGGGTGACCATGATAACCTCAAATAGATTTGAAAGGATAATTGAAACATTTAGATTCTTTGAATGGGACACTAGGTAAGGGTTCAAGGGTTGGAATTTTGAATACACCATGTTATTGTATTTTTTTTAAAGTACAAGGGTTTATGTATCCTTGAATCCTATAGATAGCACCATTATGGGGAGACTTGACACATTGATAGGCAGAAGACGTGACATCCATCATGTGATAAGTCCAAGGCTTTCTAAGAAAGATATTATAGGAAAGGGGAAAGTTAAATATCATAAACTTCACTCAAATAATGACATGAGGTATGGTAATAAGAATCCACATGAAACCTAAAGGAGGAATTTACCTTCAATCATAACCTTGGCATGTATTGCATGTGGACTTAAGATTACACTCAGAATATCTAAATATTTTGATTAAATTGAGGGAGATGACACAAGTACCTGAACCCTCATCAATCAAAGAATGCTTGACTTGGATATCATCAATTTGCATACTAAAAAATATATTGAGGATCATCTACATGAAGTAGAATATCATATGGGATCATGAAATCAATAGGAAATTTTAGTGAAAGAGAATTGTCTATTATTTCATCAATGTGTATAGATATCTCTTCATATTATTGTAAGATACTATCTTCAGACCCAGATAAGGTAGCTTCATGTCCTAATAGGGGAGGATGAAGGATGTTCATTTCAAATATTAATTACATTATATTGTTGTGATGATGAGGAGAGGATCTCATAATTTCAAGAATGGATATTTGATATGGGAGATTAGTAAGTTACGCGATGGGGTCCCATTCATCATAACCCATGGGGGACTATTAGATAGAATTGTGTGATTTTTTATGAGCTTTTGGAAAGGAGGCTTAGATGTTCATTTAAACTTGTGTTGATAAGATTTATTTTATTTATTTGGAGGACAAATCAGTTGATTGTCTTTAGATGATGGGGTAGTTTATTTAGGTATTTATTGTAATTGATTTGAATAAATATTATTAGAAAGTTGAGGAGTGTTTTTATAAGCACTTGGAAAGAGATAAGGCCCTCTTTCCCCAACTTTATTAAATGATATGGGAAATAATATTGTATAAAAAGGAAATTTTAGGATATTTGGTGTGTGCGTGTTGGAGTAGAATCAATGAAAGAAACTACACTTTACATATTAGTCATATTTACCATATTCTCTTTAGGAATTTGGTCGATAAAACTTTCAACATTTTTAGTGGAAGGAGAAGGCTTGTCATTTCTATCTTGATGATTAGGAATATGACCTTTATTTATGACAAGATGAGCATTAGCCTATTTCAAAGATTGATTTTTGTTTTGTGTTTCATGATATTTATAGGGTATATCATAGGCTTGTTAGCATTTGAAAATGAGTGAATCATGATCAAGGTTTGGTCCAAGAATAAAATCCATGGCTAGATTACTTAATTGTCTACAAATTTTTTTTGGATCATACCATAATTCCATAGGATGAGTGGGGTCAAGCTCTTATGGTAGAGGCTTGGGTAGATGATTTTGAATATTAGTTAAGGATAATGGTTTATGAACATTAATGTTGTTTGTTTGATAAAATTGATGATTATGGGTCTTATTTAGAGGGGGAACATGTTCCACAACATTTTTGGGAGTAATGGCTTGAATATTATGAATAGTGTCATAAGAATTAGTGGCACCATAATTGGTAGCATGACAATTTTTATTTTTAATGAGCATGTGAGTGCCCATGAGAGGTTGGGATGGCTCAAATTGGTACATGATAAAATATTATCATTTGTCTTGATAAAGGGATTCTTTCAAATTTTTAAGAGTGAGAGTCCTAACTTGATATTACACCTTAGGATAAAGAGAATTAGTGAATAGATGAAAGATATTATCATCTACCATGTTATGATCATCCTTATTAGACTAGGTCTTCCATAATTTGATGAAATATTATTTGTTTTTGGTTTCAAGTTGATTACAATTGATAAAGTGAGCTAATATATTTTTAGGAAGATCACTAGTTTGAAACTCTTGTACTATGGAGTTAACTAGATCTTCCAAGCTAGTGACACAATGGGATTTCAGTTGATTTTACTAGTTCAATGTGTCTCTAGAGAGGGTTTTTACTAATAAATTTGTAGCATCAAATGTATTTAATTTGACCAAATATTTGTAGATATTATAGAATCTTTTTAACTATAAGGTAGGATTGGTTGACATGTAACTAATGGTAGGTTTGATACCTCCTATGTTGATATTGGCAATTTGAGGTAGAAGAGGTTTATTTTGGAGATGTTTGATCATTTTTTTAACAATGGGTGGTTGAGTAATGAATTTTTAATGGGTAGGGGGCATTTTTATTTTGTTCTCCCCATAAAACCTATTGAGGTTGATTTTGAAGATGAAAGATCTGATTTTACATTTTCATCATTTGGTTGGAATTATTAGTTTGAAAGGCATTAATTTTATTGAGACTTTGAAATAAGAGTTGATGGGTTTGAGTGGTATTTTGACTAGTTTTTTTTTCATGCAAATCATTGACATTGGTATTAGTGGCTTGGTTTACACTATGAGAAGTGGCATGTGCTACACTAGTATCAGGAGAAGCATTGGTAGAAAAGGAAGTACTAGTAACATGATTAGCATGTGTAGAAAAAGATGCACTAGTGGAATGATTGAAATAAAAAGAGGAAGAAACACTAGTGGCATGATTATAATTGGTGTAAAATGATACACTAGTGGCTTGATTGAGGAGGAGGGGTCATGTAAAAGTCCCACTAGATGTTGAATCCACCATGTTAGTAGAGATACTTGGAATGGAGGTTAAAGAAATCAAAGAAGAGGAGGTCATAGTGTGGTAATAAGTCAAAATAGAAGGTAAAGGTTAAGAATAAAATAAGGTGTCACCTCCAAATCCATGAGAGAATATAGGGGAGGGTGAATGGGGTTCTTTTACTTGACCACTTATCATGAGACTGTAAATAGTTAAAGGGTCTTTTCCTTTATGTTGAGCAAAATTGTTAATGAATAAGAGAATTTTATGTGTGTACTCTAATTCAAGCTCATCTTCTAAGGATAAAAGAGGGTTATGAACTGATGATGAATGAGGAGTCCCATAATTGGTAGTGTGAACCAACATGCAAATTGCTTTCATCTAAAGTGGAAGCCAAAAGTTATTTTTGGGGAAACCTATTGGGATTGGTAAATCTTATCATGTCTATTGGATTCAAATCTATGTTATCCTCAAACAAAAAGTTCATGATGAAAAAAATAGGATAAAGGGGTGATGCAAAGACAAAATAAAAAAATAGGATATAGAGTTGAATTAGTCAAATGTATTCTATAAACTAGGGAATATAATAGAAAGATAAGGATACATAGTCATGCAGATCAGTTGTGTATTGTTGAATAGGGAACATGATAGAGAAATGAGAAGACACATTCAGATAGGTCAACTATGTACTACATAGACATAGGTTAAACATAAAGATAAGAATACACAGTCATACAAGTCGATTGTGTACTACAGGTAGGAAAGCTAAATAATCTATAAGATAATGTATCAACCAAAATGACAATGTTCTAAAATAGAATAAAATTTTTTAAGATAATTTATAATAAAAAATGAAATTAAGCACACAATAAATTGGGTCAATATGACTAACCCAATTAGAACACACAACACAAACCTTGTACCAACTCTGGGCAATGTAAGTTTTACAATACAACATACAATGATTAATTAACCACTAAAAAGTAAATGCTAACTAATTGGTCATCCTAAGTGTTATTAAGTTATAATAAGTTTTAATTTTAATGTGTTAGGGAGGTTGTCTAAAATAATGAACTAGAAATAAATCTAAGTATGGTTTTAGGATGTTTAGGTTGAAAAGGATATGTATTAGTGATGGTACTAGCTTATTATTAGGACCTACCCCTTCACTACATAATCCCACATAAATAAACATGTTAGGTGCTTTGATAATATATACCATCAACCACATATTTATACTTGGCTGAAAAACCAAGTCAGATTTCCCCTTGGTGATGAAATCCAAGTAAGTAGGCCTTGGGAAGACAAATGTTTAATGTTTTTTGAATGAAAAGTGATTTGGTAGTGTGTGCAAAAGAGAAAAATAGTGTGACTAAAATGGTAATTTGAAAAATGAAATGTGAATTAATTCCTAGCAAATAAAGGTTAGTTCCTTGGTTGACAAAAGTACATAGTCAGTTCAAGTGACACTATATACAAATACTGTAGAACATAGTCGATTGGGTCACTACTATTATCAATACACAAGATCTATAAGAACACAATCAAATAGGTCAACTATGTATTATATATGGAAGACAAACCATATAATTATATCAAACATGTTAACCCAATTTACTATAGGGCTATAATTTTACAGACTACAAACTTGTGAAAAATAGTAGTAAAAGAAGAATTACAATGACAAAGAGAGAAAGGAATGAAATTTGATGAGCTTGAAGATGTTTTAGACTAAATTTTTTTATGTTTTGATGTTCAAATGCTGATTTAAAATTATGCTACTTGACCAAGTTTATAAAGCCCTTTATGCTAAAAGATAAGTGGTGAATAGAGTCAATTGGTTTGATTATGCTTGTAGACCTATATGTTTATAGAAGAGAATTGGAGATAGAGTCAAATATTTCATCTATGTATGCAAATCTGGAGCTAAAGAAGAATATTGTGCTAAATTGATTGATCCAATAACTTGTATTTGGTGAAGACCTGCATAGAGAAAATAGAGTCATTTTGGAGTGACTATGTATTAAACCTATACAAAAAATGTTATAAATGTACCAACTGGTTCAATAAAATACTAAAAATATAATATAAATATAAAATAATGGTGTGAAAAAGACCTATAAGGATTTGATTCACATTGAGTTCACCAAAATGCATGCAAAGGGAATTGTACCTGATCTACTAATCAATACTAACTCAGAGAAGATAAATCCCACATACACTTTTTATTATTGATACATCAGATATTCAGGGTCACTACCAAGATGGATATGCTATACCTAACCAAGGGATCTCTTACCACAATACCATCACTAGAGATGGTTCCAAAGCCTCTAGTCAAGCAACACCATGCAATAACCCTATATAGGTCCTATGTTTTCATATTCATAAATTAAATGAAAATTAAAGTAAAATTTATTCTAGTTCTCACCAAAACTTGTGGCACAAAGTGAGGGTTGATTTAACCTTTTAGGGTTTTACCTATGTAATTTCTATGTTTGGTTAAAGGGTTGAGATGAGTAAATTAGTTAAATAAATATGCAATAATTAAGTATTGATTTGTTATGAAATTTTAATTATTTTGACCTTCTAAAAAAATGGATAAATAGATATTAACTAAAAACTAACTATTGAAGGTGATCTAGGTTTTGAAAGTTGAGATATGAGCAGTAGTATGTGTCATCAATAAGATTCTAGTATTTGTCTATTCCCTTGATAGTATCACCCAATTTGGATAGTTGAATCATCTATGTGTAGTGTCCTCAATATGACACTAATGTCCATTTTATGGGATTTTCCCCATTTTTTGGGAGTGCCTATACCTATGTTTGTATGTTTTGTTCTTGCATGATTGAAACTTGTAGCTTTATATTGTACCTAAAAAACTTGATTTAATGTGAAAACCCTAATCTCCTTAAAATTATGGCATAATAAATAATTTTTTGTGTGTTAGTAGGATGGATTGGACATCCTAAACACCTCACTATGTACAAAGTTTCCTACATACTAATACTCCAAGGAGGGATCAATTTTGATGTAGTTCTCCCACCTACTTCTTGACGTATGTGAAAGTGAATACTAGGATGAGAGTGGAATTGGTTTCCTTGAATGTGTTTGAGCTTTGAAATGCTTGAAAACTATACTTAAAGATGTTTTATATGATAGTATGTAGAAAGTAGAGTAGAATAAGGATCAAATACCTTAATTTTGCACAACTTTGTCTTTTGTTTGAATACCTTTTGCATTTATTTTCCATGTTCTTAATAAAGGTGGATTAGACTTGTATTTAAAAGGTTTTATTGCTTGTGAAAATAATAAAATGAGCTTAGGACAACCTTAGGATGGGTACACATTTGAAAAATAATCCATTGGGAAGAGTTGGGGATAAAGACAGTAACACCCAATTGGGGACACTAGTGCCATGTGGCTATAGTGTCCCAAATGTATCACTAGTGTCCTTTTGGTAGACTACTAATAAATTTAGATTGGGATCAGGGATGATAATTATAGGACCTTATTATGACTATCTATAGTAACTATGGTCTATTTAATGACTGTAAATGTAAGTCTAATGCTCTAGAATGGATCTATGGCTAGCCTAAGGATAGGTTAACTCAAGTAACACTCATATCATCCAATTTCCACTTTTAGGTGATTACATTTACCCCACATTTATGCTAGTAATGCAACAAAGTGAAATGACTAGTATAAATTAAAAAGAAGCATACCTAGACTTAGTTTATAAGTGAAGCCCTTGTAGCTAAGTTTGAATATGTGAATCTAGGTCTACGTATGTGAAACATGATCCAAAACAATGTCTGTAATGAAACATTCAAAAACAAGTCCTTACTTAAGATATAATCAAAATCAAAATACTATGCTAAAATGAAATAAATGAGTAAAAAGAGAGGAAAGGAAGGAAAAAACCTCATTGGGCACATGAACCACTGCATGAACATAGTGATAACATGTGTGTGTAAGTGTGCATAGTGATCATATCATTAAATAACTTGAACTAATCTAATGGATTGCTCAATCCTCATATTGGTGGTTCAAGAACTCAATCTAGTTTTGAATCTATAATTGCCCACCCCTGCTTGGTGGATTTTGATCTCTGTGAATAGCTTGGATAAGATTATGTCTCTAACCTTCTCATATAGGTGGCTCAAGAAACCAAGTAGGCCATGACTCCATAATTTACCCTTATGTGAAGTAGATGCATTTATATTGTACTATGCAAAGTGATGAAATTATCTAATTTATGAAAGTAACTATGTATGTGTGTTTTCAACCACTCAGATATATTAAGCAACTCTAGGATACTTGGGAATGCCAACCACTATAGATGGATTAAGGCATGAATATAGTGATAACCTAGAATATGATAGAAAGTGTATAGAATGTATAGAATGAAATGGAGTTTTCCATTCCATCTAATAAATTTATCTAAAGATGAGTATATGGAAACTATGTGCCATGTACATGATAGTATCTAATTATACTGAATCTGAATCAAGTATGTAATAGTTGAATCTATGTAACTGATATAAATGCATGAGTGATCATGCCACACATGATGCCCTTAAATATGAGTAATTGGTATGAATTTGAATTTAAATTATTTAATCTAATATAAATTTAAACATAACTACCAAACCTATGACTGTATCTATGTGAATATGTACTATACCTAGTGTACTAGTCTGAATGATCTATACTATCTTAAAGTTGGGGCTAGTAGATAGTAGAGCCCTGTCATTGATAGTAGTACCATATGACACTAGTGTCTCAATATAGGCACTAATGAATACCTATTCTAATCTATGTGTGGTCTTAACTGACTACTAAGTCTCTGTTCTATTTTGTGTCTACCCTAAGTCTGATACCTAAAATTGAGCCTATGTTGGAATGTATCTGTGAAAAGAAAAATAAGAGCCTGATCTTTATGACAACCCTTGTACATTACCCCTCATTTTAGGTTAGTTATGAAACATATGTAAGAACTACCCTCTAAATAAGTATCTCTAAAAAATATGTTAGTCAGATTATGTGCATGATATTCCATATAATGTACAAACATAACATTAGAATGTAAATGTATTTGAGCAATAGTAGGAAATTAAAATGTTTGTTGTAATCTATCATTTCACCAAGGTGTCAAGATATGTGTAAGCAATGTATAACATTAGTAGAATATAAGTAACTACCTAGGGGTATGGGGCATGATGTCCATCTAGGATCCTAAGTAGGAAGGGTAGATGCATGAGAGATCTCATGGAATTAAAAACTAGTGTGTGTGTGTGTGTGTGTGTGTGTGTGTGTGTGTGTGTGTGTGTGTGTGTGTGTGTGTGTGTGTGTGTGTGTGTGTGTGTGTGTGTGTGTGTGTGTGTGTGTGTGTAACAAGCAAATATAAGTGTCATGGTGTAAAAGAATACAAGGAAGCAAACATACAAGCACATAAATCAAACAAAAAGTAGGCCAAGGAGCCAAAATAAAAGGGACATGGGAACATGTCACTAAATCAAAAAATGAACATACAAGGACATCTTCAAATTTCCACATATGCAAACAACAAGCAATTTCACATAGAGCCATAAAGAAAGACATGTTCAAATATACGCATATAGAAGCATGAAAGAGAATACAAAAGGGACATGGGCATGTGTCCAAGGCATAAAATTAGAGAAGTGGAATAGAATTCAAGGAAAAATGGAATGTTCAAATACCCTTGAAGATTTAAGAAGCATAAGAAAAATAATTAAGTGTAATCTATGAACTAGAAATGAAAACATGTATAATTGTGTAATATAAATCTATGTAGATGCCAAGGTGCATATATAATAAATATAACTAATTAAATTTAGAAAAAAATCTATGAAATGAATAACAATGATCAATATCAAGTTAAATCAATGCATAAATATTATGTATAGTATGTAAGATAGAACTTGGTTATAACAACTATGTAGGAGATGCCCCCAAGTGGGAAGATATAACAATGTATAAAATAAATCAATGTAAATTCCCCCAATGGGTAGATGATATTTGGTTTGGATTAGCGTAGTGGACCTGAGTCCTATCTAGAATCTAAAAACACTCAACAAGAACAAGTGAAACATATGTGGATGATAAAACCAAATACACTAGGATAGCTAGCAATATGCAATATCTAGAAAGTAGTGAAAATGTAAACATAGAAAAGCATACAATCTATCAAAATTTTAGATTTTTGAAATATTTGAATGTTTTTTGTATTTTGACATTTTATATTATTTTTATGTTTTTTGAGTATAGTATATGTACAAGGAGTGAGAGGGATAAGGAAGTATGTACACGGGTAGGAACCATAATAATGTATGAGTCTCATGAGAGACTCACTATCATCATGACTTGTGTCAAAAATAGGAATGATAATATCTCATGCAGTGTGATTGATATTTTGTAGTGTAATGTTTTTGTAGTAGGAATCTAAGTATTATTCCTCATCAAAATCATAATATTGTTCAACATCAGAATCATGATAGCCTAAAATTCCAGAGGGAACTACCTCATACTATGGAGTTGACATTTTTGAATTGTGCTTTGGTATATTTATTGTGATTTTCCCCTTTGAAATTGTGCTTGTTGTAGACATGGTGTTGTGGAAGCTCTTTTTCTAGAAAACCTATTTTTAGACTGCTTGTTGGTTGAGCATGATTTTGACTTTATAACTAAGGATCTTGATATTTCTAAAACATTTCCTATGTATCTAGATGTTTTGCCATGATAAATTGTATCTATGATTAATATGCCTTAGGATGTTCAATAAATCTTAAACCTTGTTGACCAATATCATAAACTACTAGATTAGTAAAAGTGATTCCTTGGGCACATCTGCCCAAACCTTGACCATGATAATCATATTGTTGTATATATTTTTGACCAAACCCATACCATATTTAATCTTTAGTCTCCTTTTGGAAAGGTATCTTTTTTTGATTTATATGTGCTTGTTGTACTACTTATTGCTATGATTGTTCTTTTGGAACCTTTATTGTTTTGAGTTATGTTTTGGTAGCCATGATTTTATTATTTATAAATTTGACCCATTTTAAATTAGTAGATGTGCTATTGTATTTTGTGTGGATGATGTGTCACTTGTGAGTCATCTATGTCCATTATCTTTAATATTTTCATTTTTAATGCTAAACATGAATCTGCGTGGTGCCCACGCATTCTATGATATGTACAAAAATATATGGATCTCTTCATTGGGTGTAGATGAGGTACGCCGATCAACTTATAAGCTTCAATCATGTCCCTTATTATCTCACTTAAACTCTTATTTAGCCTTTGAATACTTTTGGAATCACTAGTTATAGATATACTTTATACTGATTTTGTGTTCTGATATGTAACATTATTTTCCACAAATTGAATAGTTGAAGATGTATAAACATGATTTACTCTATTGTGCCCTAGATGCATTTGTCTTTTAAATTGATTTTCCAATGTTTTAATATTTTCATGTAATAGTTGATTTTAATTTTGTAAATCTATAATTATCTTTCTCATACTAATAATTTGATCATGTAGAGTCTCACAAGTGCAAACCCTATTTGTATTTGATTAAACATGTAGGCACACACCCTATAGGGAGGAACTGTGAATAGGCTAAGTAGGGGGATTAGTGACAATTTTATAGGATGCTTCATCTTGTGGAGGAATGATAACATGGAACTGGTTAGATGGAAAGTAGATATCACCCTCATGGAGATGAGAAGGAGAAGGAGATTCTTTCATGTACATAAGATATGACACTAAAACCTAAAACATATTTATCTTGTGTGCTAAATCCTATATGTGTGTATGGGTTTGATTTAACAATTTATCTATGTGTTTAAATAATATTATCTTAAGTGTATTGCACATAGAAGAAAGATAACATGCAAATGAAGGAATGTAAAATGAAAGATATTATAGCTGATTTGAAACATCATGTATGCATATGGCTATGTGATTAAGTAATGATGTCTTAATTATTTTTCACATAGAATAAAGATAACATTCTATGAAATATGTACGATATTTTATTTGATAATAAACATCATCTATACATGTATCGATGTCTTTTCTAGGTTCATTCTGAATTATAGGGAATAAGCATGCCAATGAAAGTATGAAACTTTGAAACAAAAATTAATTGATTTATTTTGTAATTATGATCATGATTAAAGAAGAAATGTGAATCTAAAATCTGAGTTTTGGAAATAAAATCTAAGTATAAATAGGAAAGGATACAAACCCTAAGTGTGTCTAGGGTTAGGGTTTTTTGAATTTAGGGTTTCTTTTGAAATAATTTAAATTAAATGTAAAATCTATTTATAACCTTAATTTAAATTTGATTTTAATTATCTAGGTTGTCTAAAAGAAACATAAGTATGCATACCTAATTTTATTGCACAAAATTTGGATGAATGCAAGTTAGGGTTTGATGCAATATTCAAAGTAAGATGGGTTCACTAAATTATTTAACCTTTTAGGGTTTTACATGTGTAATTATTATGTTTGGTTAAAGGGATGAGATTAATAAATTGATTAAATAAATATGCAATAACTAATTACTCATTTGTTATGACCTTTGAATATGAAGTGTCCCAAATGTGGCACTAATGTACTTTTGGCAGACTACTAAGCAATTTGGATTAGGATTAGGGATGATAGTTCTGGGACTATGTTGTGACTAGATATAGGTGACTATGGTTTTTTGAATGATTAGAAATACAATTTTGATGCTCTAGAATGGGTCTATGGATATATTAGGGATAGGTTGAATCAAGTGACACTCTTAGTATCTAATTATTAGTTTTAGGTCATTACAGGGTTAATAAACAAAAAATTAAACATGCATAGAAGATATATACTCAATTCAATGATTAAGAAATCCTAATGCATGGGAGATAAGTATAAATTCAAATATATATACTCTTACAAAGGAGGATTAAAGTTAGGAATACTTACCTTTAAAGATGAACTTGTTGAGCCTAATCTCTCCCTTGTCCAAGGTGTTTTGCAAGAGGTTGTTGTAGTATGTAACTATAACAAGGATAAGTTATCTCTAGGCTACACAACTTCTCTATGAATTCAAAATACTTCTCCAAATGACAAGATCCATATCTCCAAAGAAAGAATAAAAACCCTAAGCTATGCTCCTCAAGTAAAATGGTAGATAAGTAGATGTGCAATATAATATTCTTCTTCTTCTCTTCATAAATAAATAATGAAATGAATGTGTTTATATAGTTGAATCTAACTCTAACTTCTTAATAGTTTATTCGATAAGGTTAACCCAATCGAATATATATCATTATTGATTTAAAAAATTAGGTCTTGGTCTAGGTCAACTAGGGGTGGACCTAGACCCTAAATAAATCTTATTAATTAGAGTACAGGATCGATGAGGTCAACGGTGTAGGGTAAACCATTGGAAAGGATTTTAGGCTTAGGAAATGGCTAATGAAGGTGTAAAATGGCTAGAGGATGGTGCAAGATAAGAGACAAAGCTTAGGAAAGTGTTTTAGGAGATGGTTGTGTAGATAACAAGTGGTAGTATAGGGATAACAATCCTTAAAAGCACAAATGGTTTCACACCTCTTTTATAGTGCACCCCTTAGGGCATTCACTTAGAGAGATTAAGAATCAATAGGTTATTACAAGAGAGAAAGCATCAATAATTGATAAAGTTTAAAAATTAGGTGTATACATCTTCTAAATGATACATGGTTACATTCATAGATTATATAATTATCTTATCCTTTTGAGGTGAGGTAAATAGTTGTTCTTATCTTTCCCTCACTTAAAAGGGGTGGAATATTAGGGGGAATCTCATAGAGGTATGTTCTCCATACTTGGCACAATTTTTAGACTTAGTGGGGGCATGCTTTGAAAGCATGTTCTCCACACTTATTCAGTATATGTGACTTATATCAGTTTTAAAATTTAGTGGGGGCATGTAATATGGGCATGGTTTCCATATATTCACAATTCTTAGATTTAGTGGGGGAATAATTTGGAAGCATGTTCTCCACACCTATTCAGTATTTAGCATCTCCATATTACAAAGGGGGAAGTATGTTTTGGAAACATGTTCTCCATATTGGTATTTATATTGGCTTTAAGATTTCTTCATATATAATGAGGGAATGGTTTGGAAGCATGTTATCCACAATTATATATTTATATAAATTGGCCAAAGCACATAGTTATATGATTTTGATTCATAGTGGTGGTAGAATTCTATACACTGGTACCATTATTACACACAATTTCAGCATGACACATATCTAAGGTGCATATGTTATGCAATGTGTGCCTAATGTTACAAAATCCAAATTAGATTCAGATTCCAAAACTATTTTATGAACTGTTACCACATCACATAATTTTACATATTGATACCCTATTTGAACTTTTGTCGACTTTATTGATCTAATCTATTGTAGTAGTTGGTTCACCTTTTGGTATGGTTGAGGTGATAAAATCACTCAATATTTGTAAGTTTTATGTTAGAATTGATAGTATCACATAGCCTCACCATTTTGATAGTGTGGGTGACTTGCTCACACTCACCCAGTTATAAGTATCATTGTGTTTCATGATTGAGCTAGACTTGACTACTAAGTGGAAACTCGCTCTTGCTCCAAATTTGGGGGCATGTGCCTTCCAATACCTCTCTTTCTCTCTATATCCTTGGATATTTACAATTTCAAGATTAATCTATATTTTTCCTAATATCAATTTTAGAGCCTTACAATGATATATATTTTTCAAATCAACTTACCAATAGATAATATAGTTACATCAAGACATAGGTGCACTCCTAAACCTTGATATTTCAATTTCAATATATTTCAAGTAATTTCAATCCTAGATTGTATGCATTGATTATATATTGTAACATGCTCTTGGTTATAGGTTAGTCACCAAAAATGCACTTAAATTTTATACATGCAAATACAAGGTGTGTTATACACACCTAGGTACACAATACTTTCCTTTAAAATAGTAATTTCATTACTAGATTAAAGGCAAGGAAATGTAGATAATATTTATCAATTATATAGAACCTCAATGTTGTACACTTGATAAAAATTAAACTTTGGTTATTTTTATAAGTTATAAACCTTTACCACTTACAAAACTCTCTCATCTACTCTATTTTGTGTCCCTCAGCCTATATCTCTTAATCAACCTAGTCTTATGTTGATGATCTAAGCATTCTATATTGCCTAGAATGCTTAAAATATCTTATCTTTTACCTTTGAAAGTTCTAAACCTTTATCTACTTTCCTTATTTGTGGACACTTTAGACACTTAAATTTAATTTAGTGTCAAAATGCACCTTAATTTATTTAATCATTCTTCTTAATTTAATAATTAACATTTCTTCCTAAAATAAATTAATTGATTTATTCAAATATTTTTGAAAAATTCAATTATGCACCTTTTATTCTTTCTTTTATTTATTTAATTCTTTAATTTACCAATTCAAACTTCTGCCAATTTTCTCTCCCTCATCCCAACCAAATCCATGAAAACCTCCACTTCCTATGACTCCTCCATTGAGCTGTCACTCCATTTTGACTAAGTCTATTAACCAACCCCTCTTTTGGCTCCACCTGGTTGAGATAGTTCCTATCCTCATGGATGAAGACTCATCCTCAATCATTGATCATTTGAAACCTTGAAAAATTCCAATTGATCCTCCACCATCGGATCATAATTTAGACTTCTATAAATAAGCTAGAAAATTCTCATTTTAAAAAACATCACAAATGTTGCAATCAATCACAAGTTCTTGAGAGATAAAAAAAAAAATCAAGCAAATCAAAGTCAATATTTTTGCATCCAAACACAACCCATTTCACCTTTGTATTGGATAAGTGAGCACCACATTTTAATTGAGCAAATTAGATTTAAATCATAATGGAAGATTCTTATGTCTAAACTATGAAGTTTTTTATTGTTGTTTCTTACATTTTTTTCTCTAATATTAGTATAATTTAGATTAGAATAGACTTATTCTTTGTCTTCACACTTTTTTAATTTATACATTTTTGCACGCTCGGTGGGACTTGCCCACGTCTTTTAATCTTTTTGTTTTCTTTTTGTCTATCTTTTGCATTTAATCTTGTTTATTTTTAAGTTGGTATGGACTACAAGTTGTCTTATATTTCATGTTCAATTGTATATTTTCTTGTGTAACAATGATTTTGAAGCACATTTTGGCAATTTTGTTGGACTTAATAGCATTTTTGTCAAAATTTATACATTTTTTTTGCTTTTTCTATCTTTTCTAGGTGAACAATGATTTTGTAATAGTATAGTGATTTCATTATAAAATAATGATATCATCTTGACTTGCAGTGATTTCATCTTTTTTAGCAATGAATTTGTCATTTTGTGTAGCAATTTTACCTTTTTGTGCAATGATTTCATGTCCTTTTGAAGCAATTTCATTTTCTTCTATAGTTATTTTGTCTTTTTACGAATTTATTTTGTTCAACAATGATTTTATTGTTATATGTAGTGATTTCATTGAGCATAATAGTGATATTGTTTTTGTAAGCTTTTTCTATTTTTGTCTTTTTCTTGCATGATCATTTTACAATTTCACCTTTCTGACTTGACTGTGTAACAATGATTTTGTCACAGAGACTTGTTTTTTGTGTGATTTTCATAGTTTTTCATTCATTTTTATAGGTTATCTTATTCTTCAACCAAAGCAAAACAAACTAACACCTTATTTGCAGAACGTTGGTCAAAGACAATTGTAAAAAATCAAAGAATTGAGCTAATTTTTTACATTTGTTTTCACTAACATCTTTTATTTTTAGTCTTTTGCATTCATAGTAAATAAATCACACTTTATTTTCTACAAAATAAATCTATCTATTTGTTTGTATTCTTTTTTGGTTATAAAGGTTGTGTATGCTCTTTATTTAGTGCCACTCTGGTGATAATACCTAAAAATCAAAAGCAATCTTGTAACTTATATGTTACCCTAGTTGATCTTGCATATGCTCTTTCCTTAGCATCATGTTGGTGATGATACCTAGAAATTAGAAATAATTATTAACTCTTGAAATTTTTATTTTATTAAGGGCTCTATGAATGTCATGTTCCTCTCTCGAGCATGCATATAAATCTACCCCGTGTATCGGCAATCGCAAAATTTGATACATGTCCTCTACTATCACGGTCAACTCACCGATTGATAGGTGAAAGGTGTTGGTGGTATGATCCCACCACTTGATCAATGCCACCATCAAACTAACTGTTAGGGTGTGGAGCTAAAAACTTCACCAAGGAGCATTCATTATCAGGTTCGAGTCTACACAGACACCGGCGTCGGTCAGGAGCGACCGACATCGGTCACAGGCAGTTACAGAGGTGCCGACGTCGGTAGAAGGTCAGCCGACGGCGGTCACAGACAAGCAATAGGAACCGACGTCGGTTACCTGCGTGTCCAGAAAGCTATTTTCATGGACAGAAGCGAGTGTTTGCATGATAAGTTTGAGTTGAAGTCTCAAGCTCGCATCTCTATTGTTAGCAATACTATTTTTAGAGCCCTTGTTCAAGTGGCTTAACTGCTTGTTGGGTGTACATGCTCAAGTCTCCTAATTCTATATGTAGAATTAGATCTTCCTAGCTTATTGTAGTTTTGTAGTAGATTATTGTAGTTGGGTGAATTACTGTAATTCATTGTGTGAGAAGAACAGTACAGAATTGAATCAATCCAGGCTTGTTGGAGTTGATTATTCTTGAGAGAGAGAGCTCTTGAGGAATAGAGATCTATTGAGAGATCTATACATCTAGGAGAGGTGTGGAAGAAATAAGCTTTCTTCAATTGTATTCCTTTGTAAAGAGTTTTGTTAATACAAGTTTTTAGGGTGTTTTTTTGTATCTCTTATTCTTGCTATTATCATTCTAATTACTTGTCAATCTGATTTAATTCCGCATTTATTGCTTTCACAATTGTAATCTATTGTTGGATTGATCCCCCAACAAGTGTTATCAGAGCCTTGGTTACAGGTTCAGAGCTTGATAATTGGTATCAAAGTTTAGGTTCACTAACAGGTGGTTCAGATCTGTGTAGTGTGTATTGATTACAGGTTCTCACAAGATTTTTTGCAGGGATTTCTGTTTGAGTGGGAGAAGCAATGGCAGATGAAAGTAAATTGAGAATGGAAAAGTTTAATGGCAAAAATTACCAACACTGGAGAATGCAGATAGAGGATTATCTGTATCAGAAGGATCTCTACTTACCGTTAGGTGGGGTTGCAAAGAAGCCCAAAGACATGGAGGATGAAGAATGGGAAGTGTTTGACAGAAAGGCTCTGGGGTCTATAAGACTGAGTCTAGCATCCACTGTGATATCTAATTTATCATAGGCAAAGTCTACAGTAGAGTTGATGACTACATTAGCAAATTTGTATGAAAAACCCTCAGCTTCTAATAAGGTATATCTTATGAAGCAGTTATTTAATTTGCATATGAATGAAGGTGGATCTGTCTCTACTCATCTGAATGATTTCAATGGAATTGTGAATCAATTAAGTTTAGTGAATATAGTGTTTGATGATGAAATAAAAGCTCTTTTGATATTATGTTCTTTGCCTGAAAGCTGACATGGCTTAGTAATGGCAGTAAGTAATATTGCATCTGCATCAAATATTTTGAAAGTAGAGGATGTTGTTAGTGTCATCTTGAATGAAGAAATACGTAGGAAAAGCACAGAAGAGGCATCTAGGAACGCTTTAAGTTTTGAGAGCAGGGGAAGGCAAAAAGAGAAGAGCAAGAAAGGCAGATCAAGATCCAAATCAAAGGGGAAAGGCAGATCTAAATCCAGAAATGGAAGGAAGCCACAATGCTAGAATTGTGGAAAGATGGGGCACATAAGCAGAGATTGTTGGTCAAAACCTAAGGAGGACAATCAGCACGAAGGAAAGGAAGAAGCCAAGATTGCAGGTATTGCACAGGATGCTTTAATTTTCTCTCTACATAATAATATAGAATCTTGGGTATTAGATTCAGGTGCATCTTTTCATGCTACTCCTAACAGGGAATATTTCAGTGACTATATCCATGGAGATTTTGGAATAGTGTATCTAGGGGATGATGAGCCCTGTAAAATAATTGGCAAAGCTAAAGTGCAGCTGAAGATGCAGAATAACAACACATGGGTGTTGAGAGATGTGATGCATGTTCCTAGCTTGAAGAGAAATTTGATTTATGTAGGAAAGTTAGGGGATGAGGGTTGTACAGTAACTCTCACAGTAGAATCTTGGAAGGTGACCAAGGGTGCACTTGTTATGGCCAGAGGTAAGAGAGAAGGTACTCTCTATTTGTGTAATTGTGTTACTAAAAAATCTCCTTCTGTATTATCTACTTCAGATGTGGATGCTAAATTGTGGCACTCAAGGCTTGGCCACATGAGTGAGAAGGGGATGTCAATTCTTAAGTCTAAAGGTATGCTTTTAGATTTAAAAGACATAGATCTAGAATTTTGTGAGCACTGTGTATTTGAAAAACAGAAAAGGGTTAGTTTTCTCAAAATTGGGTCTACTAAGAAGAGGCATAAGTTGGAGCTTGTTCACACAGACGTGTGGGGACCAGCTCAGGTTGCTTCCATTGGAGGATCACAGTACTATGTATCTTTCATAGATGATTCCACAAGGAAGGTATGGATCTATTGTATTAGAAAGAAATCTGATGTATTTGATACTTTTAAAGTTTGGAAAGCCATGGTTGAGAATGAAGCAGGTAAAAGATTAAAGTGCCTGAGATCAGACAATGGTGGTGAGTCTTGTAGTCATAAGTTCAGAGATTATTGTTACATGCATGGAATCCATAGGCAAAGGATGGTTCCAAGGACACCTCAGCAGAATGGAATTCCTAAAAGGATGAACAGGACAATAATGGAGCACGCAAGATGTATGAGATTGCATGTCGGTTTGCCCTTACAGTTTTGGGCACAAGCTGTTGACACTGCAGTGTACCTGATTAACAGAGGACCCTCTACAGCTCTGGATGGTGGTATTCCAGAAGAGGCATGGACAGGTAAAAAGGTTGATCTCTCATATCTCAAAGTTTTTGGTTGTGAAGCTTTTGTGCATATAGATAAGGAAAATAGAAAGAAGCTTGATGCTAAGTCTATGAGATGCACGTTTATTGGCTATGGCTCAGATGATTTTGGTTATAGATTGTGGAATCTAGAAACTAACAAGGTAATCAGGAGCCGTGATGTTGTTTTCAATGAAAGAGTGATGTATTGTGATCAGCTAAGGAAGCTAAATCAATCTGAGCAGAGCAATGGTGAATTGGATGAGGTGAAAGTCCAAGATGAGCTCGTGGAAAAAAGAAATAATCACTTGCAGGAAAACACAGAGACTGACATCGGCAGGGTAGGAACTGGCATCGGCAGGAAAAAAATTGGCGTCGGCCATACAGAGACCGACGTCAGCCATACAGGTACCGAGGTCGGTCAGGAAGAACCGACATCGGCCAGTAATAGGTCTACAAGTGACCGAGGTCAGTCACTGTCAGAGAATTTGGGTGGATAGCGTGTTGTAGATGAGTCTCAGACACCCATCAGGAGGTCAGAAAGGGTGAGTAAGCCTCCAATTAGATATTCTCCTTTATTTTATTTATTGCTAACTGATGGTAAAGAACCAAAGAGTTTTGAAGAAGCAATATAGGTGGAGTCCAAGAGTGAATGGGAGCGTGGCATGGTTGAGGAGTTGGAGTCCTTAAGAGAGAACCAAACATGGGATTTGGTTGAATTGCTAGCTGATAAGATAACACTTAAGAACAGATGGACCTACAGGCTGAAGGAAGGCGAGAATGGATAGATGAGATATAAGGCCAGATTAGTAGTGAAAGGATTTTCACAAAAGCCAGGTATCGACTTTGGTGAGATTTTATCTCATGTTGTTAAAATGACTTCAATAAGGGTTGTATTGTCTTTGGTTGCTTTTGAGGATTTGCATCTTGAGCAGCTAGATGTTAAGACATCATTTCTTCATGGAGATTTGGATGAAGAAATTTATATGGAACAGCCAGAAGGATTCGAGGTCAAGGGTAAGGAGAAGTTTGTGTGCAGATTGAAGAAAAGCTTGTATGGCCTCAAGCAAGCTCCTAGGCAATGGTATTTAAAATTTGACAGGTTTATGACTGAGCATGGCTACAATAGGTGTCAATCAGACCATTGCATGTATTTCATGACATACTGGTTGTAGGATCACACATGCAGGATATCTCTGAGCTTAAGGTGAAATTAGCTCAAACATTTGCTATGAAGGATTTGGGAGCAGCAAAGAAAATCCTTGGCATGAGCATTAAGAGAGACAAGAAAAATCACAGGTTGATATTGTCTCAAGAAGATTATGTGGACAAGGTGTTGAAACGGTTCAATATGCAGGATGCTAAACCGGTAAGCACACCTTTGGCTGGACATTTTAAGTTGAGTAAAGAACAATGTCCTAATTCATATGATGAGGTAGAGTACATGAGTAAGGTTCCATATTCTTCCGCAGTAAGAAGTTTGATGTATGCAATGGTGTGTACTAGACCGGATATTGCCCAAGCAGTGGGAGTGGTAAGTAAGTATATGGCCAATCTAGGTAAGGAACATTGGAAAGCAGTTCAGTGGATCCTTAGATATCTGAGAGGAACCAGCAGTAGGCACTTGTGTTATGGAGGTTCAGATACTTCTCTACATGGTTATGTAGATTCAGATATGGCAGGGGATTTGGATGGCAGGAGGAGCACTACAGGTTATGTTTTTACTGTAGGTGGAACAGCGGTTAGCTAGATATCTAAGTTGCAAAAGGTTGTTGCCTTGTCAACTACAGAAGCAGAGTATATTGCAGCCACAGAAGCTAGCAAGGAGATGATATGGATGACACGGTTCATGGATGAGCTTGGTAGGGAGCATGAGAGTTGAAAATTGTACAGTGACAGTCAGAGTGCAATCTATTTGGCTAAGAATTCAGCCTTTCATTCAAGAACAAAGCACATACAGCTAAGGTATCACTTCATACGACAGGTATTGGAAAATGGTGAGTTGAAGCTGGAAAAGATCCATACAGATAGGAATCCTACTGATATGTTAACCAAGCCAGTTACAAAGGAGAAGTTGAATATTCATTCAACTTTTGTTGGTCTTCATGATTGAGTTGAAGATGGAGGAGCTAGAAGATGTTGCTGTACAAGTACTGGTGCAGCTGTTTATCTCCAAGTGGGAGATTGTTAGGGTGTGGAGCTAAAAACTTCACCAAGGAGCATTCATTATCAGGTTTGGGTCTACACAGACACTAGCATCGGTCAGGAGTGACTGACATCAGTCACAGGCAGTTACAGAGGCACCGATGTTGGCAAAAGGTCAGCCGACGGTGGTCACAGAAAAGCAGCAGGAACTGACGTCAGTTACTTGCGTGTCCAGAAAGCTATTTCCGTGGATAGAAGCGAGTGTTTGCATGATAAGTTTGAGTTGAATTCTCAAGCTCGCATCTCTATTGTTAGCAATATTATTTTTAGAGCCCTTGTTCATGTGGCTTAACTGCTTGTTGGGTGTACATGCTCAAGTCTCCTAATTCTATATGTAGAATTAGATCTTCCTAGCTTATTGTAGTTTTGTAGTAGATTATTGTAGTTGGGTGAATTACTGTAATTCATTGTGTGAGAAGAAAAGTACAGAATTGAATCAATCCAGGCTTGTTGGAGTTGATTATTCTTGAGAGAGAGAGCTCTTGAGGAATAGAGATCTATTGAGAGATCTATACATCTAGGAGAGGTGTGGAAGAAAGAAGCTTTCTTCAATTGTATTCCTTTGTAAAGAGTTTTGTTAATACAAGTTTTTAGGGTGTTTTCTTGTATCTCTTATTCTTGCTATTATCATTCTAATTACTTGTCAATCTGATTTAATTCCGTGTTTATTGCTTTCACAATTGTAATCTATTGTTGGATTGATCCCCCAACACTAACATCCCTGGCCACTTGGTAATATCACCATAACCCATCGAACCCTACAACAACCATTTATGCCCACTCATCTCCTGTGATGTCTCGACGCATCTGTGTCAGCAAAGTTGGGAGATGATCTCATAGTGTCAATGTCTACCTAGCCTGCATCCAACCAACACACACATAACAACATTAGCCAACATTATGGAAATAACTAAAAACCTCTTTGACTCTTCTTCCCTTTTGGGAGAACTACATTGGCCTGAGGCCCTTAAAACAGGGGCTATGTAGGCAGCACTTAGTTGACATGGGGTCTTTTGAGGTTAGCTTAGCCATTCACCGATTCATCTACCTAATGGACCAACTACCCTAAAACCCTAGGCTCACTGCCTACCCTAAACCCTAGGCTCCCTGCCTATCCTAAACTACTACACCCAGGAGTGCATCAACATGACTTTGGCCCCTCCAAATTATCACTTTCAATCCTTTTTACCTTTAAAAAGCAACTAGCATTAGTTAGTGTGCCGATGATGGCTCTAACCTAACCAATGTTGGCACCTAAATGACTGATGTTAGTCACCTTATCAGCTGACATTGGTGGAACTGTCAAAGTCAGTGACTGGTTTGGCCCTAAGGCCGAATGGGGTGAGCCCTAAAAATTAGGGCTTCCCCATTTTACCCCCATTTCACCCCAAAATATTCCTAAAACTACCTAAAATAACCTACCTAACCTACCCACCCTTCTAATAGACCTCCCCCTTTGATCTATTGCTAAAAACTCAAAAAATAACAAAAATAAAATCAAATTCAAACACACTCAAAAATTCACAAAACAAACCCTACTTCATCTCATCATCACAACCGAGGTGGTATAATGGGTGCCATTGGTGGTGGTCCTCCTACAAGGCCTCCTCTAATGTCTACCATCTCTATCTACCCCATCTCCTCAATCCAATCACTGGTGGACCACAATGCTCCCAAACTCTCACAACACTCCAAACTCACCAATACTCCTCACCACTCACACAAAGACACCTGGCACCACTGACACGGACAAAATGGAGGTCTCTATCACTCAACACCTTAGAGCTCTCTTTTTCAACACATCAAAAGTCACAAATGAATTTTGGTGGGCCACCAATCCACTTTTGTTAGGTTTGGTAGGCCGTCAAAGTCAGCAAAACTGTGCCCTAGGCCACCGACATTAGTCAACACTTACTAACATCGGCAGTGAAATACTTTTCTATACTATCAACATTGATTTCCTAATTGATGTTGGTAATTTACAACTACCCAAAATCATGTCCAAAAAACCAGCCTTGACACCATAGAAGTCACCTTAGACTCCTCATGGGGCATATTAGAGACCATATACCTCTCCCTAACCACAACAAACAACACTTGAGATCACTTATATCTCAACCTACCTATCACGACTATCTCCTCAGACCATGACCACTTTTGAGACAACTCTGCCTTGGTTGTTTTTATTGCATATACTACCTCATGAATAGTTAGCAAATTATCCACGACCTTCAAACCTATTATCAGATTGCAACCAAGTTGATCCCCAATATCTGTGACATTTTCATGTTTTCCAAGAGCACTTTCTATCCCAGATACTTGGAACATGATGACCATTAGAGCTACAGCTTTGATCGATCTGACCTAATCAGCTACCACTAATAAGCTGGGGACCGATTACTTTGATTTTAGTCTTCCTCAACCATTAGAGCTACAACTTTGATCATTTAACCCAATTAGCTACCACTAATAAGCTAGGGACCTATTACTTCAATTTTAGTCCTCCTCGACCTTGCTTATGACAATTTGACCTACCTATCAAGTGAAGTGGTATACACACAATCTCAACTATTGTAGCATTCACACTCCATCCTCATCCTACCCATCAATTACCTATCAAATCAACACCTGATTTTGGATTCCCTTCTCTCGATTCCTGCTTTGAGGGAGAATACCTCATCCCATACCTAGGGCAACCTACATCTATTTTTGTCTTGCATTTCATCAGGACAAATCACAAGACAAAAAGAGGCAAATGTAGACACCAATATCATGTCAACCCCTCCTTGGTCCCTTTCTAAATGTTAACACTCTTAATCCACACTTGAACCCATTTCACCTTGGACACCTCACCCCTTTTACCTTGGACACCTCACCTAGACACCTCACCCTAAGACCATTTCTTACCCTATGAGTCACCTTGAGACTAGGTCATATAAATCCTAGCTACCCATGACTTATTATCACTTCATCCTAACCTCCTAACTAACTCTCATGCCTCATAAGCCTGTGTTTTGACCATTCTCTAATGAAAAAGGCACTTAACAGATGGAGAAACAGGCCAAGAGCTCCCTTTTACCTATTCTCCCTCCACCGATGTTGGTTAACCATCGACCAATGCTGGCAGAACCATCGACATCGGTTACATAAGCCAAGCTCTGACATTGAGCTGGCCCCCCACCTCCTTGCACATTGATGTGCACACTCTAATCTCAAGCATCAGAACTCAACTATCATCCTCCTGGATATCGAAGCTCTGCACAGGTCATTCTAGAGACTGGACTAAAACATTGTACGAGGACCTCAACATCAGCCACAATGGGAATAAGTATCCTGACACCTTTGGTTCTTCAACTAATAGAGCTAAGTATTCTGCTTCTCATTTTAGTATTTTAGAACACATTATTAATTGGTTTCCATTTGATATTTGTAAATAGTGTTAAGAGCCTCGACTTCTCCATGGAGAGGCTGAAAGGCCTTCCTCTTATTCTTATCCTCTTTTACACACCTATCCTCTACCTCAACCCTTCTTCAGACCTTATTCACCTTCTTACAACCTTGCACAAACCTCCTAATTCCCAGAAACTCTTCTATCCATCACAGATATATTCCAAAACCCATCTAAGGCCTACTTCCCCTTTCGACATCATCAACATAACCGACATCAGCACCTTTTACCCACCGACCTTGGTAGACAAACTGATGTCGATGACTATATTCTGGACTAACAAACCAAAAAACCTATCCAAATAGCCCATAGACCAGACAAAACCTCCATCCAGCATTTTGTAACATTCACAAACTATAGGGAATAGGTACGTGCTATCTATTTTTCTATTTCTTAATCTGTTATCATTTCTCTTTATATAACACTCTTTTCTTTAAATAGTGGACTATCATCCCTCAAGGAGATTTACGCTTTCAGGACTGAGCACGTAGCTTGGCAGTCCACCATATCCTTTTCTAACATTCTCCTTGTTTAAGTTTTCTTTCTTACTATAGGTGTTTCCTCCACAGCCAAAGAGGAGCTCCCACAATGCTTGGATACGGTGCACACTTAATCTGGGTAACATCGAACCCCTAACCTTTACCCTTAGTTTCTTCCTTCTTCTGAATGCAGTTATAGAAAAACTTAGAGAAACACCAATGGTTGGCTTCTTATGCAACCCATAGAAGACAAAGCTATGGACAATACCTTTAGTGGATGAATGAGAGCTTATAAAATATTGAGAACCTTGATTCCACTTGGACTAGAGTTATAGACAAATGATGGCAAGGAAGGTTAAATAGTTACATGCTTGAGTTTGTAGTATCGATGTAATCCTACCCTAAATAAATAGAGTATCAATTCTTGTATAATCCTAGTCACATTTGTGAAATAATTCAGCATAGAGCTTTAAAAGATGATGATGGATTATGGATTTGAAACTATAAGAATGGAAGGCTAAAGTTCTTTCACATATGAGTAGTGAAACAAGGAAGAAGGGGATGTGTAGGTGAAGTAAAATGGAAGGGGATGATTATATTGACACTCGAGAGCTTAGATTTTATACTTATAACAAGATAAGGCATAGGCTAATGGAATATCTAGAACTTGGAAGTGTTGAGAGAACCCATAGAGAGTGGGAAGGGCATGGGAAAGGATCTCTTGAATTATAATAGTGCCAAGAGAGGAATGATGAATCCATAGATTGAGCTCAATTATTAATGGGTGAATAATGTGTTGGGTCCTTATAAAATTTGACCATTGAATATGAATTATAAGCACCTACCTGCTTTAAATCTATGGTGCAAGCTCATGCACTGAATCTCCCATGAGAATAAAAAAGAGTGATAATTGACCTTATTATCCACATCAACTTTGACTAATTTTCAGATTTAGAGTATAATTTTATGATTGGAAATTTTTTTCCTTATGAGGAGATAAGTGAGGATACCTCTAAACCTTTGGGTGCTAGTTCCAAAACATAGAACATGAGTGTAATCATTATATTTCACTAAATGTTAGCTATACATATTGGGCAATATCCCATAATAAGTGGCCCAACACCACAAGTGAGTAGTATCACACCATCAATTTCAATGATGCTAACCACAATAGTGGGGTCAATACCCAACCTAATGACTGAAGGTGGTAGAGGACCATCACCAGGACAAGTACCAGGGGAAAGTGCCTTAGATGTCAGTGCCCCCCTCAAAACAAATATATTATGAGATGGAAATGTAATTGCTAGAATATCATGGTGTGGAAAATGCCATAGAGCATGTGTTAAAATGTGAGATTTAAGGGCATGCTTAAGGTATAACCCAGTCAGAGTACAAGGCAACATAGTTCATGATAATCCTACTTGATCATGCTCATACCTGGTATAGGAAATTTGATCCTAACCAAGCTATGATTAATTATGACATTTTGAAGGAAGCATTCTTAAAGGAATTTGATATTCCTAAATTTTAATAGTAGAGAATCATTGTGCTTAAGGAAATTAGTCAAGGGATATTAAAGAGTATGCACCTATATGATGTCAGATTTAGAACTCTTCTTTCCAAGATTCCTTAAGATATTCACCCCTCAAAGCATGTGAAATGGTTCATTGGAGGATTACTAGTACCATTTTGAAGAGCACTCTCTATGAAGACATTCACATATCCTTGAGAAGCATTTGAAGATGCACTTAGAGTCGATATAGTTAAAATTATCAAAACTAGATTCAGCCCATTCATTAAACTATAGATTACGTTCATGGACAACCAAATACAAAAACATATAGCTAGTTCATCACAAGATGCTCAAAGTGGATTATGGTGCAAAAACTATGAGATGGAAGGCCACAATAAGAATAACTATGGTTGAAGGAATGTTGACACATTAATTCAAAGCTATGAGGTTTGTCATGAGGCACATGATGTTCAAACCTACCCTTTATTGTATCATGCTAGTCAGGTTAATACAACCATATATTTTTGGTTGTATGATGCTTACACTCATACCACATTTGATTGCTACATAATCGATGAGATGCATGAAAATATGGAAAGAGGTACATGGTAAGAAATTATAGTCACTGGAGGGTAGGCAATCCAAGGAAATAAGTCTATGGCTAGTAGAATATAGGTTATACCTAGATACATATAGGCTATGTGATACAAAGAGGCACTAGAGGATGAGGTGGAGGATGTGGTGGAGGAATATTACCATCGTAATCATGTTACAAGTGTGGTTTGATCGAGCACTATCAACATGACTAATGCACACATATAGCATGTGGGTATTGTTGAGAAACACATAAAGTTGAGGAATACCTTGAATTTTATAAAAAGTTAACCTAAGGCTAGCCTAGTGTAGCCTAGTGTAGACAAAGGCACAAGAATGGTCCACATGAGACAAAAGTGGATAAATGGGATCCAAGGGTTTAACCAACTAGAATTGAGAAAGTTAAGGTGTAGATGACTACTTGTAGTGGGATCACCACTCAGCTACTAGTTGCACCAGTACAAGAATTATCCCTAGAGTATGGGTAATTGAGTCATACTAACTGTATCACATAGTTGAAACCCAAAGTTGCACCTTACCCTGGACCTACATGCTAGAAGTATGTCTTATAACAAGCCATGAGCATCATTCATAACTTACAATGAGAACTCTAACTGGTAGGTAATTGGTAGGAGATCTAGAGGTATAAGTTTCTACCTCCCATAAGAAGAAAGATAACTAGGAGGCTGAGGTACAAGAGATAATGGAGATCATGCACCTCTTACAAATATAAGGGATGCTACCCCTCTTGAATAATTTACTTTTAGATCATGCTAAGTAGAATCCATTTGAAATTGTTGTTCCATACATGGAAAGGGTATGATAGTTCAGTCATACACAAA
Organism: Torreya grandis; assembly: GCA_037957365.1. Lineage (NCBI taxonomy): Eukaryota > Viridiplantae > Streptophyta > Pinopsida > Cupressales > Taxaceae > Torreya > Torreya grandis. The sequence goes on from JARHVA010003250.1 coordinate 1,814,701, forward strand.
ACATGGAGTATGATCAAGAGGTCTTGATGAATGCCACCATTGATGGATGGTCTGTATTTGAGGTCCTCACAGACATAGGAACCAAGGTCAATATCTTGACAAGGAATGCATGGGAGAAGATGGGTAGGCTAGTCTTGAGGCCTTCCCCTCATGTGATTTTTATGTCCAACAAATCCAAGACTCAACTAATCAAAATTCTAAAAGTCACCATTGTATATATTATGTGTGCATAGTTCTAAACTAAATTTGAAGTGATCTAGTTGGCTAAGCAAGATACTTATACATCACTCTTGGGTAAGACATGATGATACATAGATAATGTGAACATGAACCTCAAGAGGTGCTATATGACCTTTGAAAATGGAAAAGAGAGGATTATGATCCCCCTCTCAAGTGACTAAGGACCCCCTTATGTATAAAGTGTTGATCTTAAAGATGAGATCAACCATATATACAACATTATAGTGAAAGGCACCAAAACTATCAACCCCAATGACTAAGGAGTGATTTCTTGGGATGATGTATAGTTGGCCTTGGACACTACCAATTTAGTTTACGATTGATGGGTCAAATGATATTATGAAACCACCAACTAGAGGTTCCATGTAGTGAGTGCTAAAATGCAAAACCTATGAGGATTGGCTAGGTCTAGATCAATTACACTTTGTAAAGAGGGGTCCCTTAGAATAGGAAGAGGGAAAATAGAGTTTTTCACCTAAGCAATGATAAAATTACAATGATCTCATGATTTAAAGGGAACAATCCTATAAAGGAGTATGTTCATGACCTAGAGTCCTGCATCTTGAAGGAAGTAGATAGGATGGGTACATGAGTGTATACTTGGAGAAGAACTAACACTCATTGGTGGGTAGTGTAGAGTTCTAGTTTACCAACTTGGAAAGATGTAAAATCAGCCATCTACACTAGATTTGGAAAAAGTAATGAGGACCTAGAAATTTATTTATACTCTGGTAATTTGAACCACATAGTACACATATGCTTGTGTGAAGAGACATGGATTGACTATGGTGTAAATGCCTTAAGAAACCTATAAATACATGTCTTATATAAAACCTTGAAGACATAGACATGATCTTGGTAGGTGGTTAATCAAATGTAATACAAGACACCTACTTGGGATGTTTTGAAGGAGAAGTTTGTGCACACCTTATCCTTTTCCTCACATAACCTAGAATTGATCAAGCCATTATAAGTCATCCGAAGGGTAGTGTTTGAGGACACTAAAATCTTAGAGTAATGTCTAAAATATATGTTAGGGGAGAAAGGATTAGTGCTTCCAAATTTATTCGAGGAGAAGGCACTCAATAGTGACTTGAGTGATGAAGATATAGATGTCTAGAAAACATAAAATTGGGCATCTTTGACAAGAAAGAGGAAGATTGTATGCCAGGTGGATGATAGTTCCCCTAATAAGGAAGACCCTTCTCATATAAACTTAAAAATAAATAAGGGGATTAGGAAAGTTGAGGACACACATTAAGAGATAAATTATCCCTATTATGCACTACTCAAGACCACCCATGCTGATATCAACATGGAAGGAGAACAAAATATGGCTACTCTAGGTGTATATTGGTCTAACATGGAGATGGTGTGAATTGTGGATCTATTGAAGGAGTTTTAAGATTTATAAACATGAAATTACTAGGATATGAAGGGCATCCACCCATCCCTTATAAAAATGAGCATAAATCTAGTGGATGACACATGATCTATCAAAAAACACCCCTATAGAATGAACCCTAATCTTGATGCTAAGGTCAAAATGAAGATTGATAGTATGCTAGCCATAGGAGTGATCTACCCAGTGCAAGAGTCAAAATGGGTGATACCAATGGTGATTATCATTAAAAAGGATGGGTGTATCCATATTTTTATAGATTACTAATTATTAAAAGTCACCTTTGTCATTGACCCCTTCCTAACTCCATTCATGGATGAAGTCTTGGATGGAGTTGTAAGCTATGAAATTTATACTTTCACTGATGATTTCTATGGATACCATCAAGTCCAAATTGAAGAGGAGAAAAGACCTAAGACAAACTTTACAATATAATGGGGTTAGTTCACTAATAATGTGATGCCCTTTGGGGTCAAGAATACACCATCCATATTCTCTAGAGTGATCATCACCGTATTCAAGGATTGTATTTATAAGTTCCTCCAGGTGTACCTTGATGATTAGACTATGTATGGGCTCATCCCTAATAAATGGCATAGTTGAGGCATTCAATAAAATCTTGAGGACATGCCTCACAAAAATATGCAACGTTGGTTGCAAAGATTGGGATAATCTAGTGTCAGTAGTATTATAGGCATATCACACAACCTAAAAGTGCCTAAATAAAGATACACCATTATAATTTGTGTTTGCCACTAAGTTAATTTTTTTGAGAGTTCTTGGTACCATCATTTCATTATACTAATTAGTTACCTCAATAACCAAGCTTCAATGAGTGCAAGGCTGGAGGACATAGAGTGGTTGAATGAGGTGCAAACCCAAGCAAGATGGAGCCATTATATAAGGAAGGAATGCTAAAATTTATGGTATAATAGACATATCAAGCATAAATTACTGACTAAAGGATCATTGGCATTGCTCTATGATTCCAAGTACCTAAGGTGCTTGGGTAAGCTACATATAAGGTGTATGGGCCCATATTTTATCCACCACATATTGAACATAGGTGCATGTAAGATACATAAAATGGATATAAAAATTCTCATTAAGAATTTCAATGGCAACTAATTGAATCCGTATCAATAAAAAATGGTGCTTGTGCTATGAGACATTGACTTACTAGTTAGGAATCAGTTGTGTTGTGCTAACTAGAATAAAAGTTTGGCATGAGCCAAATAGATCCTTATGTGTTTTATATTTTGTTGTTATTATAGAGATAATAAGTGATGCTTTCAGGCCCACACTAGAAATATTCTAGTGCCTCTACACATAACTCCAACTGGGTAAGTCAAGCACAAATTCTTTCCAAAGTGCTTGAGGCCAGACACTTAAGTTTATGGGTATAAGGTAGTTATCAGTCTAGAAATATAAGTATCATGTGATGAAGAGGGGTGCACAAGATGAAAGTATGAAAGAAGTAGAGTGAAGAAACATAACATGATTTTGATTAAGAGACCAAAGGAGAGTGAAGCACTGGAGGACCAGTACAAGGGATTTGTATGGGGTAGGATAGGCCAAGGCAAAAAGATGAAAGTGCACATAAATTGACCAAGATAGGAAATTGCACTTGAAATGAAATAATAGAAGGGAAAGAAGATAGAACCATGGAGGATGAATTATGTATATGAGAGGTGTTACACATAGGTTTCCTTAAGGAAGATAAAGGTTGTGCCAAGTGAATAAAGTGTAGGAAAAGGATCATTAAGGCATGTTGGCATCTACCCAAATTGATATAAGAAGTGACTATTTGAACTATGCATCACTTCACCAAAAATATCATTAGAGTTATTGAGGTGATAGCAGAGGAATAAAATATTTTCATTAAATGCATAGGTGGCAATGATTTTTTGTATATTTCATGGGATTTTACAATTTCTAAAAACTCTAGACACCACCATGCCATTAATCACTGAAAATTAAGATGGTAGATGAAAATTAAGATATAAAACAAAAAGCAGTTGATTAGTTTAGGTCACAAACCTTAAGAAAATTTACATCTAGAATGAAAAGCCAACTAGAGAAAACCAAAGCCTAAGTAAACAAATGACATAGTAGTGAAATCTTAGGCACTCATAAATGACAAAAAGAGAACATTTGAATAGATAAAAGAATTGTGTCCTCTTTAATATTGACATAGTAAAGTGTGAGGCATGAATTGTGAAAGAACTAGGTAGCATAAAATTGGAGTGATGTTGAGGCCACCATTAATGACAATTTAAGCTTGAGATCCAAAGACGTAGTCATAAATATTAAAAATATGATAAGTGCCAACAAAAATTTAAGGCTTTAGTATGCTAAATAGAGCATGTTTCAACACTAACCAGTTAAGAATGGGGAAAAAGTGCATTATTTCCAAACCACCATAGGTGAATAAGGATACTAAGAGGGAATGAATGAAAGAATAAGTGGCTAGAAAAAAGAATAAAGTGTATTCAATAGAGGGATTTAACATCATGAGGTTGATCTGGAGGTGATTATAAAAATATCCTAGTAGGAGATGCAGTTTCCAAAGGAGGTATTAGTATGAGAGAATAGACATATTTCATGCACACTTGCCAGCCAAAGAATAAAAACACCATACCTAAAGTAATGTGAAATACCTAGCTCAATATTGGATGGTTTATATGAGGGAAAAGACCAAAGTATGCATGAAATTATTTGATGTCTTTATCTGAGACAAACTAATAACCACTAGCACAACTTAAATCTATGAGTTTCCATGTTACAAGAAGCCAGAGGAACTCGTATAGTTCTTCTTCTTATGTGCCCATGAATATTCCATGTATTTTGCATGGGGAACATATAGATATTAACACACCTACTAAGTAGAATTACCAGGCTCCCATACTCTAGTGCAAACATCCATCATATGATGGCAGATGATGTTGAAGTTGAAAGTGTCAAGAAACTCCTAGGATACTATAAGGGAGGTTTTTCATTCCTAATCAAAGACATCAAGGACCCCAAAATAAGGGTAGATATGTGCCTCATGAGTTCAAAAATTTTCCTTAATGATTGATGGATAGACATCACCAAGGCTTACCTATGCATCACCTATCACATGGTGTAGAGAGTTAAATTTATTATTTAAAAGTTCATTATAGAGTAAATGGTGAAGACTGTGCTTGAGTGTCATATAACATGAGAGACCTTCGGGTGGGGGTCTATGTTAACTCTAATTTTTATGGAGGAGATCAACATGCTTGATGGTTATAAAGACAATCTTTGTGTCTTATTTCTATTCCAAGACTCCCTAGCATAGAAATATCAAAACTTTACCTACCCCCTTGCTTTCTATTAGAAGTACAAGACTAGAGTAATATGGTGGTGTGCCTAGTATATTGAGGCATTCAAGGAGGAATGGCACATCATAGAGGAGATCCCTTAGAATATGTTTGGAATGGCAAGTTTCACTATTACAAAGCACTTTTGTGTTATGTGCTTAGTACTCATCAATGGAAATAAATCTAGATAGCTGAAGCCCCCCTATGCATTTTCATCCAAATACTTTACGGATGCACGTATAATAATCCCTAATGCATAACAACTAGACATCCTAATGAAAATTATGGATTTGGAAATAAGTAGGTTGTGGTACCAATACATGCACCCAGGAGGAAAAGTGACCAAGGATAAGGGGGATGAATTGGATCACACCAAAATCCACCCCCTCTAGATAGAAGTGATTCTTTGACACATACATATGCTTTATTATGAGATGGATCTAAGGAAGAAGGGTATGAGTACCAAGAAGAATGATGACCTCCCCCTCTAGATCGATGATGAAAGGAAGCTAGTATCAGTAGTGTAAAATAAGTCTCCCAAAAAGAAAAAGGGGAAAACAATTAAGGAGATGTAGAGTGCATCAGATTAAATATAACCTCTGGTGATGAGGCCACTACCTCTACATTAAAAAATAAGAAGTATGTGGCCTTCATGCCAGGGATTGCTTCACCTAAGCCAAGGGAGAAGAAAAATAAGTCAAAGGGGATAGTTTTAATGCCCACAATAACCTTGGTAGATATGGAAGTGTAAGAGGCACGTAAGGAAGTAAAATCAAATAAGTCACATGAAGAGATGGATGAGGAAGAAGAATTAGGGATGGGAGTCTACATCATCTAAGAAGAATCAATAGTAGAAGAACACAAGGCCAAATAAGTCCAAGAGGCCCTCCAAAGTAGCATTACCAATGTGCTTAAAGAGGTAAAAAATCCACCTAGTGCCTCATCTAAGGATCCCTCCATAAATAATTTGGAAACTAAAGAGGATAAGAGAATCTAGTGGAAGAAAATGAGCCTTAGTGTTGAACATATAGAGATGGTGCTGAAGCTAGAGAAAAAAAAGCATCCATGAAGGCATCCAACATGACCTAAGCATAAATTGATAAGGTCAAGGCTGAGGAAATAAGGGATGAATAAGAAAAGACCATGTAAATAATAAAGAGGATGAAGGCAGTGATGAAGGCCTAGGAGGAAAGGGCCAAGAAATAAAAAGAAGAAAAGAAGGTTACCTCAAGCATGAAATTGATGAAGAAGAAAGTAGCAAAGGTGATTAGCACCCCCACTAGCATAGAAGAAGAAGCTACACCAAAGTCACACCTAAGTATTGAAGGGGAACCTAGAGATAAGGAAGGTAATGTTGGTGCCTTGAGGTAAAAAAAGGAGAGTGTAATGGAGACCTAGAAAAGGCAAGAAGAAGACGAAGATGGCATCTAAGTAGAAAAAGAAATGGACCAAGGGGACAAGTCTAAGGAAGAACCCCTATTAGAACAATAGGAAGGAACCTTAGAATGTACAAATAAAGAAAGAACTAGCATTATTTAAGAGGAAGGATAATAGATGAAGTTGGCCATCACTAAATAAGAGGGCACCAAGCTAAGCTCGAGAGAAAAGGCATAAAAGGGGTGGACAAATGAAGACTATTATATGTTTGAATACATACCCCCTAGAACTACCACAACATGGACATGCTAATAATTGTCATTTAATTTTGAAAATTATAAGTATGATCCACATTTTTAGGTGCCATATAAGGCTTTATTGAGCATAGAGAAACTAGAAGAAGGGTAGGATTTTCTTCTCATAAAGCCCCACACAATGAACCCATTTAGGTTGGGCAATGAACTCATCTAAATGGCCTCTGAAGTAGCATTTGAGAACATAATCAAAAATTTTAGGGATTTAATGTGGAAGAAGATAATGTTAGAAATAGAAGATGAAATAAAGGCCATGAAGTTCAAAATGCAAAAACTGGCTGAGTGCATGGAGGAAGTAGAGCCATCCCTCTTTTATGGTGTTAACACTTTGAATCTTTTTGGGGTTGATAAGGTTTGCATGTTAGTGGATCAGATGCCTCTCAACATTGAAATTATAACTAACATAATAATAAGAAGACCCTTGTGAGATCCTACATAAGGATCTAGTAGACAAGCTCAAAGAGGTGAAATCCCTCTTCACATAACTAGAAGAAGGCATAGAGGCATCTGATACCATCTTCATTAACTTCTCCAACCAAGCATTAATCATTGATGTGCACCTCTAGTAAGAAAAAGGGGAAAGGTAAGATCTAATGGAAAGGGCATACAATATTAACAATACCAAGCATGCGCAAATCATGGTAAAGGTCAATACCTTGAGTGCCCAAATTAAGAACCAGGAGTAGAACCTAGAAGAACTCTTCTGCACCTTAAGAACAAAGGTCAATGATTAAGGAGTAATTTTAGATGGAGTGATGAGGGTAAAGGAAAGGCTATAAACCTTCAAAATAGAGTTATATAAAACTAATGTTCTCATGTTTAGTGCCATCTCAATAGATATTGATAGATTTGTTGAAGAAATCAACCTCACCATTAAGGGATTTAAGTATTTCAGCATTGAATTAGAGGAAAATGCACTAGAGTTGTGTACACTAAAGGCATTGAAAGAATAGTATGAGGATAGACTATAAATTTTGTATGGGGTAATGTTGGGCCCCTTCTCTAGCTAAGTTTGGATTTACACTAACTCAGTCAACACTTTGACATGAGTTAATCATTTGGGATGATTTTTATCTTAATATCTTTTGTGCCAGAGGGATTAATCGACACACACATTGTACCAACTGGTAGGTGGTTAAAACATTATATGATGTTTTGATCATCTTCAAAGAGTAGAAGAATGTGAGAATCATAGTGCAAAGGGAATAAAGTAATGGAACCAATGGAATTATTGAGAAAAGCTCCATCTTGACAATCAATGTGCATAGCTCCACCCTAGCAGAAGGTATTCTTAAAGGTTATAAAAGCAAGCTCAAACCAATATACAACAATGTAACTTAGAGATAGCAAAGCTCTATAGAATTGGTTATATAAATAGAAAATTGACCACCATTAAACCTTAATGCTATCATGGATGTCTTATAGGTTCCACATTATAGTGCCCAAGCTTGCCTATGAGCCTTAGGTCCTTTAGTAGTTTAGAGAAGTTATTACTCTATTTTTTCCATATGAACTATACTCTAAATTTTGAGCATTTAGTAAATGAATAATGGTTGAATTAGTACTAGTGTTCATGGGTTAATATCTTAGCTTTGTGATTGAAATACATAATGAATGATATGATTTTAGTGATAAAAATTTAATTTGAATAATGTTGTTTACAATATTTGATTCATGACGTTTATGGTGTATCTATAATTTAGGATAATGTTAGCATATTATGTGTAAATAATCTAAGTGTAGGAAATATCCTATGCCAAGTGATGATACATATTATTAAATCACTAACCCAACATGAACCCTTGATATAAGATATTCCATTGAACCCCCAAATCACCTAAAGGATGTTAAGCATGATAAAAGAAAGTCTTGTACCCATAAGACTATAGATTAACTTGATATATATTTGTACCCATATGACTAGAAGTATCTACTTAAATAGGCTTTGTGCCTATAGATCTTCATCCTAGCCTAGAAATGGCTTGCATTGATGAAATTACAAATGTTATTGTTGTAAATGACCAAGCCCCTTGAAGAATGAGTTGTACCATGGCATGACTAGCCCAACATGGGCTCTAGTTGTTTCTCTACTACACTTTGAGTGAGAACCTAAGGATCATGCATTATGTGAATTGATACTATTACATTAGAGTGATAAATTTTGAGCACCATATGTTTATTCCATGTCTACACCTAATTGTATCAAGTCTAGAACCGACTTGGACAACCAAATAAGCACCTGTCAGAGTAAATGACTTAGACAACTGAACCTTTTCTACAACAAGGGATATGGATCCATAGGTATAAAAGAGATGAATAATGGCCAGCTACATGAGCCTCCATGTCTAATAGTCACTTGCAGGCATGCCTAGGTACTTAGGTAGAGGAATATGTGTACACAAAGAAGAGGTAAATGGCTTAATCAAGCTAGAGAAAATGATCTAAAGGTCCTAAAATTTTAATTTCACACTATCATGGGTGGTCAATTACATTCATCATTCCATTTAGAAGATGAAGCTATGCAATTCTACCTTTAGGCCTATTGATCTAATACCTCTCAAGGTAGTGTTACTTGAATATTAAAATAAAAGATAAATGGGAGTTAGATAACACCTCATACCATCTTATAGATGTTTTTTAAGGATTATTAGATGTGTAATAAATATTTTTTTATAAAGGAAAGGTTATATTTGGTCACTTTAGCCTAAAAATGCCTTTAACTTGCACAAAATGCACAATTATCACCTGAGGGGAAATTTGATGAGCTCATAACTATACAAAATATTTTCATCAGGTTATGATCACTTTAGGAATGTTTATGGGCCTTGTATATAATAAATTAGTGTCATTAATTCATAGGTTAATGGTCTAACCTTTATGAACCATTACTAAGATTCCAAAACCCCTTAAACCTCCATAAAATCCTAATAGTGAATTGATGGAGGAAATCATCAATAATTTACACCCAAATTCATTGGAATGGCTTAGTAAACACTTGGATCACATAGTGTACTCTGAGGAGAATCCATCCATGGCATTGGCATATATGCACAAGTGTAAATAGCTCTAAAAACACTATTTTGGTAAGGTTCAAGGATAAATCCAATGTACAAAGCTTGATGAAAGGTTAAAAATCATGGGAAATGGTAGTGTGAGGCATATTAAACCTTTTAAAATCATAAAACACTAACTATTAATCGTAAAAAATATCCTACAAGTTTGCACCAAAGGGGAAGTCTATAAATGTTTGTAAAGGGTAACCTAGTCACCTAGGTAGATAGGAATTGTAGGTGTGCACCATTGGAAATACACAATTCATGGTATAATATACTTACATAGACCTATAACATGCTTATTCACCTATTCTTAATTTTTTATTTAGGTATCATGTTCACCTAAATAGTTAACATCAAGTGACTAGGATTAATTGCCTAACATGCTTATATGGTCAATAAGGAAGGATGACTATTGGCATAGAGGGATGCCAAGGAAGATATTATGGGTCATGAAGTTTTTTTAACTACTTCATATACGTGATTAGACCCATTTACTATCCACCATGAAGGATGGGGTACTTTTTCAAGTCATGTTAGCATGCAAGAATGAGGTGGAAACTAAATCCTTCATGTAAGGACCTAATTGAACTAATTTGATGCTTTGTAATTATCAAAATTAGAGGGAGTTGACTAGGATTGGTGCACACATGATATTCATGGGGTCAAATAATATTTAATTATCATCCATCACTCCATTTTAACACCATAAATGCTCATTGAAGACCACCAACCATGAAGACAATGCATGGGAGATGTGTGAAGTCTAGTTATAATTATCAATTGAATGAATTATGGTCATTCATGACCTCTTCATTCTCTTTCCATGCCACATTATTTTGTCATTATTTTTTATTATTCTATAAATTTAGGCTCTAAGGCCATTATGTTCATCCCTTAGTTGGGTATGGTGAAACTTTACCCAGATTATATCTTGTAATCCTTATGAGTCAATAAAGGGTTATTTTCAGGTTTATTTACTAACATTAATGTGTATGTTCTTATTAAATTTCATAAGTGGTGAAGTTTCATTCTCATTTATAGGTCCTTTCCTCCACCTAGTTGCTAAGATGATATTTGATGTAGGTCATGTGATGTGTCAAGTGTTGGTGGCCATCTTTAAAGAGTAATATGGTTGATATTTCCTTGAATAAAGCTCTTATCCATTACTTTCAAGTTATAGACATCCATCACAACCTTCACATTAAATAATTGTGCTTGGGATCTCATTATAAAACTTATTTTAGTCATTAGCCCCTACTTGGTTCATAAATTGTTGATTAAGGATTAGCTAGAGTGGATAAGTAAATATTGTTGTATCACCTCCCTTATCTTAGATTTAAATTCATGTTTCTATCTCCCTTTTAACCCTAACAAGCTAGTAGTCTTGGGAATTGAACTTAATTGATAAACTAGGGGAGGTATCCCCACAAGCTAGAGGTTTAGTCCATCCAAAGTTCACCCAAAGCCCTTTTACCAATCCCATGTTACCCCAAACTTGGAGAAGTCTGAACAATCCTCTCCTGAGGGTGAATTTTGGTGAGATAATAAGTAAAACACATATACATTTCTAAAGTACTAAAGGATCATCTCAAGATCCTGATTTTATAGGTTACAAGCTAGGTCAATGTTTCACTTACTTTACACATATTTCATGATTCATACACAAGCTAACATGTAGGGGAGAACTACATCAATATAAGGCCTTATTCTAGAGTATTGGCTATGTAGGTAACACCCATTGACAATGGGGTCTTTAGGGTCAGGTTGATATTATGCACCCACCAATCCATTTCCCCCAAGGTCTTTATGAAGATGTTGAACTAGGGTTTTATAAATTCATGAGGAGTAATAGTCCATGCCCCAAATCTAAATGCACTAGAGTGAAGGCAAATTCAAACCTAGAATCATATGGGTGGTCTTATCATTTTCTAATAGGTATTCTATATAGAAAAATTGTCTCAAACCCAAATAGTAACATTAACGTAACCATCCTAGGTAGACGTTAGTGTCTATAAATCTAGAAGCATCATATGTAAAATATGATTATTATTTTAGAATCTTATTCCATACTAATATTATAAATTTGACCTCCCAAGGCCAAATGCCAACCCCTATAACTAATATTTTTTTTATGATAACCACCCAAACCTACACATGGTGATCTCCTACATGTTCATGTCTTTATTGATCCTATTTTGATCCTTGGTAACACTGTTATAGGTGTCATAGAGTCTGTTTGTGATCATCATATATCCTAGATGTCTTGGGTCCTTCATGATTTTATAAATTATCATGATGGTATTTGAGTGATAAAGTGAGTGATAATATGTCTTGTTAGGTCTAAAGAGTTGTCTTAACCCTGTTTGATAAAATCTAGGATGTTTTGATAAAATTAAGGTAACTTGACAAGTTTGAGGTTATTGGTTCTCATGGTATATGTTCCTTTCTCAAGCCATTCCTTGTGAGAGATTATTTATAATCAATGTGAAGGGTGTTTAAACCTTAATCTAGTCATGATATGAAGGTTTATTGATGTATTGAATGCATTATCCATGATTTGGTAATTCAAGTATTTCAAGTTGTCATAAACCTCTAAAAGTTATCAAGTGACCCTTGAATGCCTCATATAGGTATATATTAAACTATAAAATTTTGATAAGGTAATTTTTTATATGTATAATTGATTATAGAGGTATTGAAAAGGTCCCAATCTAATCATATTTTCACTTATTATGTGTTTCATGTCCTTAAAGGCCCATTTTGAAACTCATTTCCACTTCTCACTCACCAAGTGGACCCCACACATGCCAAAATGTGTTTATCTAGATCCCCCTAATATGTTCCTTATTTTAAATTAATATTTAACTCATTTTTTCCTTGATTTCATCCTTTAATGGTGGTTCAAGGTTAGAAGCATGGAGAAAATATTGGAAAAAGAGCTATTTTCAACTTTTTATATAGGTAGTACGGACTTGTATGCTTAGTCCATATAGAGGAGAGTCAAATATTTAAGGTCGGGTCATCTTAGGTGTTTTAGATAAGATTAATGGTATGAATATTCAATACAAACTCAAAACCATCCCTTTCTCTCTTTTGAGCTTCATTGCATCCCAAGATAGCCTTTCATGTTTGTGGATTGTATGAACATCAGAGAGAAGATGGAGGTTTGAAATTTTGGATAAAGGAAGGTACCTTAGATATATTACATATTTGGCAATTTGTTCTTATATTGACTTTCCATCCTTTATGAAAAATCATTAATAATGTAAGGCACTCATAATGTCTTCTCCATTCAAGTAGGGTACATATTTTCTATGTTTTCTCCTTTCCTAAGATGGTGATAGAGAAATCAGAGATATGAGAGATTTTAAAGGGTCTAAAACATATCCCCATACTATTATCCAACCTCGTTTCACATGTGTGGGTTGTGGAAGCAAGCACATATTCTATTTTTTCCATTTGTAGGATATTGATAGAGTTATAATGTTAAAGAGCTTCTATTAAATATAAAGGTAATGATTTAATAATTTTTTAATTCAAATGGTAATTCCTTTTCAGAGTTTATCTATCTCTCAAACTCAATTGAGCCACTAGATATTCAATAAATCCTTTAAGTTCTTTCCTCCAAGATGATTGTTATGAGTAGATATGGCCTCTTTTGCAAGGTGAAGACAAAATGGTTACAGAGGATATTTTGGTGGTGTTTTAGGTATACACATCTCCTTCATTAAATAAATTATATATTACTTCATATTCAATTGAAATACACACTAACCATCTCCATACTCAGTGTAGTTTACAACATTAAACTTTCACTTAGTCATTACAAGCCTTTCAAGCAGACTGTATAGACAAAGTGGTCACTATTGGAATAGAGTATAGAGATGTAAGGGGATAAGAAAGAATAAAAATAGGCCTAAAATAAATATAATATGGTAAGATATGGGGAAAGTAGGATAATATCATCTGATCCATCCTAGTATTAAGAACCTAATCAAGGTTCTCATTAAATGTACATATTATATTGTACTTACAAGCTAGAGGTGCTAGAAAGGTGAGAATATTGAAGAATGCTTTAGGATATTAAGGGAAAAAAGGGTAATTTTCATAATGATACCATTAAAAATTCATCAAATTTTACCCCCCCCACCCCCCCAAATTGGTCACATAGACATAGACTCAAACAATTTATACAATCAACTTAAGAGCATCTGAGCAATGTGTCATTTTATAGAATAATGAGAGAATATCTTGAAGGTCATGAAAAAATGATTAGGACATAATAACTATTAGAAACACTCCAATAATAATAAATTTTGAATAATTTTTAGTGGGTTGAAAATGGATTTAGCATGAACATTGTCCCATATAGGTAAGGTTTACTCTCTTGCATACAATCATGGTTCAACATTGTATTATACATATAGTTAGTGTTTTGAGGTCTTAATATGAAATGTGAATGATTATGTTTTGTGAAGAAATTTTAAAGAGTTAAGGATATTTTTTACCTCTCTCAATATCCCTAACCTTACCTAGAATGTGCTTAAATCATTTAATGAAACAAAGGCCTTAACAGTTACTCTTTTAGGCCTAAACTAGGTAATTATAGACCAAATCATGAAAATAAAGGATATATACAAGTCCCATAGTGTTGGCATATTTGGGGAAATATAAGTGAAATAGGTTATAACTTGAAAAAATTATCTAGGTGATGAGGTCCCCAGGCAAATAAAATAATCTAGTGATATATTAGGCATGTTGGGCCTAAACTAACACACACAAGTCTATGCATATCAGATTAGGGATTATGTATGAGGTTGAGATCACCTGAGGGTATATAAAGAGGATGTAATGGATATAATATAAGGGTTTTATTTTGATAAAGGTATTAAATATGTAAAATAAAATGTAAGCACACCTATGTATAGTTAAGAAGACTGACTGCTACCTACAGGCAGGGTTAGTGGTGAGAGTTGAATATACATCACCTTATATGGAAATGAATATATAAAGTGAAAATATGGGTCTATCACTTTTTTTATAGGATGAAATAAATATCTCCCCATTGAAATAATGAGATCCCTTGAGATAGGAAAAGCCTAATGGCTTGCATAGGCCTAAACAAGCCCATGTGTAAAAGTTGGAAGCTCATACAGATTAGGAGTTTCATGGGAGTGTAAAAGAATATAAGGAATGAATTATTATTTAAATAAAAAATTATCATAAGGTTAAAATTATTATACTAAGGGATGAAATTATTGGACTAGAACATTAGGTCTGCATAGACCTAATTACTATCAAACCCTAAGCAAGATTTGGGAGTATACTATCAACATTATGGATGAAGACTCTAATTAAATGGGTATTTTTAGTCCTAAAATCATATTATATGAGTCATATCTCCACCACCATGTTGAAATAAACATGAAATTATTCAATCCTCCATCACTTATTACTAGACATTCAAGCTTGGCACCCATATCACTCAAAATAAGCTCATATGAGAGAACATAGATAGAGTGGGGTTTTGAGCAGTTAGAATAGGTACATAAGGTTGTTAATAGGGTTTTAAAGGATATGAGATGATGATATTGAACCCCTCAAGTCACCTATAGGTCACTCAAACCCTCAAAATTTAGTCAAGGCCAATTAGGCCTAAAAGGCCCACACCACCATAAAAGTATACTCAGACCCTCCTAAAAAATATTTATGGAAATATAAAGGTATAATAGGTTTTATTAGATCCTATAGATAATGACTCAAATAGGGGAGACTAATGAAATGCCAATTTTGGTCCTAGAAGCTTATCTCAAACTTCATAGTCCTAGGCAGTCAATTTGAGTTGTTTGTTCAAGTGATTGTATCGAACACAAGAAAGGGAATCAGGGAAAATTATCCTAGGGTATTTTTTTCACCTCTATGGAATAAAGATACATGGTATATGGATCTGGTTTAAGGGGCCTAGGTTTATGAATCATTATTAAGACTATAGCCTATATAGAAGACCTATAAAGGACTACAATTCTACCATATTCTGCTCATATCTCTCCACAATAGTTTCATGGAATCATAATATTTTCAAAGGTTTTATGGGGGTTTATGGACTAAAAATACATGACCATAATTTTTGTATTGGAGGTCTCATCTTTATGAACCATCATTAAGATGGTACACCTCCAAAACCCTACTTAAACCCTAACATATATGTGACCTAAGAAAATATAAGATTTTAGAAACCAAACACTCCTAAATGACCCTAAAATATATGAAACATATATATCACTCAAATGAGACCATATCCATGGTAGTGTGTTGTACAAAAAATGTATAGACATGTCATTAAACAATACTTTTTCAAGAATTAGGTAGAAAATAAGGCACAATGTAGTCTAAGTAGATGACAATCATTGGAGGGGGAGGTTTGACACTTGTTTCATCTTTATAAGTCATTATATTTCCAAAACTATGCCTATAAATTCCTATGCAACTCTCCTTCATATAGCTAGTTTGTAGAGATAAAGGAGAAGGTGACCTAGTCACCTAGTTTGGTAAATTTACAAGTGTGAGTTACTCAAGAAAATCTATGTCATGATATGGGATATTATTCCAGAACTAAATATCAATTTTCATATTATCCTAAGGTATAATATAGGATTTCATGGAAACTAAGCACTAGCAGTCAAGCTACTAAGCCTAATTGGCCTATTTTGCCTACTTAGTCAATAAAAAGAGTTGAAGTTTTGCATAGAGAGGATATTGAGGGAGTTAATGTAGAGATATTATTCATAGTAACTAATTTATTTAAGGATTTAAGTATTTATTCCATGATCATAATGGAGAAATAAGTCAATTTTTTGACTTGGCCAATATGCTCGAAAGGAGGATAGGTTATTGTATGCTTTATGATGGCTTAATTACATCTCATTAATATTGTAAATGCTAGTAATATGAGGTATTTTACAAAAAATGGGTGTATATATTATTTAATTGAGGTTGAAAAAGTCAACCATATCCTCCATTACCCTACCTCAATGCTTAAGGGGTCATTGAAGAGCATTAATGCATGGAGAGTTGAAAGAGGACTGTGTAACTACAATAGGATTTAATTATGGTAATTTATGAACCCTACCTCTCTCCTCCATGAAATTTTGCATGCACTTATATCCTCATTACAATATATATTTAGGCCTTATGGCCTTGATTTATATGCCTCCCCTGGGTATGAGGAAACTCTACCTAGTTTTGTACTTGATAGACCTCTTGGACTAATGAATAAATTATTTTATATTATCCATTATTGGTTTATAGTGAATATATTATTGTTATGATGTGATAAGTGGTATAAATCATCCATTATCATGTCCTTTTCACACCTATATGCTGATAAGTTTTCCTATGCAAGTTGTATGAAGTGTCAAAGTTTGATGATCATGTTTGGAGTGTAATCTGGTTAGAAGTGCCTCAAGACAGGCCTCTCATCCTTCACCTCAATGTTATAGTCACTCATTAGGACCTTCATATGTTTTTTTTCTTAGTATGTTTGGAGATAATGATTTAGTTCATTTCTATTTCACTAGTGTTGTTAGGAGTCTAAATTGAGTGGATGAATGATTACATTGGTGCATTACCACCCTTATAATAGGTTTTATTTTCTGCATTATCTATCCCTTTTTAGCCCAACATTAATAGGTCTTAGTGAACTAAGCCAAATAGATGCACCAGGGGAGTTAGCCCCATAATCTATAAGTTTGGTCTAACTATAGGTAACCCAAAACCTTTAGGCCAATCTCATGTTAGTTCAAGTTTGAAGTAGAATCGAATAGTCTCCTTCAAGAGGGTACAATTTGGGTTGCTAATAACTAATGTATGCCTATTCTATATCTAACACTATGTTATCATTAGAACCATGTAAGTATATCAATTTTTTATCATTTATATGTATACCTTATTTTTACTTTCTATTTTTAGCCTATACTTAGCATAGTAAATTTAGTGTATGATTACATTTGATTTTAGCATTTAATTGGCCTATTATAGATATAATTATCACCCTTTTTCATTGACATTTATATATTCTTAACCTTATTATACCACCAAGGTAGGATAGCCTCTTTATCTAATTTAGGGTTAAATAAGCCCTTTGGAAAGCAAGATGTGATGAGAGGTAAAGATCTAAAAAAGGAAATTATCAACCTAATTCCTAGTAACTTTGACACCATTTAAGATTTATTCACCAAGTTTAAGTTATTGAGATTATAGTTGAAATAATTGCAAATAGATAAAAAAAATATGACCAGTTTATTCTTTCTATACTCTCTAAGCTAGGTCCTGATTACTCAGTATTTGTTTCTACTTTTCATGCCACTAAAATTTCTGTAAGCACTACATAGAACATGCCTTATTTAGATGAATTTGTTTTTGAATTGACTTAGGATAAAGATAATTTTATATAAATGGGCACATTGAAGTCCTCAAAACCTCAATTTATAATTAATGGGAATGGGAAACATATGGCTTCAAACAAAGAGAAGAAGAAAAATAATAAGGATCAAGAAAAGAAGAAAAAATCAACCTATGCCAAAATAACCACTAAAACCTCCTCTTAAAATGACAAATCCAAGAAAGATAAGGTTAAGTTTTCCTATTGAAATAAAAATGGTCATGATGAACACATGTGCATGATGAAACAATTTGATCACCTAACTCATATTATAGAAAAGAAAAACATAGGTATTCATAAGTTTATCAAGTAGATTTCATCAACTCAAGATTCTTCTAAGGTCAAATGAAAAGGTAAAGAGAAAGAAAAGGATGAGGATATTTTATCAATTATAGATCCAAACTATTCATGGTTTATTGACTCAAGTGATTTCCACCACGTGGGCTCTTCACACTTTGAGTTTTCTTCCTTAGATCCTTATAGCATGTCTTTTATCACTTTGGGTAATGACACTTCTACAAAAGTTACAAGGAGAGGGTATATTGAAATGGATGGAAGGACATTCAATAATATTCTAAGTGTTCCATCACTTTTAACTTATCTCCTATTAGTGTACCAAATCACTCAAATTAGTAAGGGTATGAGGATAGATTTTTTAGCAGACTCAGTCATAATCAAAGAGTTGCATAATTATTCTAAAATGGTAGTGGGTAGGGTAGATTAACAAGATAGGATATACACCTTCTCAAATTTTTACACATGAATCTTCTCTGACTACAAAAGTAACTCATATATATGGAGTTAATAAACTTTGGCATGAGTGGTTTAGACACCTTAACTACCACTACCTAGAATAACTCAACAAAAATGACATGGTCATAGGCTTACCTCTGTCAGGATCCTACTCCTCAATAAGAGTATATATATGATTACCTCTTGTATTAGCAACTAAACACAAAATTTAACCAGAATGATAAGTAACTAGAAATATGAAACAACACAGGGTATGAGAGACAATACACAATTGTATTAATAATTACTCAGAAGAAAATACAATAAAGAAGATGCCACTTCTTCTTCCACCTCTAAGGCTTGCCACACCTCAAGGACTTCTTCCCTCTCTCTCACATGGTCCCAACACACAACTCCAATACAGAGTTGTTGTTCACCTCCACCAGTTAGTAACAACGCTGCCAGTACACCAAGTACACAATTGTACTCCAAGTAGATCTCTCTTTCCTTGCTGCCACCTGCAAATCAACATACCTTACTTACCATCTAGATGTCTCTACACCCTTGAAGAACCCTTGTCCTTGCCTCACCAAGTCCTTATGATTCTTCAACCAGTACCCCGGTGGATCTCCTAGTAGAACTTGCACAACCTACAACTCTCCTTGATCATTCACACTCAGCACCCCTTTAGAACTAGGAGGAGCTACTCTAGCTCTCTCTTCAAGCTCAATGGCTTTCTAGCACACTTTTACAATATAGCCCATGAGTCTATTATATAGATCTCATGCATATAATAATTAGAATTTCTTAATTACAATAATTAGACACACAACTCAAGACTATAATTAGCCTTTAACATGCAAACTAACAGTCCAAAAATAGACCTGTCTGGAACCTGCATGCAAACTACATGCACACACAGGTTGCCAATGTCGGCAACTTCCTGACCAATGTCGGTCAACTTATAATCGATGTCGATTGCTTCTGCACTATAATATGACTGACATCGGTTGATTAGACCGATGTCAATTGCCCTGCAACTCATTCTGCAACTCAACAATCCTTCGCAACCTCAGCAACCTCCTCCATGTCTGCATCAGTGAAGATTTTAGCTCCACAACCTAACAACCTCAAGTCTATTTATCTAAGGGTGTTTGTGAGGTTTTTTCCCTTGGGAAGCATCCCAAAGATAAATTTGACAAAGGAAGATCTTGGAGGGATTTATAGGCATTGGATTTAGTACACAATAATGTACTTGGGCCTTTTCCTAGTCCATCCTTCACAAAGGATAAGTATGTCCTTACCTTCATTGATGATTTCTCAAGAGACATACTGGTTCACTTACTTAGGTAAAAATTTGAAAGTTTTGACAAGTTTTGAGACTTAAAAGTTATTTCAGAGAAATAATCTAAGAAATGCATCAAGGTTCTTTGAATTGATAATGAGGGTGAGTATTTAATAATAGGTTTAAGTATTTTTTCACCACATAGGGTATGATTTGCAATAGATATTTACTTATATTCCATAATATAATGAAGTTTTATAACATAAGAAAATATCCTTGAAAGAGATAAATAAGTGTATGATTCACTCTAAGTCAGTTGCACCATAATACTGGACCAAAATAATTAGTTATCCTTGTTATATTTAGAATATGGTTCCCCATAAATCTTTAAAATGTATAACTCCATTTGAAGCTTGGCACAACATGAAACGTACAGCTTAACATTTAGGTTTTTCAAATTATCATCTATTAGTGCGCAAAATTACACTAGAGAAATTAGGACCCTATTAGTAAAATTGTCATAATTTGGCCTAAATGTGTATATGATGTTCTATGTTGAGGTCTCACCCTTTGTTCTAACAACCCCATTTTTGAATTAGTGAGACCCGTGAAAGTATGATTGAACTCCCTGTGTTGATTTATGGTAATAATAAAAGTTCATTCCCCATGATGTTCAAATTTTATCTTTCAAGATAAAATTACATTTTGGATCATGAAAAAAGGGTGCAAGATCTGATCGAAACTTAGTTGATAAGAAGTCCAGACCCTTGGGCCATACATCTATTTTTCACCCTTAGAATATCTCAATTGCCAAAGGGAGGAATTATCCTGTAAACTAGATGAGGGACATGTAAGAATTTCCTTAAAAATTACTTAAAGTTAAATGTCATTATAATGTAATGAAGCCTTTTCAAGGGATGAAAGAGTATTGCACTCCTCCTCAGGTTGGTAAATGATGTAAAAGGTAAAAGGATGGCCAAAATCTTGAGCAAGCATCTCAGACTGACACATGGTAGCATCCTAAAATTATTTTGGTTTTGATCCTTTTTTTTTAAAATGTCTTACTTACCTTTGGGTGGGAAAGGTACAAATAATTTATGAGGGCTGGACCACTCAAATCATGCTACGTGGCATTCACTTGGGGGTTTTAAATTTTTGGCCCTTTTTAAGGTATGCCTCATCTAAATGAGGTGAGGAATTACAAATGTCCCCAACATTCCAAAATGCCTAGATCTCTAACACATGTCAAATTATGCATCCTAGGGGAGAATTCAATGTATAGTCCATCTCCACATTAAATAACATAAAGGGTGAGGAGGTGAAACTATTCCTAAAGGCCCTTCAGCTTGTATGAATCCACATGTCACAAGATAAGTATTTGGATGAAAATGGAAGTGTCATCAAGTTTCCCTCCATTTTTCTTTTGAAGGAAGATTTAGGAAGTTAATGCAATCACTAAGAATTAGTTATTCTATACCAAGGCTTTAATGCTAACCATAATTTCAAAAGGTTATGATTATAACTAAGCATTTTTCTTCATTTGAACCAGTTTTTACAATTAGAGATTATAATCATATTTTTAGGTAATTTCAGAACTAGAATAGTACGTGGTGATAATAGCAATTACAGCTAAATTTTTATAGATTTTCTTCCTCCAAGTGTGTGATATTCAACTTGATTGCAAGTAAGTGTCCATTGGATTACTTCATTTGTGCTTATTTAGAGGAATTTTAGAGTGTTTGGGAGTTAGCCATCAAGAAGGGTGTGTTTCAATTTGAATAAAGGTTATACTAAGATTAGAAATAAATGGCTTCACCATCTATCTCAATGAAGAGCAACCTTACCTCAATTATTGATGAAATTAGGGACATTAATGTCTAGGGGTTGGATTTTACTGCCTTATTAAGTGCTTTATAGAGACCCAACCCCCTTGAGGCAATTGTTAATTTAGGTATGAGCTATATGGCTCCTACAGAAGCCTTTCCACTAGTAGCCCCATACCCAGAGTTAGTCATTGCATATTAAAAATTATACCATGAAGACACTAAGACTATACTCAATGGGAGTCAATCAATTATCTACTCATTTACCCTTGAAGCTCTTAGTTCCATGCTTGGGATACCATCATAGCCTAATGGTATTGTTTTAACCATGGAAGAGTTGGTAGTGTTATACTGATAAACATGATAAGATAGTTTTGGATATTGTGAACACTTGGTAGCTCACTAAGAAGAAAACCAAGGTCTCAAGGATGACCAAAAATCTTAAGATAACAGAATTTAAGGAGCTACCACAATATGTCATATCCATAGCTTCTAGAATTTATGGGGTACCCATGAAAAAGAAGTTTAAGCCATGGATGTTTTCTATCGTTATCTATGTATAGGAAGAGAAGAAACAATTGGATTGGGATTCTATTCTAAGCAATAACTTACATAGCCAAATGATGAGGTTGTGCACGGCTATCTTTTTTAAATAAGAATTTAAAGTTACCTTTTACATGTCCTCCTCTTTTATGTATAGTATGGTACACAATAGATATTTTTTAGGTCTTATAAAAAATCCTTTAGGGCTAAAAATATATGAATTATATCCTAAGATGACCTTGGAAGGATTCAAAAACAATTGGTCCAAGGTCTATAATTGCTTATTTAATGTGATAATGACTGTTTTCTTCCCTTTGTGAATCCTGAATAGGATGACCAAGATGGCTAGGGAAAAAATTGGCAAATTTGGCGTAGCATATATTCAATTCTACACCTTCACATATACTTGGGTAAATATATTTATAAGGGTACCTCATAAACTACCTAGGTATGTTGATGATAAAGTAACACTCATCAAGCTATGCAGATAAATGGGGCCACCTCATGAGATGATCATTGTGAAAAAGATTAACAATCCCTTCAAGTTCCCTATAGAGGTAGGATATTATACATGTCCTTCTCTAGCCAAAGCAAAGGGATTAGAAAAATAAATGGGGTGGTACCAAATGGATAACATGCCACCTTAAACTAATTATGACATTAAGTGGCTATTCAATATGACTATAGGTCTAATCCTACACCAAGTGCATTAAGAATATATCTATTCTAAGTGTAAAATTGAGGAGTAGGTGAGGAAAATTTATTACCTAAGGCTCACTATGTAATAAACTATTGTATATGGCATTATCCCCATCCCTAAGGATATGGCTGATGATAAGGCTATAGTGTCATCAACATACACTAAGGAAAATATAGAGGTGTAACCCATACAAAAAGTTGACTTTACAGTCTTAAGAAGTGACTCAATTGCTTGGAGGGATTTCTTAGTGATGAAAAGGACATTTGGATGGTTGAAGACCCAAGGAGTGGACCTTAGTGCATATGATGCCCCTACTCTCAGGGAGTTGAGAAATGTCAATGAGATCAAGGCCATCTTTCCCCCTTACACTAGCCATTTAGCAAGCCCTCAAGTAGCAGCCAAGGGTAAAGGGAAGGGTATAGTCAAAGATACCAATTTCACCAAGGCAATCGATATCAATGAGATTATATTGGCATAGTCTAAGTCTAGACTATCATTTACAAAGTTAACCAGTCATGCTAAAAATTAGACCTGAATTACCACTAGGGAGGTGTAGCTTGATTTTTCTACTCCCATCTTAATCACTGTTGAAGTAGCTCCTACTACATTAACTGAACCAACCATTTCATTAGTTGTTTAGCCTAAGAAATCACCATCACCCATTCCTTCCCTAGTAATGTATGAATGGAAAAGATGAGGGGAGGAACATGTAGAATAGCCAAAGACTAAAATGGAAAAGAAGATATGCTAACCTCCAGCTATAACCCCCAAGAAGAGGAAGGAGGTCATTCATGTAAATAAACCCTCTCAACATGATGCCATAAAACCACAAGGAGAAAATTCCTCATATGCCTAGAGGTTGATGGATATGAGTGATGAATAAGACTCATAGGAAAATAGGCCAATCATGGATATGATGAAGGAACCCAAGGCATTCACTCCTCCCCCAATGAGGACTGGCCAAATAACTATGAGGGAAAGGTCACATAATCCTATCAAGGCTCCAATAATAGGACTATTTGGGCCATAAGCACCCTTGAGAGGGGAATCTAAGGGTGATGAGAAGGATATATTGGCCTTAGATGACCCTTTGTCCTTTAAATTTATGGCATAAGTTAGTATTGAGGTGGTTGCATAGACTAAGGTTCCACCTAAAAATAGAACTACCTCCCTAGACATGGAATCATTTGTCCAAAATATTCTCACTCAACCACTGAGAAAAGATGTGGGAAGTGAAATGAGGATTATGCAAGAGTCCAAGGAGGGAATTAAAAAAGATGTAGGGTAGGAGGAATAAGACCCTACTAGTAGTGAAAATGTGGAAGCTCAATGAAAGTAGAAATCAGATGTTATATCAACTATGGAGATAGCTCCACAAGACCATCCCTCTCCAGTATAGAAAAGCTCAATACAATAAGGAAAGGCTTCATCTAAAGGAGACATACAATTAAACTTGAAAATGGGTATCCCTATGACTTTAGGTATAAATAAGGAGGTAGACCAAGGTGATAAAGTTACAAAGGAGGGACCTTCAATAGATACTACTTCTATTAAAGTACCCCAAGGGCTCCTTCCCTAAATAAAGGTCCATGATCCTGCTAGGCATAGGAGTTTTAAGGCCATGATTGGTGATGAGTCACCTAGGGGTGAAAAGGAAGACATCAAATCCTCTTCCTAGCTCTCCCAACCAACTACAAAAATCAAGTTATTTGTGAAACCACCTCTTCATCATGCAAGACAAGAGATATCCATTCATGGATTACTCCTAGGCTCCCAACAACAAATTGGATTAGATATTGAATTCCTAGAACATATTGAACCAGGCAAAGGAGGAGAGAAAGAAGCTAGAAGGAAAGAGGTTGAGTTAGATAATGATGTAGATATAGAGAAAATAATAATAGGCTCACACCCAACTCCTATCACACTCCCTCTAGTTAATTTTCCAGTCACACCACCATTCAATGCATCCAAGCTAGTTTCAAGGTCCATGACTCCAATGTGCTTTCAAATCAGGCCCCTATTATGGGTTGAGGAATAGATCAAGGAGAAATGAGACATTGAAAGTAAATTTGGATATATAGATGTGATGAATATTTCCTATTCATATAGGACAAAACCTCCCAAGAAATCTAAAGCACTCTCTTAGACCACTTTCACTAGTACTGGGGAGAGAACACAGAAGATAGTTGTCCCCCCACAAGGTGTTACAAAGAAGGATGCTCCCCTTGAAAGTTATGTGGTATATAGATATGATTTGGGGGATTCATAAAGGAATGAGATCAAGCCTAGCTCACAATTTTTAGCAAGTATGGTGGCTCATAAAATGGATCGAGACAAATCATCGATAGAGGAGTTAAAGATGTAGAACTATGCAATGATCTAGTACTTGTAAAAGTTACTGAGTGAGCCTAAGGTAGTGAATCCAACTACTCGTAGGGACCTAATCATACCCATTCCCTCATGGGATACATTTGAATTTGACCTCAATGAGGATTTGAAGACTAGAAAATGGGTAAAAGAATATTGGCAACATGACTTGATAACCCTAGCCAAATAAGTCATCCATACAGCCATGGAATGGATTAATAATGAGATAGAAAGATGAGGAGAGTATAGCTATGTATCATTTATCTATGATGCTAATATCAAAATTTGGGAGGCACTCAGGCCCAAAGTAGATGAGATATGTAACATGGACAAAGATGTTTTAGTAGTATAAAATATTGTCTTGTTGGATGATCCTAAAATGCCTAGAGAATGCTAGTTAGCCATAAATCATAGGTGAGAAATGATCCAAGATAACACCTTTGATATAAAATGAGAAGAGTAATCTCTAAAGATAGTGAAGAAAGAAATTGAGGCTACTCTAAGAGCAATGGTAAAGCTTAATGGCATGGTGGACTTGACAAAAGAATTATTGGAGGATGCCTTGAAGAACCTCATCGATGCACCCAATGGAGCTTTCAATAACAAAAAATAAGGGACCTTGTATCACTTGAAAATTCCTATGACCAATTAAAATAATTGGTACATAAGAAGTAGGGATTTATTGAGAGAACCACTAACTAGATATAGGAATATAATGCCAAATTCAAGTATCAAGTGGGCTCAGATAGGAAAATCCTTTCCACTATGATTGTAAAATTTGTTGCATACAAGAATGAGTTGGCACAATGCTTAGTCATTAATGTTGATTCTACAACATGACCAATCCATTTCTATTTCTTCTTGGCTAGTATATAGATTCTTTCTTTTTATTCTCTTTTCTCTTTGTTTTTCTCTCCCATTCTTTTATTCATTGTACAGTGCCCATTAGAGGCATGTTCCCCCTTGGCATATTCTTTGTAAAGTTTTTTTTTAAAATGAGGGGAACATTTTGGGTTGGTTATGCAAGTGGACAAAGGTTTGTTTTATCCTTTACTAGCCTATTTTTCATGTGGCTAATGGAAGGAATCCCACTTGGGTGAACTATTAGATCTATCACCTTCATCAGAGTGCATGCATAATCCCAGGAATCATTCTTGTTACAACTGATGAGCTTCAAGCCCATGAATGATTTTTCTAGTTGGAGCACATTTTTCTGAGATGCCACATATGGTTAATCTTGTATAAGTAAAGGGGTTTTGTCCCTTTATAGAGGTCAGTTAATTTTTTGGCACATAGTTATATCTTAGGAGAGTTCTCCCCATAGAATTTTCTAATGCAAAATTTATTCCTCTTGTAAAATCATTGGCAAGCTTTAAGAGAATTAAAAATGTCTCCCTTATTACAAAATGTTTTTAATGGTGTTTTGATATGTAATCTTCAAGATACATTATAATCATCTTTGATTTAGTTGATATATGAAATCCACATAGGGTTCGATGTTTTTTCCTATTATTGAAATACAATGCTCTATTTTACATGGATAGTGGATCAATTATATTATTTGTGCCTCTTCATGGTAGTCATTTAGGGTTCAAATATAGAATATAAAATCCTTTTCATTTTGATATGTGAAAATAGGGAATTGATAGCCTTCTTAAGGGCAGTCTTGGGTTTATGAATTAATATGATAGAAGCTTTTTAATATTTATTTATAGAGTTGCAAGTAAATTCTCAAGGATCATTTATGCATGATTTCATATTATCTATTTTGAAATTAAAGGCATTTGTTAAGTGAAGATAACATAGATGTTAACACCTCTATACTCATTTGCTAATTTTTCACATCCTTATCCATATTTTAGATTAACTTGGTTTTGCCCCATCATGCCTTACATATAACATGCCCTTTGAATATCTAAAGTGTTATTTACCTACATATACATAAACATTATGTATTTAGCATGTGTTTTCTCTTTGATTTAAAGCCCAATATTGTAATCTCTTATTCAGACCATGTATTGTGAAAATTATTTTTGGATGAAAGTTGTAATCACATATTCATATTTGTCTATAGTAGCTTGTGCCTAGTTTAGAACATTTGCCTATTCCATGTGACAACCCTTCTTTGGTGGAGTGATTAAGTTTGGTTGTGTTCTAGTCAAGTTTGTGCTCCTTTGTGCCAATAACCCCTATAGAGGTTGAATTTTATAATCTCTTCATGTGAGATAGCTACCCCATAGGTCCTCTCACCTTAGTTTAGGTAGAGCCAGAATTAGTAGGGAAATTACCATACCCTTTGTAGGTGCACCTCAGTCATTTTCTCCAATCTGGTCCATTTTTGATGCCAAACCCTCCCCCAACTATAACAAGACTCTAGTGGGTTTCTCATCACTATTTACCATTTATTTCAAAGTACACAAAGCAAGATTATGGGGGGTGTACAACTGAGAACTAAAACTTTTTTGACACCATTATTGGGGACCGTTCTAGTCACTTGTGATTGCCAAGGATTCTTGCAAAAAGATGTAAGTGCTTTGTGCTATCACTAGAATGGACTATTTATGTTGATTTTATTGACATCCTTATAGTTTATAGGTACATGTATTGAAGATATTCATTCCTATTTCACTAAGATATTTTATATCCTTGGTGTTGTTTTCAATATTTAGTGGTGATATTTCATCAATTGTTGTGTAGCTTTATTTTCTAGTCTAGAAGTCATGCTTCTAATGGCAAATCCATTGGGTCAAGGTTCAAAGATTAGTGCCTACTATATATTCCCTTCTCTGAATTAATAAATTCTCTTTAGATATGTGAAGTTAGAGGGTACTAGATCTTCCTTTTAGATGAATCTATCAAAATAACTTATCCTAGGATTAAAAATCCCATCCAAAATAAGGAAAGTGTTGAAGCCTATTGTGGGCCAACTTTTGTATAGTTAGGTAAGATTAGATCAATTTGTTCCCCATTGTATGTCCCATTTTTTCTAATATCCCTCTAGTTGAAGGATACTAGAGCACCTTAGAAAAATTGGAATTCCCTATGAGTCAGGCTCCCTCTCTATAAAGGATTTTTTCTCCTCCTATTAGACCATTAAATAGTCACTCTATTCCCTTTTTTTTAGCCCTTCACATAGTGTTTATCCCCACCATACCCTAGTTCATCTTAATTTCTAGATTCATAAATGGGGGAGTATGACATGAGGAGAAGAATGTTCAATGTTGACAATGATAATGATGGAGAGGATGATCAAGATTTGGCTAATAGATGTAGACCTTTTTTGATTCTAAGGTTATGGCCTATCAAATTTAATGGTATGCCTATTTTCCCTAATGAGGTCCCTATAAAGGTTAGAAATATACTACTTAAGTTCTAAGGGAACAATGCAGTGGCTAGGGAGCAACATTTGAAGGCTTTCTTAAATATTATTGAGGATTATGAGATAGATCTTGAAGATGTATGTATTAAACTCTTTGTGAAAAAAATTGAGGATGAGGCTTAGGAATGGTTGAAATCCCTCCCTGATGGATCCATAGACACTTGGGAAAGATATGTTTGATGCTTTTAAGATGCAATATGGTGATATTATTGATCCTAGATTCTTTTTTTCTGAGTTTGAGAACCTAAAGAAGAATCCAAATGAGTGTGTAAGGGATTTCAATTCCAAGTTTAGTAAGGTATTAAGGAGACTACTAGAGGATATTAGGTCTAGTGGTGCTACTTTTTTGATTAATTATTGTGATGCATTAGACAAAAAGGAAACCTATTATCTCTGAGATAAGGCTCCCACAAATTTAAGAATGGCTTTTAATCTCACTATCCAAATAGAAAATAATATAAAAACTATGGGTAAGCCTTTGAACAAAAGGGTCGATGTCAAATTGGTGAATCCTGAGAAGCCTTAGTTAGCTCATAAAAGTGTAAACTTAGAAGAGATGGTGAATAATTTAGACATTGTAGTAAATTAAATTTATTACAAATTGGCTAGAGCTGAAAAGGGATTATTTTAGGGACGTTGTAACCATGATGACAAAAGGGATATTAAGAGAGATGAAAAGAATCATCCCCAAGATCAAGGTTAGGGTAGGTCATAGTTTTGAGATAAAAATAATGATAGGGGGAAAGGCCTTATGAGGGATGATAGTCATGAAATAAATTAGAACAAGGGAGGTGGAAAGGAAGTATCAGATCTTTTAACTATAAGAATGAATATAGTCGATTATGACATTGAATGGTGTGATAAGTGCTTCCTTCCTCATCCCCCTTGTGATGCAATTGTGATGGTGGCCAAGATGAAAATGATTTTAAGGATACATCTAATGAAGATGACATATACATGGTTGAATTCCAAGATATGGAAATATATATTTTCAAAGAGGAGGATATGAATGCCTCAAAGGTATCTGGTTCTAAGGATACTCTGACATATGAACATTTTACATTCTAAGTTGGGGAACCGATTATGATGGTGAATTCTCCATCAATGGAACTAATGAGTGCTAGCACTACTCACGAAATTTTGGATAGTTTTTGAAAAGGTATGGTTACCTATTCTATATTTTATTTGTGAAATAAGCATGATGCATGAATATGAATTACTAGTTCATGATTTTGAGTTCCTAAGATTGCTGATGAAATAAAAATATGGGGATTCTACTCCATCAATTGAGGATCAATAATTGATGATCAATGCTATAATTTCCCAATAAAAAAAGGAATATAATCTGATGAGTAAGGCCCAAGATGCTCCTCCAAAGGAAAATGACTCTACCCCCTCTAGAATAGAGACTAAATAAAAGGGGACCATAGGGAGTAAAGAAACTTAGGGTTCCAATAGGCTTGGATCTATACCTTATAGTACCAAATCAAGAAATACCCAGGCCAAAAGCCAAACTCATTTATTATCTAATATCCTAAAGAAGGATGAACCCAAGAAGCCTCCCTTGAAAAGTGAAGTTAAGAGTGTTGGTCCCCTTACATCTATTCCCATGACTCTTGAAGGATATATCCTGAGTGAGAAAGTTGCAAGCCTACCTATTGATACTTCATTGCCCAAATACAATATTTTTGATTTGGCTAAGGATTAAGTCACTTGAAATTCACCATACCATTTGTGGAATTACTTAAAATCCCTGAACATAGGAAACAAGCTTTTAAATATTTGGGGTTCACTAAGAAGATCATTACTAATGTAGTTGTTGAAGTTAAGACTTCTCTCACTCTCTCTATAGGAGGAGAGAGCATATTAAGGTATCTTGAGCACCACTTGGAAGTATACATGGAAACAACACTAGTATAAAGTTAAATGGATGTTGATCCTTTCTTCACCACCTTGATAATTAATGGGCTAGTTATCCATAATTACATGTTTGACTCTGGTGCATCTTATAATAACATGCCATTGGTAGTGTTGAATGATCTTTGTATAAGGATAATTGCAGCATATGTATGATGTTTTACTATGGATTCCAAAGAAGTACCTATTTTTGTCATAATCAAAAGATTGGTGGTAAAACTCACACAATACCCTAGAAATTTTTTGAGCATGGACATTATTATTGTAGATTGTCCACCAAAATGGGGTATGTTGCTATCTATAAAATGGGCCGCTAGTATTAGAGGAAGTGTTTAGATGGATTTATCTTATGTAACTATCCCCCTAGATGGGAATATGGTTCATTTGATCCATGAGCCATAGATGATCCATGTTTTAGAAGATCCCAAGCATCAATTAAATTAAGCATTATATTTGCATACATACATTGGTGGCTTTATGGGAAATATTGAATACATTGAAATGCATCCCAAATTTGGTACCACTAATGAAGAATTCATCTGGATCATGCATTTTTATGGAGTATGTTCAATTGTTAGAAATGGGGTTAGGGTTGTTTTCTATGCCTTCGATGGTCAAGTTTATAAGTATTCTTTTTAGTTGGATTTTGTGCACTAACAACATTGTAGAATATGAAGCACTCTTGATTAGTCTCTAGATCACTAAAGAATATGGATTCAAGAAGTTTTTGGGCAAGGGAAACTTAGAACTAGTGGTGAAATAAGTCTGAAGTGTTTACACCATAAAGTATAAGAGATTAAAGGAATACTAGAATGTTGTATGAGACTACTTAGAATGGTTCAAATCTTTCAATATTCAATACCATGCTTGAGAGCTTAATCACTTGGTTGATATGCTAGCAAAGAGGGATGTAGAATTTAAATTTGAACATGAGGGTTTTCCTTATGAATATGAGGTCGAGATATTGGTGAGGTCCTCTGTGCTAGATAACATTGATCATTGGTAATTATTTGATAATGGTGAGCAAATAAAGAGGTTTTTGTGTTGCATGAATGAATTTTAAGGAAATATCATAGAATGGGACTCTATGGTACAAGTTTATGATAGAAAAGAAACCTTGTATGGGAAGGAAATAATCTAGGTAAAGACTAATACTATCCCAAGAGGATTGGTTAGCCTAGAAGCAGCCTTTGATGGAGCTGATAGAGTCAAATCTAGAAACATTTCCATGTCAAGGACAATAAATAAGGTTAACATTGGGATAGAAGAAAATCCAAGGAAGATTTGGCTAGGCACTCATTTAAGTGACAAAAAAGGGAAAATTTATTGTGTTAGTAAATAAGTACTGAGATTTCTTAGCATGGTCATATTCATAGCCAAAACCTTATCAAGAAGATTTATTCCAACATGTTATTCCTCTTCATCTCGATGTAAAACCATTCCACTAGAATCAATAGCCTATCAACCCCATGTTGGCCACTAATATGTAAGATGAGTTGAATAAATTGAGACACAATGGGATCATTCAACCCGTTAGATATTCATCTTGGGTGGCCAACCTGGTCCCTATCAGGAAGAAGAATAGAGACATCCAAATTTATGTTGATTTCATAAATTTAAACAAGGCATCTCTAAAATATAATTATCCATTACCTAACATGGATAAAAATCTCCAAGATGTCACAAAATTTGAGCTATTGTCAACTCTAGATGGTTTTTTTTGTTACAACCAAGTAGTGGTAAAGGAGTCTGAAAGGTCCAAGATTGCTTTCACAACCCCATGGAGTACTTATGTGTATATTCAAATAATTTTTTTTTGATGAATGTAGGTTCCACTTTGTAAAGAGATATGTATGTAGCATTCACTAGATTAATCAACTAGTTCATTATTGTATATTAGGATGATATTGTAGTGTACTCTAAAAAGGAGTGACCACTTGGTGCATTTAGAACAAATGCTAGTCAAGTGCAGAGAGTTTGGGATTTCCATTAATCCCAAAAAGTTCCACTTTGGGATGTAAAAGGTGAAGTTATTGGGATATACTATGTCCCAACAAGGTGTCATGATAGATCTTGAGAGGGTGGAGGCCATCGCCAAAGTACCCATCCCATAAACAAATAAAGGTATTCAATCTTTCTTTGACTAGATTAATTTTGTAAGAAGATTTAATTCAAATTTTGTAGAGATTACACTTCCTATCACTTTTATGCTATAAATGGATCAAATAATAAAGTGGGAGGAGACGGCCACCTAGTCTTTTCAAGATATCAAGGTAACTTTGAAAACTGCCCCAGTGCTTGCTAGTCTAGATTATAGGAAAGCTTTTCAAATCTTTTCATTCACCTTCATGCATACTATTACCACAATAAAGCTGTAAAAGAATGATGAAGGCCGTGAGTAGCTAATTTCATTTTTCAATAAGACCCTATAAAAATTTGAGCTAAGATATACCATAATGGAAAAATAAGCCATCACCTTTTTGAAGGTTGTCAATCAGTTTATACCGTACATTTTGAGTTCAGATATTATGGCCTATGTTCCTCATACCAATGTGAAGGACATATTGACCAAAAATTAAGCCACTAACAAAAGATGTCAATGGGTCAACAAGATTTAAGAATATTACCTAGATATATAGACTACTAAGTTATTTAGAGGTATGGGTTTGGCTAAGCTAATGACTAAAGAAAATCTACAGGCAGTGGAAGTGAATAATGTAGAAAGGGTGATTGATAACACCAAGTCTAAATACAACCAATCTCCATGGTATAAAGATATATTCTATTATCTAAATAATCTAAAGTTTCCATCCCATTTAGACAAAAAACAAAGGACACTAAAGTTAGTATCTCAAAAATATATTCTGTTGAAAGATGATTTAGTATGAAGAAACCTGGATGGTGTCCCCTTAAGATGTTTGGTGGAAAATAAGATTTCTTCAGTAATTGTAGAATCCCATAATGGTGTATGTGGTGGTCATTTCACTCCTAAAGTCACTAGACACAATATTATGAGGGATGGGTATTGGTGACCCACCTTATTCAGGGATGATAATGCCATGGTAAGAAGATGTGAGGAATGTTAGTGATTTTTTGGAAGAATGAAAGCATCCAGATCACTTTCCCTATAGCCAATCTTTGTTGAGGGACCTTTCAAGCAATATGAGATGGATTTCATAGGTTAAATATTAGATGCCTCAAGTTTTAGTCACAAATGGATTTTAGTGGCTATTGATTATTTCATAAAATGGGTCGAAACAATCCCTACTAAAAGATCGACTCACCAAGTGGCCATTGATTTCCTCTAGAATAACATAATTTATCAATTTGGAGTGTCAGTTAAAGTTGTATGTGACAATTCTATGTGATTTAGAGATAAACAACTAAGTGAATTATCTAAATAATATGGGATTGATTTATCATATGCCTCCAATCATAACCTGGAATAAAATGGGTAGGTTGAGTCTAGTAATAAGAATCTATTAAAAATCATCAAAATAACCTTAGATGATAATAAAAGAAAATGGGGTGAGAAGTTGAATTTTTCCATCTAGGTGAATAGGTTAACTCCAAAGAGATCTAAGCTTATTTATGGAACTCAATCTATCTTACCCCTGAATATATAGTTGTCAACCTACCAATGCATGCAATAGATGGTTGAGAGTAAGGAGAAAATGAACCAATATGGAGATAATATTTATCAAATAATTGAGCTTGATCAGTCTTAATGACAAGCTCATAAAAGGCATGTAAAGTTTAAAGAGCACCTCAAAAGGATATTTGATAATAAAGTCACCCCAATAACCTTTCAGGTCAGCGATCTAGTTCTATTATTGGATATTAGGCATGAGGATAAAGGAAATCATGGTAAGTTTGATTCCCTATGGATATGCCCTTACACTATTGATTATCAAATAGGGAACCATACATTTTATATTAGAGATATTGATGGAAAAATTATAGAATTTCCAGTTAATTGTAGATACCTCAAACATTTCCTAGATTGATTCCATGATTGCCTTTGTAAGTATGTACACATTTTTTTCTCCTTTATCATCATTTTAGTCCATCTATTATCCATGTTTGTATAGTTTATTGACTTCCTTTTTTCTTTTTGGTCATCTTGGGTTGCCTTATTTTAACTCTATGTTGAAATCCTTTGACTCTGTGACCCACTAGATAGGCGACCAGTATGGTATTCTCTATGTACCCACTTGGGGTACTCATCCCCAAGCAAGAGCCTAATGTTTGTGCCCAGAATTTTGCTAGAACATTTGGGCCCCTATTATTAAAATTGTCACAATTTGGCCTAAATGTGTATATGATGTTCTATGTTGAGGTCTCAACTTTTATTTCAATAACCCCTTTTTTTAAGTAGTGAGACTCGTGAAAGTATGATTGAACTCCCTATGTTGATTTGTGGTAACAGTAAAAGTTTGTTCCCCAAGATGTTCAAAGTTTGTCTTGAAAGTTACATTTGAATTGTGGATCATTCAAAAAGGGTACAAGCTCTGATACAAAATTAGGTAGTAAGAATTCTAGACCCCTAAACCATACATCCATTTTGCACCCTTGGAATATCTTGATTACCAAAGGGAGGAATTGTCCTATAAATTAGATGAGGGACATGTGAGCATCTCGTAAAATTTTCCTTCAAGTTAAATGATCTTATAATGTAATGAAGCCTTTTTGGGAGATGGAATATTATTATACTCCTCCTCAAGTTGGTTAATGGTTCAAAAGGTAAAATAATGGCCAAAATCTTGAGCAAGCATCTCAAACTGACATGTGGCAACATCCCAAAATTATTTTGGTTTTAGTCCTTTTTTCAAAAACATGTCTTACTTTCCT
Source organism: Torreya grandis (assembly GCA_037957365.1). Classification (NCBI taxonomy): domain Eukaryota; kingdom Viridiplantae; phylum Streptophyta; class Pinopsida; order Cupressales; family Taxaceae; genus Torreya; species Torreya grandis. Next base: position 1,850,471 of record JARHVA010003250.1, read on the forward strand.
TTGGGTAGGAATGGTATAAATAATTTATGAGGGCCAAACCACTCAAATCATGACATGTGGCATTCAATCAGGGGTTTCAATTTTTAGGCCCTTTTTGAAGTATGCCTCATCTAAATGAGGTGAGGAATTGCAAATGTCCCCAACATTCTGAAATGCCTAGATCTTTGACACATGTCAAACTATTCATCCCATGAGAGAATTTAATGTATAGTCTATCTTCACATTAAATAACATGAAGGGTGAGGAGGTGAAACTATTACCAAAGGCCCTTTTACTTGTATGAAGCCATGTGTCACAAGATAAGTATTTGGATGAAAAAATAAGCATCATCGAGTTTCCCTTCATTTTTATTTTGAATGAAGATTGAGGAAGTTAATGCAGTAGCTAATAATTAGCTATTCTACACCAAGGCTTAAATGGTAACTCTAATTTCAAAAGGGGATAATTATAAATAAGTATTTTTCTTCATTCAAATCCACTTTTTGCAATTAGAGCTTATACTTATATTTTTAAGAAACTTGAGAACTAGAGTGGTGTGTGATGACAATAGAAATTACAGTCAAATTTTTAGAGATTTTATTCCTCTAAGTGTGTGATAGTGAGTTTGATTGTAAGTAAGTATCCCCTAGATTGCTTATCTAGTGCTTATTTAGAGGAATCTTAGAGGATTTGGGAGTTAGACATCAAGAAGGGTGTGTTTCAATTTGAAGAAAGGTTATACTAAGATTAGAAAGAAATAGCTTCACCATCTATCTTGATGAAGAGAAACCTTACCTAAATTATTGATGAAATTAGGGACACTGATGTCTAGGGTTTGGATTCTACTACCTACTAAGTGGTTTACATAGACCCAACCCCCTTAAGGTAGTTGTTAATTTAGGTGTGATCTATATGGCTCCTACAGTAGCCTTTCCACTAATAGCCCCATACCTAGAGTTAGTTATTGCATGTGAAAAAGTATACCATGAATACATTAGGATTGTACTTGATGGGAGTCAATCATTTTTCTAGTCATTCACCCTTGAAGCTCTTAGTGCCATGCTTAAGATACTGCCATAACCTGATGATATTTTTTTAACCATGGAAGAGTGTCAGTGTCATGCTAATCAACATGATAAGATAGTTTGAGATATTATTAACACTTTCTGCTCACTAAGAAGAGAACCAAGGTATCAAGGATGAAAAAAAATCTTAAGATAACATAATTCAAGGATATACCATAATACATCATAGCCATGGCTTTTAGAATTTATGGGGTACCCATGGTAGAGAAGTTTGAGCCGTGGATGTTTTCCATTATTATTTGTGTACTAAAAGAGAAGAAATAGCTAGACTAGGCTTCCATTATTAAAAATAACTTACATATCCAAATGATGATGTTGTGCATGGTTATCTTTTCTAAATAATCATTTGAAGGTATGTTTTACATGTTCTCTTATCTTATGTATAGCCTGGTATACAATAAAGATTTTCTAGGTCTTATAAAAATTCCTTCAGGGTTAAAAATATATGAATTATATCCTAAGATGACCTTGGAAGGATTCAAAAACAATTCAAACAAGGTCTATAATTTATTATTTAATTTTATAATGAGTGTCTTCTTCCCTCTATGAATCTTGAATAGGATGACCAAGATGGCTAGGGAAAAAATTGACAAACTTGGTGTAGCATATATTCAATTCTACACCTTTACATATATCTGGATAAGTAGATTTACAAGGGCACCTCCTAAGTTTCCTAGGTATGTTGATGATAAAGTATCACTTATGGAGCTATGTAGACAAATGGTTCTACCTCATGAGATGATTGCTACGAAAAAGATTAACAATCCTTTCAAGTTCCCCATAGAGATAAGATATTATACATGTCCTCTATCCAAAGCAAAGGAATTATAATAATAAATGGGGTGATACCAGATGGATAACATGCCACCTTAACCTCATTATGACATTATATGGCTACTCAATACTACTATAGGTCTAATCTTACACTAGGTGCATATGAAGATATCTAGTTTGAGTACATAATTGAGGAATAGGTGAGGAAAATGGATTACCTATGGCTCATTGTGCAATAAATTATTTCATATGGCATTGTCTCCATCCCTAAGGATATGGCTAATGATAAGGCTATAGTGTCATCATCATACACTAAGGAAAATATAGAGGCATAACCCATAGCAAAAGTGAACTTTACAGTCCTAAGAAGTGACTCAATCATGTAGAGGGCTTTCCTAGTGATGAAAAGGATGTTTGGATTATTGAAGGCCTAGGGAGTAAACCTTAGTACATATGATACCCCTACTCTCAAGGAGCTGAGAAATGTCAATGATCTCAAGGCCATCTTTCCCTAGACATTGGCCATCTAGAATGCCCTCAAGTAGAGGCCAGGGGAAATGGAAGGGTATAGCTAGAGATACTAGTTTCACCAAGCTAGTCAATATTAATGAGATTACAATAACATAATCCAAGTCTGGACTATCATTTACAAATTGACCAGTCTTGCTAAAAACTAGACTCATATTACCACTAGGGAGGTGCAACTTACTAGTGCTACTCTCATCTCAATTACTACTGAAGTAATTCCTATTGCATTAGTTGAACTAGCCATTTTATCAGTTGTTTATCTTGAGTAATCACTAGCACCCATTCTTTCCCCAAAAATTTATATAAGGAAAAGAGGAGGGGAGGAACAAGTAGAGTAGCCAAAGAGTAAAAGGGCAAAGAAGATATTATAACCTCTAGCTACAACCCCTAGGAAGAGGAAGGAGGTTGTTCATGTAAATGAACCCTCTTAACATGATGCCATAAAACCATAAGGGGAAAAATCCTCATATACCCAAAGGTTGAGGGATATGAGTGATGAAGAAGACTCAGAGGAAAAGATGCCAATCATGGAGATGATGAAAGAACCTAAGGCATTCACTCTTACCCCATTGAGGACCATCCAAAGAACTCTAAGGGAAAATCCATAGACTCCTATCAAGGCTCTAGTAATAGGACTATTTGGGCCATAAACACCCCTGGGAGGGGAAGGCAAGGGTGATGAGAAGGACATACTAGATTTAAATGACCCCTTTTCCTTTGAAGATGTGATACACATTGTTATTGAGGTGGTCACATAGATTAAAGCTCCACCTAGAAAGGAAACTACCTCCTAAAACATGGAATCATTTGTCCAAAATATTCTCACTCAGTCACTGAGATAAGACGTGAGAAGTGAAATGAGAAATGTAAAAGAGTCTAAAGAGGGACTTGAAAAAGATTTGGGGTGAGAGGAGTAATCCACCCCCAGTAGTGAAAAGGTGGAGGCTCAAGAAAATCATCAACTAGATCTTATATTGGCTATAGAGATAGCCCCATAGGAACATCCCTCTCTAGTACAAACAAGTTCAATACAAGGAGAGGTTACATCTGAAGGAGATGGGATCAAGCTTGAAAATGGATACCCACGTGCCTTTAGGTATAAATAAGGAGGCAAACCAAGGTGATAAAATTACAAAAGAGGGACCTTCAATAGGTACTACTTCTATTGAAGTACCCCAAGGTCTCCTTCCCTAGATAAAGGTCCATGATCCTATTGGGCATAGGAGTTTTGAGACCATGATTGGTGATGAGCCACCTAGGGGTGACAAGGAAGACAACATAGCCTCTTCCTAGCTCTCCCAACCAACTACACAAATCAAGTTGGCTATGAAACCAACTCTTCAACATGTAGGATAAGAGAGCTCCATTGATGGATTGCTCTTGGGCTCCCAACAACAAATTGGGTTAGATATTGAAGTCTTAGAATAGATTGAACCAAGCAAAGGAGGAAAGTAAGAAGCTAGAAGGAAAGAGTCTTAGTTGGAGAGTGATGAAGATACAAAGTAGATAATAATAGGCTCACACCTAACTCCTATCACACTCCCTCTGGTTAATGTTCTAGTCAAACCACCATTTAGTGCATCCAAGCCAATTTTAAGGTCCATGACTCTAATGGGTTTTCATACTAGTCCCTTCTTATGGGTTGATTAATATATCAAGGAGAAACAAGACATTGAAAGTAAATTGGGAGATATATATTTGATGAAGATTTCCTAGTCATATAGGGTAAAACCTCATAAGAAAGCTAAAACACTCTCCCAGACCACTTTCACTACTACTAGGGAGAGAACACAAGAGATAGCTATCCCCCGACAAGGTGTTACAAAGAAGGATGCTTCCCTTAAAAGCTATGAAATATATGGATATGATTTAGGGAAGCCATTAATGAATGTGATCAAGCATATATAATAATTTTTGAAAAGCATGGTGGATCATCAAATGGATAGAGACAAAGCATCGATGGAGGAACTGAAGATGTAGAACCAAGAAATGATCTAGTAATTTTAAATGTTACTAAGTGAGATTAAGGTAGTGAATCCAACTACTAGAAGTGACACAAGCACACTCACTCCCTCTTGGGATACACTTGACTTCAACCTTGATGAGGATTTGAAGATCAAATGATGGGCAACAAAATATTGGCAATAGGACTTGATAACATGAGCCAAGGAAGTCATCCATATAGCCATATAATGTCTTGATAATGAGATAGATAGATCAGGAGAGTGTATATCCCTAGAATTTATCTATGATGCTAATATCAAGAGTTGGGAGGCACTTAGACCCAAAGTAGATGAGCTATGTAATATGGGAAAAGATGCTTTAGTAGAAAAAAGTATTGTCCCTTCAAATGATCCTAAAATTCCCAGAGAATGTTAGTTATCCATAAAACACAAGCTAATAATTCTCCAAGATGATGCATTTTATATAAAAGGAGAAGATTAGTCTCTCAAAATCATGAGGATAGAAATTGAGGCCACTCTGAGAGTAATGGTGAAGCTCAATGGCATGGAAAACTTGATAAAAGAATTAGTGGAGGACACCTTAAACAACCTCATCGACTTACCCCATGGAACTTTCAATAACCAAAAAATAAGGGACCTTATATCACTTGAAAAGTCCTATGACCAATTAAAGGCATTGGTACATAAGAAGTAGGGAATGCTCTAGAGAACCACCAACTAGTTAGAGGAATATAATACCAAATTCAAGTATTAAGTGGGACTGGATAGGAAAATCCTCACCACTATAATTGCAAAGTTTTTTTTTCATACAAGAACAAGTTGGCACAATGCTCGGTCATTAATGTTGATTATGCAACATGACCAATCCATTTATATGTCTTCCTATCTGGCATACCGATTCTTTCTTTTTATTCTCATTTCTCTTTCTCTTTCTCTCCCATTCTTTTATTCATTGTATGACACCTGTTAGAGGCATGTTCTCCCTTGGAATATTCTTTTTAAAGTTATTTATAAAATGAGGGGAACATTTTTGGTTGGTTATGCAAGTGGAAAAAGGTTTGTTTTGTCCTTTACTAGGATGTGTTCCACGTGGATGATGAAAATAATCCCACCTAGGTGAACTATTAGATCTATCACTTTCATCAAAGTGTGTGCATAATCCTAGGAATCATTCTTATTACACTTTCTGAGATCCAGGCCTATGAATGATTTTTCTAGCTGGAGCACATTTTAGTGAGATGCCACATATGGTTAATTTTGAATATGTAAAGGGGTTTTGTCCCTTTATAGAGGTTGGTTAATTTTTGGGTACATAGCTATAGCTTATGAGAGTTCTCCCCATGTAAATTTTTGATGCCAAATTGATTCCTCTTATAAAGCAAGCTTTGAGATAATTAAAAAGGTCTCCCTTGTTATAGAAATGTTTTGCATGGTGTTTTGATATGTAATCTTCAAGATACATTGTAATTAGCTTTAATTCAATTAATATATGAAATCTACGTAGGGTTCATTATTTCTTCTTATTGTTGAAATACAATTCTTTATTTTACATGCATAATGGATTGGTTATCTAATCCATGCCTCTTCACGGTAGTCATTTAGTGTTCAAATCTAGAATATAAAATCCTTTTCATTTTGATATGTAAAAATAGGGAATTGTTAACCTTCTTAAGGGTATTTTTGGGTTTATGAATTCAACTAGTAGGAGCTTTTGAATAGTTATCTGTAGAGTTGCAAGTAAATTCTCAAGGACCATTTTTGCATGATTTCATCTTATCTATTTTGAAATGAAAAGCATTTGTTAAGTGAAGATAACATAGTTGTTAACATATCCATACTCATTTACTAATCATCTGCATCCTTATACATATTTAAGATTAACTTGGTTTTTCCCCATCTTGCCCTACATATAACATGCCCTTTTCATATCTAAAGTGTTATTTGCCTATATATGCATAAACATTGTGTATTTATTATGTGTTTGCTCTTTATGCTTTAAATCCTTGTATTGCAATCTCTTATTCAGCCCCTATATTGTGAAAATTATTTTTAGATGAAATTTGCAATCATATATTCATATTTATCTTTAGTAGCTTGTTCCTAGCTTAGAACATTTTCCTATTCTATGTGACAACCCTTCCCAGGTGGAGTGAGAAAGTTTGGTTGTGTTTTAGTTGGATTTGTGTTCCTTTGTGACAATGACTCCCATGGAGGTTGAACTGTATAATATCTCCATATGAGCTAGCTACCCCATAGGTCCTCTAAATTTAGTTTAGGTAGAGCTAGAATTAGTAGGGAACTGACCATACCCTTTTTAGGTGTCCCTCAATCATTTTCTCCAATCTGGTCCATTCTTGATGCCAAACCCTCCCCTAGCTACAATGACACTCTAGTGGGTTTCTCATCACAATTTATCATTTATTTCAAGGTACATAAATCTAGATTAGAGGGGGTGTAAAACTAAGAACCAACATCATCAATGGAAATCAAATCAAATAAGAAACACAAGGCTATGGAACCTTAAAGTAAGCCTTAGATCTTTTTAGGTTATCATTATGGTGTCAATGGGTACCACCTTCTTTATCCACCATACATGAGTTTTTCATATAGATAAGTGTTTAATTTTAAGATATTCATATAGACTCAACACATTACACTTCTCTCACTTCATTAGACTCAATTGGATTTGATTCAAATGATTTTGATAATCTTGAGCACATTTTAGAGGTTGAGGACACTTTTTATTGTTTTTATAGTGAGGGTAGTGATGGGGACTCAGCTTAATCCACAGCTAGCCACACTCTAGAGGATGATTTTTCTCTACTTGACTCATCCACTTATAATGCTCTTTTGGCTAGGTAGACACTACATAGTATTGGTATAGGGGTTGGGGATCCTTAAGATGATAATTAGACATGTTTAGAGTTTGAGAGTGGTCCACATTCTTTCTGTGCCTCTACCTCAAATCTACATAAATTTTAAGAGGTATCAAGTATTATTAATTGGGATTATATACCATGCATGAGGAATATAACTCCTTAATCAATAAATGTACTTGGTATTTGACACTTCTTCTTAAGGTAAGGAATATGATTCATTATAGATGGATGTATTAAACCAAGTTTGTAGTAAATGGGTCCATTGAAAATTTCAAGGCATAGTTTATCATAAAGAGTTTCTCATAGCTACCTGGAATTAAATATACAAACACCTTTTCATCAGCCACCAAAATTAACTCCATTAGAATCACACTTATTATTTCTATAGCCAATCATTGGGATGTTCATCAGATGGATGTGAAGAGTGCCTTTCCTCACAGTGATCTTAAGGAGGAGATTTACATGGAGAAACCTTCAAGATTTGTTAAGTATTATTACTTTGTATGAAAACTCCAAAAATCCCCTCAAGCTTGGTACACCAAGATACATTCCTTCATTCTTACAATAAGATTCAAAATATGCCATTTATAACTAAACATCTATCTCTTATGAAAGGATTATTTTCTCTTGATTCTAGTTCCTTATGTTGATGATCTTTTGATCATTGGTATCCCTTCTTCATCCATTGCAGTAGTGAAAAGGTCTCTTTAGGATAAATTTTCCATGATAAAATTAGACTTGTTACATTACTTCCTTGGGATTTAGATTTATTGGTCTAAATCAAAGATCATTATTATATAGCCTAAATATGCTCTTGATATACATGAAAAATTTCACATGGTTGATTATAAGACAAATATGGCTCCCTTTCTATCTAGAATAAATCTTGAGGTAGATTGCACTTCACATTTGGTTAGTTCTATTGTGTATTTACAACTTTTGGTTAGCCTTATATACTTGACACATATTAGACCTAACATATCATATGAAATGGGAAAAGTCACCATATTCATATAGGAACCTCATGAGCTACATTATAAAGTGGATAATATTATCTTACACTATGTTCAAGGCACACATATATTTAAGATTCACTATAGATCTAGAACTGACATCGAATTGATTAACTATACTAACTCAAATTGGGCTGACGATACTAACTTTAGGTTATAGTTTCTCCATTGGTTTAGGTCTAATTATTTGGTCAAGAAAGATGAATAATTCTATTGATTTATCATTTACTGAATAGAGTACAAGGGGATGTTAATGTTTCCATTGAGCCCATCTAAATTTAGGGGATTTTCATAGATTTTAGTATCCAATTCAGATGACCTATCATCATCTACTATGATAACTAGAGTACTATTCAAATTTATAGGAATATGGTATATCATCAATGGATAAAACAAAAATATTTGCATGAACTTAATTAGAGATATCATTCATAGGGACATCATTAATCTAATATATTTTTAGATGACAAAGTAGGTTAATGTAATTTTCCCAGATTTAAACTAGTTTGACATTCACTAAAACTTCACATTACATACATAATATTGATCATTAATATTAATTCATACATGATATTATTTAAATATAAGAGATTAAAATATATGTGTATGATCTCCTTAATAGAAGGAGTCAACACTGATTCATACCTCCATGATTCTCTCCTAGAGAATCTCTCAAACCTATCTCTTATCCCTTTATTTTCTAATATATCTCTAGTGAGTTGTTATACTCACAACTCACGTACAAATATATAATATAGCTCAATATTAAATTGTATTATCTATTATTCTCATGCACACTAATATTATTATAACCCATAATGGAACACTAACTAGATATTCCTAACAGAAATAATAGAAATCTTCACCAAACATTTCATGAAGATCAAGTAGCTTGACTTGAGGTTTGGGATACTGCAACATCATCTTTGAGGGTTATTCTATCCTCTTCTCTTATGTCTCTATTTTTTTTTTTTTTTTTTTTTTTTTGGGGGGGGGGGACAGTTTTTGCTATAGGCTTTCTCCTTTTCTCTACTTTATGAGAGATTATTTTGTACATGAGTACCTCATCAATCCTTTTGGTTGAGACCCTTTTTTTACACTAACCACCTAATTTGTGCTTATGTGGGGTGTTAAAAAATGGGTTATTTATTTTTTCCATATTTAGTTATTATTTTATTTTCCCCTTACTTAGGAGTTTTCATACTTTCATGGATAAGCTCGCTTAGGTTTAGGTTGACTTGGAGTTACACTTTGACTAGATGAATAAGAAGTAACTCCCTTGACCTATTATTCTAGGTATGGAAGTTAACTTTCTATTCTTGGCTCTTTGACCACCTTTTTTTGAGAATTTACTGATGCACTCCTACTTTTACATCTCACTTGGTGAGATATTATTCAATAAAAAATTTGGTTTGTCTCAATTTTGTTGGATGAAGAATGGAACATGGTAAAATCATGAAGTATAATAGAAAGACACATGTGTAAAGTATATGATTTTGTATTTTTATAACTTTTGTATGTACTCAACGATGTAAGCATAATCAGTTAATAGAATAATGTGAAGAGTCTTCCATTTTTACCTCAAAAGGATGGAATGTGAAAAGATAGATGATTATAAAAGACTATATATAGCACTTTGTTGTAATAGAATATGGTTTTTATGTGTTGATAAAGATTAATATAATCTTTTATTATGGGTTTCCATAAGATTATTTTATATATATGGTTAATGCACAATGAGTACTCTATTTTATTTTTATCTATTCTTAAATGCTATGTTGGTTATGTTTCATTTTTCATTAGACTCTGAGTTATTATTGATCTTTAGGTGTATCTTTGTATATTATAGATGGTATGTAATATTTTAATCTCTTCTACACCTTTTTTTACTCTCCATTGTATAAGTTATCCCTTTAATCTATATTTTTTGGAGTATTTCTAGGAACCTCTACTAACAATGGTGTGGTGAGCATGGAACCTAGTTGGATGAAATATGTTGAGATGGTTTCCAAGGTAGAGAGACATATAAAGATGGTTACGTGAGATAATTCAAAACTTTGTAAAATAAGAAATATGAAGAGTCAAAAAGCCTACATAGGGTATTTTCCAAGAACACCTCTATGGTGAAATTTACGAAACTTTCTAGTGCAAGTTACCTAGATTGTTATTTACATGGATAACTATATTAGAATACTATTACTTTAATCCTAAATTGTTATTTTTAGGGATAGATACATTAGAATACTATTGATTTAGTTTGAGGAGAATAGAATTTATAATTTAGACCAAGGAAAAATTATAAAGACTATACAACTTAGATATTGTTTGGTCCTAAGTAGTAGATTATTGGACAAAGAATACAATAAATGACTATATTACTGAGTTTGTAATACCAAGATACTTAGTTTTTGAGACTATGGAAGATCAATTTGTCCAAAGAATTAGAGGGAAATTTTTTATAGTGATTACCTTTGTTGATAAAGATATTAGTTATCAAAAAGGCCATGGTTCTTATTACATCCAACATGTTTTAGTCACTTCTGGAATTGTTAGCAACCCAAGTTGTACCCTATTGAAAGTAGATTGCTCAGATCTCCTTCAAACTTGGACTAAAATTGGAATGGTCTAAGGCTATAGGACACATGTATCTTAGATAAGACCTCTATATTTTTGAGGCTAGATCCTCTAAATATATAAATTTTGGATCAATTACTAAAACCTACTTTATTTTGGGGTGAAAAGGGTAATAAAGATAAATAAAATGGAAATATATTCTATTTATGGTGATACACCTATATTTCTGGTTCATCCACTCTATTTGAACTCATAAAACACTAATAAGTAATGAAAATCACTAAATATACAATTCCAAAGGACTCCTATACAACATTATTTCACATAGAGGTTTCATTAAGTGTGTTGGAAATATAATTGTCATTGATGTCAAAAGGGACACTATGGATGTCATTGATGTTAAAAGGATTATGCAGGATTGATGGAGAGAAGATCATGTTTCATAGTTATACTATGCAAATTCATCATGCTTTTATAGAGACCATTTATAGATGTATAAATTCAAATAGATAGAATATCCATTATGGGTTTTTCATGAGAATCTTGAATATGTGGTTCGTAAGCTCATACTAAAAGGAATGAGCTTATAATTGAATTATCTTTGCTCTCAAACAAAATAGGGTTTCTCAATTAAACCCTAAGGGTTTATGTCATGGCATCAATAGACACTTTCTACTTTGATGTTGATTGGATATAATCTGGACATGATAGCTTAAGTTATAACTCAAGCCTTTGTCATCATTATGAAACTAACCCCTCAACCCAATAATTATAAGCTTGAGTAGTGATCAAAGTAATTAGTATTTCTTAAGTCTTAGACTTTATATTATTTCCCAACTTAATCAATAGCTTATGCTTCATCATACATAGATGATCCAATAAAGCAAAGTCAAATTTTCAAAGGCTCTTCTGAGTAAACATGTTAGTGACAAGTGTCACATTCATAGAGCTTGTTAGATAGAGACCCAATGAGCATAAGCTTGTCAAATTTAATGATCGATCTAGTTGAAAGATCAATTATTAGCACTTAATCAGACATTAGAGATCTAATGGAGCATGATGAAGTCAAAGTGTCAAAGGTCCCTTCAAATGAACATGCTAATGCCAAGTGTCACAAGCACATGAGTCTATCAGATAGAGGACCAATGTGAGTGAGCCTATCAAAGATAAATATCAAGATTGTTATAAGATTTGATGATGTATAGGTGATTGTGTAAAGGATATCTAATGGAGTGAATGGATTCAAATGTTATAAAGTTCTCAAGTTTTATCAATAGAGTGATGAGTTAAAGATTGAGCAAGTCTAAGAAGATTGATTGAGCAAAAGTGATCCAAAGATGTAGGAAGCAGTGAGATGAGGTCAAAGTGTCAAAGTTTAATTACCAAGTCAAGGTAAAGTTGTTGCAAGTTTAAAGATCAAATGACATGTGGGAGATAGGATCTGGAGATCGACAGACATGTTTTAAAGAGTGGAACATTAAATTTAAACATCATATATAGATCTGATGGAGTAAGAAAGCTTGGAGATGGTACAAAGAAATATATCAAAGGCTAGTATTTAAAGTGTTTAAATAAAAAAAGTTAGTTGTAAGAACATGCAAGAACTTATGTATAAGTTCTATATCTCAACACATATAATGATATTGATTGATCCAACTTATCAAATATACATTTAAAGAGCCTATGAATCAAAACTTGAGTCTAACATATGATATGGATATTAAAGAGACCTATAATGATGGTGTGATGTATGGATTCAAGACATGGGAACTAATAATTCATGTCTTAATAAACTAAAGTCCAATTTTGGCATGATTTGTTACAGTTTGAGTGTGAATATAGAGAAGAAGAAAACCCTAGATCATTTACTTATATATATATGATATATAGGACAAAGTAAAAAAATTTAGAATAATTGATTTTTGTATTGAGCAAAATTGAATATAGACAAAGGCAAAGAGTAAAAGCTAATGAGGTATGTTAAATAGAAAATCATAAAGATAGAACTAGACGAGTCAAAGAAGAGTAGAGTGGTTGGTGAATCCAATGAAGTGTGTCAAATAGAGACATATCTAGACATAAGACCAATGGAATAGAGAGGAGTAGAGAGGAAGAAAGGCACAAAGAGAATGCATAAAGAATGAGCAGTTATAGATTAGACTTATAATAGAGAGTTAGAGTTTGATTCATTTATGAATAAATGTTGTAATCTAGATTTGTAGATCCATAGATCTAATTGGTTGGTGCCATCAAATTAGCTAATTTGGTGCTTAGTTAGAGGATTAGTATCTCCTTAGTATTGGTGTCCTTAAATGTAACTAGTTAGGTTTTAATAGTGAGGCTTATAACCAGTGAGGTTTTGTCAAGTGAGGAATTAACTATGAGGCTAGATTAGAATAGTATATTATAGTAGCTATACTCATTATGGTTTTTCCCTTTGGGTTTTCCATGTATAAATCTAGTGTCATGTGTATTTGTGTGTGTATGTGATCTCTACATTTATTTTTTAATCTGCATATGATTTTGAATTTTCTTTAAAAGGATTAAAAGATTAGTTTTAGTTGATCTACTGATTTACCCCCCTCTCAGTAGATAGTTTTATTCTAAAAATGGGTTTCAAAACCTAGGGTTCCTTGAAATAAGCTTAATCAGCTTAGGTAGATCTTAAAATATTAAACATAATAGCTAGTCAATAAGGATCTTCATCAAAAAAATCACCTATCTTTGATGGATCACACTATGCATTATGTAGCATAAGAATGGAAGCATATCTATCTTCATTAGGGTTTTATGTATGGATGTCTATGGTAAATAGATATACAACCCTTGATACAACTCCTAATGATCAAGATTCAAAGAAGGCATATGAGAGCAATGCCAAGGAAAAGAATGTTATTCTCTATGGATTGTCCAAATTAGAGTTTGTCAAAGTGTTGCATTGTCAAAATTCATAAGATATTTAGAACAAGTTGAAGAGCATCTATGAAGGTAATGACAAGGTAAATTAGGCCAAGCTAAAAATATACAGAGGGATGTTTGAGAGTCTTAAAATGACTAAAGAAGAGAATATTATAGACTACCTTCTTAGAGTAGATAAAATAGTCAATGCAATCAGAGACCTTGGATAAGAAATGAAAGAATCAATCATTATCAAGAAGGTCTCAAGATCTTTTACATCAAGGTATGATTATAAAATATCTACAATAGAGGAAGCAAGAGATATAGATAAGCTCATTTTAGATGAATTGTATGAAACCTTCACCACTTATGAGATGGGGATGGGAGAAGTAGACATTCTTAAGAGAGAATCTATATTTAGAGCATCCAAGAAAGCAAAAGGAGAAGTATCTACATCTGGATCTAAGGAGACTAATGAAGAAGAATCCAACTTTGTTAGAAAACTAAAAAGAGGATCTAAAAAGTACAAAGGTAAATTACCCTTTAAATGTATTAATTGTGGTAAAGTAGGAAATTTTGTTTCTAAATGCCCTTTTGAGAAAGAGGATAAATCTTAGCAAGAAGAGGATGGAAAAATAATGAAGCCCCACTATTCCAAAAGGAGTAACTTCTTTAAAATAAGAAAATATTATATATAAGAAAAGATAGTGACTCATTAGATTATAGTGATAGATCAAATGATGACCATGAATATGCATTTATGGCTAAGGGAAATGAGCCCCTATTCATGGCATTAGGATCAAATTATGTAGATCTAGATCAAGAGGAATTTGAAGACTCTAATGAAGAAGAGGAAGGATAAGTGGACCTTGAGTGTGAACTCATCTGTACTCTAGATGAGATTGATAAGCTGAGAAAAGAAAACTCAAGGTAGAAGAAGCTTAGACAAAAAGAAATTGAAAAACTATCCAAAAGTCTTGAAATATCTAATTAGATGATAGTAAGCCTTAAGACTCAAGTTGAAGAAGTTTTAAGAATAGAAGATGTAGTCAAAATTGAACTACAATTCAAATCTAATGAGTGTATGAGGCTAGAAGGAGAGATAATGGCTTTGAGAAAAGAGTTTGAAAAGGCTAAAAAAAATATAAAAAGGTATAAAGCTAAAATGAGGATCAAATATTCTTGATGAATTTATTAGCTCTCAAAATCTATTAAAAGGTAAATTTGGTCTTGGTTATGAAAGGGGGAAAAATCCCATAACTAGTACATTTGCTATGTTATATGATAATTTCAAAGTAGAAGGATCAGGAGCAAAGAAAGAGAAAGCTTGCAAGGATACAAAGACAAACACAAGAAATACTAATGTGAATAAGTATAAAAGATAAAATAAGCCTGAGTAAAGGAAAAAGAGCAATGAGTCCATCTCTACAAACTCAAGGAATATGTAGAAGACAAAGGCAACTAATGTAGATGGTTACACAAGGGTAAGAAACTTAAAGAATCAAAAGTTGAGAAGAACTCCCCTTCTTGCACAAATAAAATATATGACTAGGTATTTCTCATTTTTCTATGGTTACTTTTATATATGTAATCATTTTGGTCATAAGGATAGTAATTATATAGTTATACCTACAAGGAGAACCAATTTTTTTTATCAAAAATTCATTTTTACCCTTGTTAGATACAAATGTAGTGTGTTATAATTGTAATAAATTTTGTCACAAAGCTAAACATTGTAGAACAAGATTTTTAAGATCAAAAGTGCAAGGTAAGAATAAAAACATGCCTCCTAGTGTGAATAAAGTTTTAAAAGCCTCTGAAAAAGAGAAAATTAAGCTGAACATGACATATAAGCAAATCAAGCATATATGGAAAGTGAAAGATCAAGCCATGATGAAATATGATATAGAGGTTAGAAAATGTCAAGAGATCTCAATGTCTACACATGTTTAGAATGAGAAGACAAAGCTCAAGGAGAATTCTAAGGTGTTGTTGGAGGATAGTTTTGAGGTATGTAGAAATTAATGTAAACATCCTTCTATTAATGGGAAACTTTCATGTAAGAACATCAGTCATATGTTCCTAGTGATGTGATTTTGAGTTGTAAGGAAGATTCATTAGATGAAAAGGTATGTCATGAATCCATATTGTCTCCATGTATTGTTAATCCAAAGGATAATATCATAGTGGATGAACATGTTACTTCTCTTAAGCCTTAGAAGAAGAAGAATCGAAAGCATAAGATGACCAAGGAGGAGAAGGAATATGAGGAGTTATGGGCAACTCCTAGTTTCGCATTGTTCTAGGACATTGTGAATTAAGGTGTATTTATATATTATTCTTAAGATACCCCTTTTAGTGGAGAAGTAAGTGATGTTTGCTACAAATATGAACTCAAGCATGTTGTGTTGATGACTTGATCAAACCAAGTCAATTGTTATGTATGCAGTGTTTGCAAGGATAGAATGAGTACTTCAATGTGATATAATGAGATTGGAGTACATCTCATATATATGTCTATAGGTTTAGTTGGCACAAGGGTTCTAATGTAAAAAACTTTGACATGGTGTATCTTATGTTTCACAATGATTTGGGTCACCAAACTTAGTAAACATGTGTAAAATGATGATATACATGTGAAAGATAAAGTTATGGTGTGTTATAGGTAGTACCTTGGTGTAAATATGGAGCATGGATTTAGGGGGAGATAACTCAAATAACATGAATAGATTGAGAAGCTATGCATAAACAAAGTGGGAGCTTTGTAATTGGTTAGGTCCTAGGATTAGAGGAATATGTAGGGAGACCTAAAGATGCTCAAGTGATGTAATGAGACAAAATTTGGGAGTGATGTCTCTTACATCACATCACTAGATACTAGTGATGGAGCATAAGTCTAGAGGAAGGATCATACAAGCCTTGTTGATCCCTAAAAGAAGAAAAAAGGCAAGTTAGGTATGTATATATTAAAAATTTATAATGAGTTCATTGTTGTAGCTTCTTGGACAAGATCATTTATCTAATAAAGGGGGAGAACACTTTAGACAAATAGTGAGAAGGATTCCCTTTTCCATTGATGTCAAAGGGGGTGAAAAAGGGCAAATGTTCTTTGTAAAATTTTGGAGAAAAAGTGCAAATTCTCTTTGTAAAAGTTTGGAAGAGCAGAGCGAGTGTCTAAGTTGAGTTTAGGATAATGTGACCTTGCCTAAAGGGAAACAAGTTTGGTATGGATAGCTTCAATTCATACTCATCGGAAGACAACGAAAGCAATGCTAGAGAAGGATCAAATTATTAGAAGATCATAACATTAATTTTGCATCAGATCATTTAGTTTTACATCAATGCCAAAGGGAGAGATTATTGGTGATATAATTTTCATTGATGTCAAAAGGGACACTATGGATGTTATTAATGTTAAAAGGATCAATTAGGATCGATGGAGAAAAGAGAATGTTTCATAATTGCACTATGTAAAGTTGTCATGATTTTATATAGTCTATTTATGAATGTTTAAATTAAAACATATAGAAGATACATTATGGGTTTTTCATGAGCATCTTGAATATGTTGTTCGTAGGTTCAAAGGAGAAGGAATGAGCTTAGAATTGAATTATATTTTATCGTAGACAAAATAGGGTTTCTCAATTAAACCTCAAGGGTTTATGTCATGGTATCAACAAACACTTTCTATTTTGATGTTGATTGGATATATCTTGGACCTGGTAGCTTCATTTATAACTTAACCCTTTATTGTCATTATGAAACTATCCCCTCAACCTAGTAATTATCGACTTGAGTAATGATCAAAGTAATCAATATTTAATAAGTCTTAGACTTTACTTTATGTCCCATCTTAATCAATGGCACATGGTTCATTATATGCAGATGATCCAATGAAGTGGAGCAAAGTCAAATTTTCAAAGGATCCTCTGAGTAAAGGCACTAGTGACAAGTGTCACATCCATAGATCTTGTAAGACAAAGACCCAATGAGCATAAGTTTGTCATAGTTAATGATTGAGATAGTTGGAAGATCAATGGTTAACACTTAATCATACATTAAATATCTAATGGAGTGTGATGAATTCAAAGTTTCACAAGTACATTATTTTATTAGATAGAGGACTAATGAGAGTGAGCCTATCAAATATAAATATTGATCTTTTTAGAAGATCTGATGGTGCATAGGTGATCATGTAAAGGAGATCCAATAGAGTGAATAGACTCAAATTCTATAAAGTGATCAAGGTTTATCGACACATTGAAAAGTTAAATATTGAGAAATTTTAAGAAGATTAATAAAGCAAAAGTGATCCAAAGATGTAGGAATCAATGAGATGAGGTCAAAGTGTCAAATTTTAATGACCAATTCATGTTAAATTTTATGCAAGTTCAAATATCTAATAACATGTGGGAGATAGGATCTAGAGATCTATGGATGCATTTTAAAGAGTGGAACATTAAAGTTTAGAAACATACAAAGATCTGATGGAGTAAGAAAGCTTGGATATGGCATGAAGAAATAGTTCAAAGGATAGTATTTAAAGTGTTTAAATATAAATGGTTAGTTAAAGGAACATGCAAGAACTTACATATAATCTCTATATCTTGACATAGATAACAAGATTGATCAATCCAACTGATCAAATCTACATTAAATATCTTATGCATCAAAATTTGAGTCTAAAAAATGTTATAGATAGTAAATAGACCTACAACTATGGTGTGATACATGGAATCTAGACGTGGGAACTAATAGTTCAAGTCTTAATGAACTAAAGTCGATAATTGGCATGATGTGTTATATTTTGAGTGTGAATAAAGAGAAGAAGTAAACCCTAGATCATTTGCTTATGTATATGATATCTAGGACAAAATAAAAGTTGTTAGATCAATTGATTTTGCTATTAAGATAAATTAAATATAGATAGAGGTAGAGAGTAAAAGCCAATGAGGTGTGGCAAATAAAAAATCATAAATACATAGAACCAAAGGGGGTAGAGAAGAGTAGAGTTATTGGTGAATTGAATGAAGTGTATAAAATAGAGACATATCCAAACACAGGACTAATGGAATAGAGAGGATCATAGAGGAAGAAAGGCACAAAGAGAATGTGCAAAGAATGAGTAGTAGTAGATTAGAATTATTAACATGGAGTTATAATTTGTTTCATTTATGAATTTGTTAGGTTGTGGAGCTAAAAGATTCACTAATGCAAACAGAGGAGGAGGTTGTAGAAGGGTTGAAGAGTGTCTCAGATGCTGGCGTTGGTCAGGCCAACCAACGTCGGCAGTATAAGACCAGAAGGCAACCAACGTCGGTCAGAGATCGGCTGGCATCGGTGACCCCTAGATAGATAGGGACCAACGTCGATCACCTGTGTGGTTCGACTGCGAGTATATTACGGGTAGTTGGGTGATGAACCATGTGTTTTCATGTTTAGAGATAATTATAGACTGAGAGCTATGGATCTAATTATTGTATTAGGTGTCTAATTATTGTTTGGATGAGATCTATATAATAGACTCATGGTTGTATTGTAAACTTGTACTAGAGAGTAAGAGACCATTATTATAAGCTCCTTCTATGTGTGAGGTAGAGCAATGGTGTGTTCCTCCTAGTGCCACAGTTCCAAGGTGGGTACTGGTTTGGAGAATCAGTAGGGTTCTTCAGGAGTGTATGATCTTGGTCATCAAGTGAGCATGGCTTCTATAAGAGATCTACATGGTAAGTAAGATCATTGATATGCAGGTGTATGTGTGTGCAAGGTCAAGGTTCACAGGTGTGCATAACCAGATTGATTTGCAGGTGTGCAAAGTTAGTGAGGATAGTAACACAACAGAGAGTAGTATCAGGAGAGATCTACTTAGAGTACAGGTGTGTACTTAGAGCAAAGAGGAAGGCAAGGAAGATCCTTCCATAAGTAAGGTCTATTGAGGTGTAGGTTGTTGCAGGTTCATGGGAGATCTACTTGAAGTACGTTTGAGTACTTGTGGAGTGCATGGAGCACTTGTGGTGTGCGTGGAGCACAGGTATAAGGTGAACACCAACTCAGTGTTTGAGTTGGGTGTTGAGACCTAAGAGAGAGAGAGATTTGAGGAGAGAATTACTATTCACTTGAGGTGTGGGAAGCCTCTGAAGAGGTGGTGGAGAAGAAGTGGCATCTTCTTTATTGTAATCTTTTCTATATGAGTATTAATACAAGTTGTGTATTGTCTCTCATATCTTGTGTTATTTCTAGATTCTAGTTACTTGTTGATTCTAGTTATTTTTGCATATTAAGTTGCTTGTATTTTGGTAATCAATTGTGTGCTTTCAGTTATTCATATCCCAACACGTGGTATTAGAGCTAAGGTTGTAGGAAGTGGTTTTGTGTTTGGTTACAGGGCACTCTCAGGGGTTTCCGATTGAGTGGGAGTAGAGCAATGGTAGATCAAAGTAAGCTAGGAATGGAGGAGTTGAAAAGCGCAGATGGTCACTTACAGTCTAATGGAAAGAAAGAGCAGGTAAAAGAAGATTGTTGGTTGGTAGCAGATCAGCATGAAGGAACTGAAGAAGCAGATGTTGCAGGTGATGTGGCATAGGATGCTCTAGGAGGTTTCTTGGATAAAGTTGAATCTTGGATAACATATTCAGTTGCCTCTTTCCATGTAGCCCCAGATAGAGGAGCTGGCGAGCCTTGCCATAGAATAGGTAAAGGGGAAGTGAAGCTGAAATTGCAGGCAACCAACACATGGGTGTTGAAGGAGGTCATGCAGGTCCCAGGTTTGGAGATGTGGCTAATTTCTTCAAAAGATTTGGGTGATGAGAGATGCACGAGAACTCTCATAGTGGATGTACTTGAATTAGCTGATGGTAAGAAAATAGGTACTCTTTATCTACTTGTTTATATTACTGATTCTTTTTTTGTTGCAGAGATGTGGCTTCATAGGCTTGGTCACATGAGTAGGAAGGAGATGCATGTTCTTAAGTGGAAGACAGATATATTTGATAGGCTTAAGAATTGGAAAGCCTTGGTGTTCTTGGAGGAGATGGTAGACAGAGACCAGTGGATGGGGTTGGATACTTCTGAGTAGGGCAGTTTGGACATGGTGATTGATTCAAGGGAGCTTGCAGGTAAAAAGTCATCACTCACAAGAAACACAGGTACTAGCATCAGTAGGAAAACTAACGTTGGCAGTAGGTAAGATCAACGTCAGTCACAAGGACTGATGTTAATAGAAGGAGGACACTGATGTCGGTAGGTTGGTAGTCAAGACAGGTGTAGGAACCGATGTCGGTCAGATGCAGACTGTGTGGTGGCCAAGGTTGGTCATTGTAATAAATTTTGGGTGGACAACAAGTTGTCAAGGAGTCTCAAACACCCATATAGAGGACTGAAGACGTAAGTAGGCCTCAAATTCATTGTTCCTCTTCTTTATACTAGTTACTAACTGTAGAGCAGGAAGGATCCAGGAAATAGTGGGAGCGTGGCATGGAGAGATTGCAAAACCAAGTGGGAGATTTGGTAGGGTTACCAGTGGGTATAAAATCATAGAGACGAATGGATACCTTAGTTGAAGAATAGAGAGAACGGACATGTGAGACGGAAGACCAGGTCATACAGTCTTGAGGAGCTACAGGACAGTGGTATAGGTTTTGACAGGTGGAGGACAAAGCATGGCTTTAGTCAATGTCAGGTAACTACTGTGGTTTGTCTTACCAAGTGGATGATGGTCACAACATTATCCTATTGTTGTATGTGGAGGATGAGTTTGGTGCAGGTTCAGACATACAGGGTTTTGCTGAGCTAAGGGTAAGATTAGTTCAGTGGCATGTCACAAAGAATTTGGAGCAGTGAAATTCTTTGGCGTGGGAGACATGGAGGATCACAAGTTGATTTTGTCTCCAATGGGAGCTGATGTGAATCAGGTGTTAGTGAGATGCAAGATGTAGAATTAGAGCACACAAAAGGTTGGATAGTTTAGTGTCTGAAATCACATGAGGTCTGGTATAGACCTGAGTTTGCCCAAGCAGTGGGTGTTGTCAGAGAGTTAGGAGCCAATTCAGAGAACTGAGTTCTCAGGTATTTGAGAGGGACCAGCAGTAGGGATTCATGTTATTTAGGGTCAAGACTTCACTACATGTGTTTGTAGATGTGAATGCAGTAGGGTACTTAGATGACAGGAGGTACACCATAGGTTGTGTGGTGGGTGGTCTTCAAGATTCATCTTGAAGAGGAATACAAACCAAGAAATAGATTAGATGGGGTACAGGTATAGGTACAGTGCAGCTATTTATCTCCAAGTGGGAGATTATTAGGTTGTGGAGCTAAAAGATTCACTGATGCAAACAGAGGAGGAGGTTGCAGAAGGGTTGCAGAGCATCTCAGACACTGGCATCAGTCAGGCCAACTGACGTCGACAGGATAAGACCAGAAGGCAACCAATGTCAGTCAGAGATCGGCCAGCATCAGTGACCCCCAGATAGACAGGGAATAATGTCAGTCGCTTGTGTGGTTTGACTATGAGTATATTACAGGCAGTTGGGTGATGAACCATGTTTTTGCATGTTTAGAGCTAATTATAGACTGAGAGCTATGGATCTAATTATTGTATTAGGTGTCTAATTATTGTTTGGATGAGATCTATATAATAGACTCATGGTTGTATTGTAAACTTGTGCTAGAGAGTAAGAGACCATTATTATAAGCTCCTTTTGTGTGTGAGGTAGAGCAATGGTGTGTTCCTCCTAGTGCCATAGTACCAAGGTGGGTACTAGTTTGGAGAATCAGTAGGGTTCTTCAAGAGTGTATGATCTTGGTCATCAGGTGAGCATGGCTTCTATAGGATATCTACATGGTAAGTAAGATCATTGATATGCAGGTGTATGTGTGTGCAAGGTCAAGGTTCACAGGTGTGCAGAACTAGATTGATTTGTAGGTGTGCAAAGTTAGTGAGGACAACAACACAACAAGGAGCAGTATCAGGAGAGATCTACTTGGAGTACAGGTGTGTACTCAGAGCAAAGAGGAAGGCAAGGAAGATCCTTCCATAAGTAAGGTCTATTGAGGTGCAAGTTGTTGCAGGTTCATGGGAGATCTACTTGAAGTATGTTTGAGTACTTGTCAAGTGCGTGGAGCACTTGTGGTGTGCGTGGAGCATAGGTATAAGGTGAACACCAACTCAGTGTTTGAGTTGGGTGTTGGGACCTAAGAGAGAGAGCTTTGAGGAGAGAATTACTATTCACTTGAGGTGTGGGAAGCCTCTGAAGAGGTGGTGGAGAAGAAGTGGCATCTTCTTTATTGTATTCTTTTCTATATGAGTATTAATACAAGTTGTGTATTGTCTCTCATATCTTGTGTTATTTTTGGATTCTAGTTACTTGTTGATTCTGGTTATTTCCGCATATTAAGTTGCTTGTATTTTGGTAATCAATTGTGTGCTTTCGGTTATTCATATCCCAACATAATTAATGTTGTAATATGGAGTTGTAGCTCCATA
Source organism: Torreya grandis (assembly GCA_037957365.1). Lineage (NCBI taxonomy): Eukaryota > Viridiplantae > Streptophyta > Pinopsida > Cupressales > Taxaceae > Torreya > Torreya grandis. Next base: position 1,873,646 of record JARHVA010003250.1, read on the forward strand.
AGTTTGATTGGTTATTGCCATCAGATTAGTTGAGTTAGTGCTCAATTAGGGGATTGGCGTCTCCTTAGGATTGGTGTCCTTAAATGTAACCAATGAAGTTTTTGCAATGAGGGTTGTAGATAGTGAGGCTTGTAACTAGTGATGTTTTGCCAAGTGAGGCATTGACTATGAGGATGGATTAGAATAGTAGATTCTAGTAGATATTATCATCATGGTTTTTCCCTTTGGGTTTTCCAAGTATAAATTTGGTATCATGTGTATTTGTGTGTGTATGTGGTCTTTACATTTATCTTTTAATATGCATATACTTTTAAATTTACTTTAAAAGGATTAAAGTACTAGTTTTAGTTGATCTAATGATTCACCCCCCTCTCAATAAATAGTTTTGTTCTAATAAAGTGATCAAAGAATGAGGGCAATGATGGAATATGTCTAATTCAAGACAAAAACTAGTCAATATCTCCACTATTAGCTCAATCACTCAACATCAAACACTATATATGACCTATATAAGATGACATACTAGTAACTAGGTGAGATTAGGACCTGACAAGGGAGAAAACACTGCCACATGTGCAAATAAAACTAACATAATCACACAACCTGTATAAAAGAATATGAAATAGTCATTTTATTCACTTAAAAAGGTTACAAAGATAAATCTTGGTAGAATTTCATCATGCCCAAGGGAGGGATCCTAAAAAATGGCCTAAAGGCCTAAATATATAGTAAAAGAGAATAAGAGAATCCAATATGGAATAAAGGAGAGAAGAGGAAGTCAATTAATCATCAACTCAAACACAATCTTCAATTACAATTTATATACAATAATCCTTAAGACTTCTCTTTATGTCTAGTGCCTTACATTATCTTTGCATGATATTTTGGTGTTGAAAAAAAGGTGGTGGGCCCTATTTGACTTGTCCAAGCTCCTTCTTTAGCACACTATGCCATTATTTGTTTGGATAACTCTTATAGAGGTGAGTTCACTCGTGAATTGGAACTCAAAATGAGTTATGCATGTGTTAGAGATAGTTTAAGACTAGTTAACTCATAAAAAAGATTAGTTAATCATGTGGATGACATCAAGGATAAATTTAACATGATATGGATTAATTTAAATTCATGAGAAATCAACACCATCTCCTATCAATAATCTTCTATGTATTTTTACTTCACTTGATTGAGTAAATAAGTCTACTAGGCCAAATTAGGACTAGTAGCCTGACGTTTTTTGCTTAATGGCCATTATAACCTAAATATAACCTTAAAAACTACAAATATTATTAATTAAAGACATGAAACTATACATTATATGATGAAATTAGTCATCTTTGGCAAGTAAAACCTGTAAATTAGTCAAACTAGTTAACTAGGTTAGCTTTCCTTCATTTTCTATAGAATGGCTATTTTGGATGAAATCCCAAGCACACTTTTAGGAAAATTTATTATCATATGATGATTTTAGGAGGAATAAAAATTATTTTTATTTTCTCATCAATTATTTTAATTCCTTTAAAGTTCCTTGTACCTCTTCTTGTGCACCTTTTTCTCTTAAAATCCTATTTTTCCCCATGTCTGTACAACATCCATACAACCAATGGTCATGGAAATGAATATATCAGAGTGTAATTCATTATCTAGGTTTTATTTATGATATTTCAATCAATTTGGATGCATATTTCTTCAATTCTTCACAAATAGGTTTTTAGTGCGGTTTTGCAAGGGTTTAAGAGTGCTCTGGGATCTTAATGATGATTCATAAAGCATGGGCCTTTAATGCCTAAAACAATGCCATAAAAAATTAGTGTATTAGGCCCTATAACTCCCCCAAAGTCATAAAACTTCCATGTAAAATGTATGTACCATGGTAAGCATGTGAAGTCTCATCTTAGTGTGGAAAACATGCCTTTTAAGTAGTCTCTGGTGTTCTTTGGTCAAGATGATCACTGATAGTGCTTATATATGGATCAAAATTTATCATAAATCTCTCTTATGACTATGGTTATGTCCATGGTGTTTTCAAGTGACCTCATGACCCTTATTTGGCTCTTACTACCTCATTTTGATGGACTTGTCTAGTGATGTCAAGGACAAGCATAGGTGTATGCATATCAATATTTAATTTTTGACTCGATGATGAGTTCAAAAGATATTTTATATTGTTTAAAACATTAATATCCTATATAGGATGCTCTAGAGACATGTTATGGGCTTGATCAAGCCATTCTTCTTCACTCTGCATGTAAATAATTCATTATTTTGACTTGTAGACCTTTCTACTTATGAAAGTGACCCAAATGACCCCTATTTATGGTTTTGGAAGTGTTATTGAGTGATTTTATGACCCAATATTTCTTCTCAATCTCATTTAATGTGAAATTTCCCTTCTTTTTCTTGTTTTCAAGCTCAAAATAGCCTTATTTGGCCTAGTTCATATAATAAAGGTAATACACATGCTAACTAACAGGTCATGGATGTGCTTAGGTGAGTTTATAATACCTTTAAATTTCATTTCATAGCTAAAACATACCATCTAGATACATAATTTGGCTTATTTTCTCCATTAGGTGGTTATGAGGGTTTTACAAGGGTTTTAGGGGTCCATATCTTCTTAATGATTTTTCATAATGTATGAACCTTTGATTGGAAATAAATTTCCATGAAAATGGATTATATTTACCCCCTCATCAACCATGATTATCATTATATCCCATGCAAAATGTGCATAAAGATGTCTACATGGTGAAATTGTGCTTTGAGTGGTTGTGGAGGACTATGTGTGTAGGAAAAACATTTGAGGGGTCTAATAAGACAATATTTATGCATTTTATCCACTATAATTCATCTTCCAAGGTTTCAATTAACCTCAAAACTATCCCAATTCAAAATAAATGAATAATTATCCCATGAAAGAGTCCAAAAGGATTATTGTGTACTTCAAGGGTTTTAGGCCTACCTACTTGTTTTAGCCCTCAAGGGCATGGTATTCATTAAAATTGGAGTGTAATCACCTCTAAATAGGTTTTATAATAATTAAAATCACCATATTATTCTCATAAAAAACTCTAATGAAGTTAAAACCTTCTTCCAAACCTGTAGACCTCTAAGAACCTTGCCTAGTCCCTTCTTTGACTATCAACAGACAGGGGGTTGACTATTTCAAAATAGTGAATATTTACATTAATAAAGTGACCTATCCAAATGAATATATATTTATAATAACTAATTATTATCATATCCACCAATTTTCATAGATTGATCATGCATATAGTGGTATGTAGGTGTTTTTTACCAAAACTTACCAGTAGGTTGTCTACGTTTTAAGTCCTAAGACTGAGTTTTTATTATTTTCACCTTGTATTTGAATTATAATATTCTCAATATGATTTTTTTAGGATATTAAAATCCCTCTTACAATGGTCTCATCTTTCATTGGTCACCTTTCAACCCAATAAAACCTATGTTACACCAAACCTGCTCAAGAACCCTTATTGTGACTATATCTAACACTATTATAGGTGGTGTTTATGAGGTGTAGAGGTGTTTAGTAATCATTAAACCATGATTTTTTTCTTTTAATACCCCTTAATACTTTTTAAACATCCATCTCATGCTCTTCCTTGAGCATATTACTCATCAAACAAAGTTATTAGGCCTTATACACTATCTTATTCCGTATAGGCCTGTGTACTATATCTTCATGAGTAAGTAGTGTTTTAATGGTATTTAATTCCTGGAGATGATTAAAATTTTCTTTAAAAAGTCACTTCATATGTTCACTCCTTGACTGAAAGGTATCTTGCATTGTATTTTGATAGTATGTGACTATGTGAGAGGAAATGACATTTGTATGGTTGTAGATGTACATTTATAAGGTGAACTTGACTGTTAATAAATGTTTAAAGCCCCATATTCATCCTTTTACCTCATTAAATCATCACTTATTTATATGAAACACTAATTTGAACAATAAAATCTACCATTTGATCATGAAAATCTAGTTTGGACCACTTTTTATCAACTCTATAAACTTGGAGATGGGCTTGTACCCTCATGGCTATAGATGGGAATTTAGGAGGTGTATGACTAAGTGTTGTATACCATTGTATCTTAAATTATTAATATAACTCAAAACACCATTATATGAGACTCATCAAACATGAAATAACCTCATTGAACCTAAATTATAGGAATACCTTTTTGACAGTCTATGTGATTCAAGTTGCATTCTTCAAGAAACTTCATACCTTGTACATGGTGATCCATATGATAAAATGACCAGATTTGAGTTTGGTTCTCATTTATAGTATTTTTTTGATCCAAATATTATATCCACTTCCTTTCAACACTATCTCCTTCATACCACCTTTCTTCCTTCTTGAAAATAGGCCTTCTCTCTTACTATTATTGAATGTGCTTGACCTTTTTTGACTCTTGTACAGAATGTGTAGAGTTTTAGGATGAAGGAGAGATAATAAAATTAATATTATGTGAACATAAGTCCTTATAAAATAATTATATGACCTCCATAGTATTAAAAACCTTACTTGAAGGTCAACCCAATGAAAGTCTCAGTCATATCATTGTCCATTATCTTGAAAATAAACCTTATGAAACTTGCTTTTTGTATGTTTTGACTTGAATATAGGACTGTAGGTGTGTTATGAGACACTTGAATATTTTATTATGGATACCTCCTTAGGATTATTCCATGAATTAATTAAATCATAGGTAAATAACCCTTTAATACTTCTTTGCATTTTCACTCATACATTGATGTCATGACCTATGTTTCAAAATGAATATGTAGTGCAACTATAGGTGACTATGTAAGGTCTATTTATACAAACTATGATGAAATTAGGCCTTAAGGAGGTCAAAAAACATGAGCATGATCCTTGTCCTTCAATTAATGAAAATTGATAAGATAGGAATGAAACAAGACCTTTACAGAGATATATTCCTTGTCTTCCCTTATTTTTTACTTTCATGAAAAATCATGACTATGATTTTTATTGACTATAGGTGGAGTTTCACTTAGTCTTAATAGGGTTCTATGGTTTTTATACCATCCTTTAATGACCATGATATCCTTTAACCCTTTTGATTCCTTATGATATTATATCGATGAGATGGAGGTGAATGAATTTGGTAGAGTTTCTTGTGAATGGAGGATGATAGGAACATTGAATGGAGGTGAAAATGAAGCTTTGTTACAATGAGAAATGGCAATGGAAGACTATGATATGAGGATGAACCAAGATGGAGGTGAAATGGACATGAGGAGTATGTCAAGACCATTTTTATGTTCTTATGCAAGAATGAGCATATATTATACAATACATATCAATTTGGAGGACTTTGAAGGAGCATAAGATTCTAAAATCAAAACCTAAGAGTCTACTAAGATCCTTAATAAATGCTAAGAAACCTTAAAAAAATTTAAATATGGAATACATGAGAACTCTTGTTAATGGATTCCTTACTATGAATATTTGTATAAAACTTTTAGAATATTTAATGAAGAGTATATAACATGAATGAGACTCTTAAAAACAATAATCCAACAATTCATGAAACTCTATCTCTCTCTTGGACTATACAAACTCCCTTTACATGCTTGTATACTATAGATTTTAATTATTATGTGCTCTTGATCTATGTATGAACCACACATGTGTTGAAAATAATTGATGAATGCTATGAAAAGATGAATTATGTTCCTAAGAATCTCCACAATCTTGAATTTTTATTCCATGATGCTGAGATGAAGAGAAAACATAGAAAACTATCTACCTCCTTAGATGAAGGAGAGATAGTGAGTGCCTTGAATTCAAATGGATGGTTCATGAAAGTGAGAGGACCAAATTGATAACCAATTTTCATATTTGGAATCCTTTCAGACTACTTTCTCTGGCCAAAATTTTAGACCTTAATTTTCTCTTTCATGTCCTACCACCTGCAAACCTAAACGGATCTCTTGATGTGCAAAGAAGTAAGGTGAAGTGTGTGAAATATTTTTAAGCCTATTTTAAATAATTTTACCTTGAAATTATTCTAGAACCCCTACCATATCCTCATCTTCATGATCCATGTCTCTTGTATATGGAATGGGTTGTAAAAGTCTATACTTATGCATGAAGACTCATGAAAAATAGTTTTTCTTTGCATTCTCTTCAAACTTAAGTTTTAAACCACTAATTTTAGGGCATGATAAGGAATAACATGAGTCAAAGTATGTGTTATAACAAGTAAAAAGTATTTTTACATCTTTATATGGGTAAAATTGGTATGTGGGTGTCTTTTGGGGCCAAAATATGCCTTTGAGTTACATGAAAAGCTATTACCAAAGTATGAAACTTTTGAATAAAGTGAATGACATAAAAATAAAAGTATTTGAAGGTATTTTGGATGATTTATGTGGATTTTTGATGCAAAATTTATCATTAAATGACTAAAACTCTCTCTTTTAGGCAAAAATACATAATTTATCACCATGAAGAGGCTTATAATAGTGTCTTGAAAAGTTTCAAGTTATGGGGGTTGGTATTTGGCCTTAGAAAGCCAAATTGCTAACATTTTTGGTGACTCACAGGGATTGACCAACCTGTTGGTCAATATAACTCACTAAATCTTGATATTAAAATGATAGTATGAAACACAACAACATATCTTGATGACTCTCTTGACTACTAAATAGACTTTTGAACTTTATGACACCTCTCTTGATTAAACTAATAACAAGACACAAATGAAACAGCATAAGAAACACACCTAATCTAAGGAAATAAGAAAATAAGACAAGATAACAAGGAAAATAATTATTACTTATACTATTCACCTATTGAAACAATATAAATAACCTAAAATAACTAACCTGAAGTCAAAAGCTTTCCTCTAGGGTCAAATGGAAAACTTGATTGACGCCTATGGAACTTTCAAGCATGATTTTCATATCTTGATAGTCTCTTCTTGTAGATAGGATCATTATCATGTTCATGGCTTCTTATAGAATCAACTAAGCCTTCTAATTACATTTTCATGTGTATGGATTGTTCATGTGAGTCTAGGACCTAGTCATACTCCCATATTCTTCTTTCTTCCATCAACAATGCTAATTCTACTTCATTCATGGGATGATGATGGTTTGTCACATTCTCATGTAATAATTGCATTGAAAACTTAATTGATATGATTTGATTAATGTCTTCATTATGATCTAATTGACGTAATGGTTTGTCAAGGTCTTCAACCTATTATAATCATGGCTGCAACATGTCATTACTCTCTTCTTGAGTTTTCCTATAAGACTTATGATGAGAAGCTATGGTAGTATGCTTTACAAGGCAATCTTCAATCTCCATATGGGTTGGAGATGGACTATCAAACTTTTAATAAAATCTCTCCAAGTCATCCAAAAATTTCATTTCTTCATGATATCTTGAAAAGACATGGAGTTCATTAACATCCTTAACATTTTCTTGTGTGGAATCATGTTGATCACACATTTCCAAACTTTTGATGGACTCATATGAATGTCCTTGATCTATTGAAAATTGATCATCTTCATCTTCAATATAGAATGGCATCTTATATATCCAATCAAAATCCAAATCATCTTGCCTTGGTCTCTCTAAGCTAGCATTACCTTATTAAAACTATAAAACATTAGTGGAATATTCATGTAAAGCTCCAACCTACTGTCCTATTTCATTATTCAAATCTACCATATTGAGCTCTTCAATCTCACTCAAGATTTCATGGTACAATTACTTCTAATGTTTATCAACTTTAGGAATGTTCTCAATCTCATTAATGTCTCTATGTGAGTTGTTTTCATGGTTACCTCCTAGAGAAGGAGTTGTTTATACCTCATCTTTATCAGTTGGCCTACACTTATCTATGAAAAATAATGTAACTTCTTGAGAAACATATTCCTCTTGCTTAAGTAAAATATCCTACAACTCATCCTCTTTTTCATTCTAGAAGATTGAATCATTCCTATATTTTCCAAGTGGTGTCCCAATAATGATTTCTTATTCTTGATCACTCAAGTTACTATCATTGCCTATTACTTTAGCTAAATATTCTTTACTTAGCTCATAAAGGAGAGGCTAATTCTTGAAACATGACATGGTAGACCTTTGAAAATATTTAAGAAGATGAGATAAAATCCAATGGTGTTGCCATGGATGCTTGATTCTACTCATGAGGCTGATCAACCTTGATAACCATCACCTCCTCTTTATACTAAAAGTTTTGTTGAATGGCTTTCCATGAAGGAAAGTCCATAGGCTCTTGAGGATGGAGGGGTGACAGTTGAATGACTTTAGGCATGTTCTTGACTTAAACATATGAGCTTATGCTTAACTATTGCAATTTGTTCTAAGTTGGAAAAATGGATTTATGAGCCTTTGGTATTAAAGTTATTGTAGCTTTAGGTATGATTGGGAAAACTTCTTACTGATATGGAGTTGCAATCCATGAATAATAACATGAGGTAGTAAGAGGTAGTGAATTTTGAGATTATTTACCTAATTCTTCTTATCTCAAAGATAAGATTTATTTATCAATGATTTGGTTCACCCTCTTTATCTCCTCAATCTCATCATGAAAATTTAGTGAGTTTTGGAAGGGTGGTTGACCTTGGAATTAATATGGCTCATATTAGGGGTAAGAAGGTTCATGTGGGTTATCATAGGGTTAATATGGGTAAATGTAGGACTGATAGGTGGAATGATGAGATGGATAGGTATCATATTGGAATTGGGATGGTGGATAGGGATATTCATAAGGAGATTAATAACCAAAATATTCTCTATAATTTGCCATAGAATATTAGAAGACATATGAAAATAACTAAATTTATGAACAAGAGATATGCTTTACCTTAGAGATAAAGATCATATGAGTTCTTAAAACTAATATTTAATAATAAGATGTTATAATTAGATACTCTAATGGCTATATCTATGTCCCACCAGGCATGCCATAACTATTAGCAACCTAATTTACATGCTACTGAAGGTAGATTGCTTGGATCTCCTTCAATTTTGGACTAATATTGGAATGGTTTAAGGTTATGAGACACCTGTATCTTAGAATAGAACTCTAGATTTATGAGGCTAGATCTTCTAAATATATAAATTTTGGATCAATTGCTAAAACCTACTCAATTTTGTGGTGAAAAGGGTAAGAAAGATTACAGAGAGGGAAATCTGTTTTACTGATGGTAATACACCTATATTTCTAGTTCATAATCTCTATTTAAACTCATAAAACACTAATAAGTAATATAAATCACTGAATCTATAATTAAAAAGGACTCTTATGCAATTATATTTGACATAGAGGTATCATCAAGTGATCAAAGCATGAGGTTAATGATGGAATAGGCCTAATTCAAAGCACTAACCAATCAATATCTCCACTATTAACTCAATCACTCAACATCAAACACTGTATATGACCTGCATAAGATGGCATACTAATAAATATGTGAGATTAGGATTTACCAAGGGAGAAAATACTACCACATTTTCAAATAAGACTAACATAATCACACTAAACCTATATAAAGGAATTTGAAATAGTCATTTTATTCACTTAAAAAGGTTACAAAGCCCAATCTTGGTAGAGTTTCATCATGCCCAAGAGAGGGATCCTAAAAATTGTCCTAAAATCTTGAATATATATCAAAAGAGGAGAGGAGAAGCCCATGTGGTGTAGAGGAGAGAATATTAAGTCAACTAATCATCAACTCAAATACAATATTTTGTTATAATTTGCAAATAATAGTCCTTAATACTTCTCTTTGTGTCTAGTGGATTGCATGATATTTTCATGATCTTTTAGCATTGAAAACAAGGTGGTGGGCACTCTTTGACTTGTCCAAGCTCCTTATTCAGCATGTTATTCCATTATTATTTAGATAACTCTTGTTGAGGTGAGTTAACTCATGAATTAGAACTCAAAATGAGTTATGCATGTGTTTGAAATAGTTGAAGACCAGTTAACTCATAAAAAGGATAAGTTAAGCATGTGGATGACATAAAATACTAGTTTAATAGGACATGGATCATTTTAAAGGCATGATAACTCCACATTATCTCCTATCAATAGTCTTATATGCAATTCTTACTTCACTTGATTGAGTAAATAGGTCTATTAAGCCTAATTAGGCTTAGTAGCCTAAATTTTTGTGCTTAATGGCCATTAAAAACTTCATATAACCTTGAAAACCTAGAAATATGATGAATTAAAGACATTAAACAATGCCTCATATCATGAAATGAGTCCTCCTTGGTAAGTAACACCTACAAATTAGTCAAACTATTTGACTAGGTTAGCCTTTCCTTCATTTCCTATAGACTAGCTATTGGATAAGCTCCCAAGGGAACTTTTAGGAATATTTAAGATCATATAATTATTTGAGGAGGAATAAAAATTTTCAATATTTTCTCAATAATTATTTGAATTCCTTGAAACTACCTTGTACCTCTTCTTGTGCACCTTTTCTTAATGAAATCATATTTTCTATTAGGTCTGTATAACATTCATACAACCAATGGTCATAAACATGAAGATATAAAAGTTTACTTGATGATACAAGTGGTATTTATGAGGTTTCAATTATATTGGATGCATATTTCTTTAATTATTGACAAATATGTATGTAGTATGGTTTTACAAGGGTTTGAGAGTGCTCTGGGATCTTAATGACGATTCATAAATCTTGGGCCTTTAATTCCTCATCTAGTGCCATAAAACATTAGTGTATTAGGATCTCTAACTCCCATAAAATCCTTAGTTTCCCATAAAAAAAAGGTGTATACCATGGTGAGCATGTGAAGTCTCATCTTAGAGTGGAAAATATACCTTCTAGTTAGTCTTTGGTGTTCATTAGTTAAGATGATCATTGATGGTGCTTATATATGGATCAAAATTTACAATAAATATCTATTAATACTTGATGGTGATGTTCATGGTGTTTTTAATTGCCCTCATAACCCTACTTTGGCTCTTGCTACGTCCTTTTGATGGCCTTTTCTAGTGATGTCAAGGACAAGCATAGATGTATGCATCATATTCTTTCAATTTTTGACATTACGATGATTTCAAAGGCCCTTTTATAATTTTTAAAACATGAATATCCTATATAGGATGTTATGGAGTCATGGTATGGGCTTGATGAAGCCATTCTTCTTTACCTTGCTTGTAAATAGCTCCTTGATTTACGTTATAGACCTTTTTGCTTATGGAAGTGACCCACGTGACCCATATTTATGGATGTGGAAGTATTTTTTAAGGATTTTAAGACCCCATATTTCTTCTCAACCTCATTAAATGTGCAATTTCCCTTTTTGTTCTTGTTTATAAGCTCAAAATAGCTTTATTTGGTCTAGTCCATATAATAAAATTAATATATGTGCCAAATAATAGTCATGGAGGTGATTACGGGAGTTGAGAAGACATTAAAATTTATTTCATAGCTCAAACATACCATCTGGATACATAATCTGGATTCTTTTCTCCATCAATTGGTTGAGGCTTTTTCAAGGGTTTTAGGGGTCCATAACTTCTTAATTATTGTTCATAGCATACACACCTATGATTATAAACTAATTTACATGAAAATGGAGTATATTTACCCCCTCATCAACCATTATTAACATGAGATCCCATGAAAAAGGTGCATCAAGGTGTCTACATGGTGAAATTATGCTTTGAGTGGTTGTGGAGGACTTTGTGTGTAAGAAATAAGATTGAGGGGTCTAATAAGACAATATTTCTTCATTTTATCCACTCCAATTCCTCCTCTAATATTTTAATTATCCTCCACACTATCCCAATTCCCATCAAATGAATAACTAGCCCATGAAAGAGTCCAAAAAAATTACTATGTACTTCAAGGGTTTTAGGCCTACATGCTTATTTTATCCCTCAAGGGCATGGTTTGTATTTAAATTTGAGTTTTATCACCTATAAATATGTTTTTAAATATGTAAAATCACCCTATTATTATCATCAAACACTCTAATAAATTTCAAACATTATACCAAACTTGTTAACCTCCAAGAACCTTGCCTAGTCCCTTTTTTAATTATCAACAGAGAAGGGGTTGACTATGTCAAAATAGTGAATACTTACATTACTAAAGTGACATATTCAAATTAATATATATTTATAATAACTTATTATGATCATCTCCACTAATTTTAATAACTGGATCATGTATATAGTGGCATGTAGGTGCTTTTTACCAAAACTTACCAGTAGGTTGCCTATGTTTTAAGTCTTTAGATTGAGTTTTTCTTATTTTAACCTTGTGTTTTAATTATATGATTCTTAATATTATTTTTTTAGTATATTAAAATCCCTCTTAAAATGGTCTCATCCTTCATTATTTAGCTTTAAGCTGAATATAAACTATGTTATACCAAACCTGCTCAAGAATCCTCTATGTGACTTTGTCTAACACTATTATTGGTTGTGATTATGAGGTGTATAGGTGTTTATTAATAATTACACCATTAATTTTTGATTTAATTACCACTTAATACATTTTTAACCTTCATCTCATGCTCTTCCTTGAGCATATTACTGTTCAAACAAAGTTCTTAGGCCTTATACACTGACCTATTTCGTACAAGCCTGTGTACTATACCTGCATGAGTTTTTAGTGTTTTAGTGGTATTGAGAAGTATTGGAGATGAAAAATTATTACTTTAATTACTTGAGTCACTTCATATGTTCACTCCTTGACTGAAATGTATCTTGCATTGTATTTTGATAGTATGTGATTGTGTGAGAGGAATTGACATTTGTATGGTTATAGATGTACATTTATAAGGTTAACTTGACTATCAATAAATGTTTGAATCCAAATATTCATCCTTTTACCTCATTCCATCATCACTTATTTTTATAATACATTCATTTTAACAATAAACTCTAACATTTGATCATGAAACTCTATCTTTGACCACTTTCTATCAACTCCATAAACTTGGAGATAGGCTTATACCCTCATGGTTGTAGGTGGATATTTATGAGATGTATGACTGAGTTTTGTATACCATTAGAGATTCAAGGATTAATATAAATCATCATAAAATTATATAAGACTCATCAAACATTATAGAACCTCATTAAACCTAAAGTATAGGAACGCCTTCTTGACAATCTATATGATTCAAGTTTCATTCTTCAAGAAAGTTCATACCCTACTGTAGGTGGTGATCTATATGAGAAAATGACCAAAATTGAGTTTGGTTCTCATTTATAGTATGATTTTGATACAAATGCTATAGACACTTCCTTGTAACACTATCTCCTTCATACCATAATTCCTCCTTGAAAATAGGCCTTCTCTCTTATTATTATTAATTGTGTTTGACCTTTTCTAACTCTTGTATAGAATGTGAAAAGTTTTAGGATGAAGGAGAGATAGTAAAGGTAATAAGATGTGAACATAAGTCTTTATATAGTCATGATATGATCTCCATATTCTTATTAACCTTACTTGAAGCTTAACCCAATTAAACTCTCCTTCATACCATTGTCCACTATCTTCAAAACAGACCTTATGATTGTGTCCTTATTGAGATGACTATAGGTCTCTATTTAAAGTGTTTCCTAATGGTTCTTGATATTAAACTTGTATTATTACTGAGATGCCTAATTTATGTTACCAATCCTCATGTTGATTATGCACTTGGTTGATCCAACTAGCCTCTAAGAATTTAGATAGACCTTAAGACTACCAAAAAGCTTGCTTTTTGTATGTTTCGACTTGAATACAAGCCTATAGGTTTCTTTTGAGAAACTCGAATATTTCATTATGGATGCATACTTGGGATTATTCCATGAATTAATTTAATCATAGGTCAAGAATCCATGAGTACTTCTTTGTACTTTCACTCATACATTGATGTCATGACCTATCCTCTAAAATGACTGTGTAGTATAATTATAGGTGATTGTGTAAGGTCTCTTTGTATGGAATAGGATGGAATTAGGTCTTAGGGAGGTCACCAAACATGAAAATGATCTTTTTTATTCAATTACTTCAAATTTATAATATATTAATTAAATAAGACCTTGAAAGATATATCTTCCTTGTTTGCCATTGTTTTGTACTTTCATGCAAACTCATGATTGTGTTTTTTATTGACTTTAGGTGGAGATTCACTTAGCCTTAGAAGGGTTATATGGTTTTTATACCATACTTGAATGAACATGATATCCTCTACCCCTTTTGACTCAGTATGATAGTGTATCACATAATTTTAAAATGCATTTAAACATTTGTCTACCCAAGGCCTACCTACTTAGATTTCATCACCAAGGGGGAAGCCAACTTGGTTTTTTGGCCAAGTATAAACATGTGGTTAATGGTATATATTGACAAAGCACCCAACACCCTTATCACTGAAAGATTGTGAAGATAGGGGGTAGGCCCCAATACCAGGCTACTACAATTGCCAACATAAATCAATTTCAGCCTAAACATCTTGAAACCATCCATAGATTGCTTTCTAGTTCCCTATTTTTAGCTAACTTCCCTATCACACTTAAAATAAAAATTTATAATAATAAAATCATTCAATATGACCACTTGTTTAGCATTTGATTCTTAATTTGACTACTTGCTCTTTGCTCATTATATGTTGTATTACAAAAACTTGCATTGGCCAACATTGGTGTAAGGTTTTGTGTTGTGTGCCTCAATTGGAGCATTCTCATTGACCCAATTGATTGTGTTATTTCTTTCATTTCTTGATTTTAAAGTATATTTCAAAATATTTCCCTATTTTTAGTACACTATCATTCTATTTGACACAATCTCTTATAGATTATTTTTCCTTCCCACCTTAGTACTAGGTTAACCTAGTCAACCATGTATCTCTTTTACTAGTTAGATTATAGTACTAGGTCGACCTAGTCAACTCTACGCTCCTGTTAGACTCTATTTTCCATAGTTTGTAGTACTAGATCAACCTAGTTGACTATGTACTCTTACTATTATTATGTCTATTTGACATAGTTCTCTATTTATCCTTTCTTATAATTCTCTTCATTTTATATCAAATCATCATGAAGTCCCCTCTTATAATCTTCTTGGACAATCTAAATCCATTTATACACTATATGGGGTTATCTATGCTTCTTATCTTTTACTATATTTTATTCCTCTTTTTAGCTAATAGGGTATCTTCTGATGCCCATCCACACATTACTCTAGACTTTGGAGCATCTTGAGATGCCCACTCATATATCATTTCAAACTCTGGGGCATCTTTCGATGCCCATCCCTACATCCACTTACCCTTTAGGGCATCTTGTGATTCCCACTCTTATTCTAACTGACATCATACCAAACTAATTCAACTTCATAAAACCTTTCAAGATACAAGCTTGTATTTCACATGTTCATCCTTAATATCAACTTTAGCTCATAATCCTTCCTTTCTTTTCATGATTTCTATATGTTATCTATCTAAAACTTTTTGGAAGATATTTACATGGGTCTTTCCCTCTAAAATAATTCCCTCTTTTTACAAACCTTAGTCCTTCCTATTTTGTCTTTTGGTTTCCCTTTTTCTCATGAGTTATATTATAAAACTATGGATTGGACTGATCTTCCTCATGATGTACTTTTATCCTCTTTGTTTTCATACTTTTACACACTTTTTTACACCCTTTGGGTTTCTCTCTTTGACAAGTTGTAGTGTAAGACCATGGATAGGACTTGGCCTTCCTCATAATATTACCATCTTGTCATTATTTATCTAAAATCTATTTTAAAATGGTTATGAGTTCTTGATATCTGTTCTCAACATTATCTTTTTTTTTATAGATAGAATTTGCATAAAAATATGTTTACATGTTTTCCTCCATTTCCCTCATTTTTATGATAAGGAATCACAAATTTTTATCATTATATCCCCTTTTCACCCTTTATCACATTTTTAATGATTTAAAGCAATTCAAATTGTTTCATGTGTCATTCCTCTTTATTTTGTTTCCTTTCATTCCACATTGGCTAAAACAAGGTCGAAGTCAAGATAACACTTTTATTTCACCTAGATTTATGAGACTCTTAGACACCATGTTCTCTGAGATTATATCTCTTAGAAATCAAGTCCCAATTATTCAAATTAAAGTCATCTTTAGCAACCATATTTGGTTTTCTAAATCTGTATGGAGTAGGAATAGAAAAAATCCATCAAGAAAGTTAAATTCCAAATCATTTAAAACAAAAGGTAATATTATATAAAAGGCAACATACAAATTTTAAATGTCAAAATCACACCAAAATATGTGATTATAAGCACATATCCTATCTATAATCAAAGATCAAACTCCATAGGTTTCCTCAAAATAGAGCCAAGGTCTATTGGGGTGTGGTAGGACATTAGATTGGAATAGGAGAATTCAAAAAAATCTATGGTGCTACCTACTTTCTCATACAAGTACCCAATCTTCATAATAGACTGATGAATTTGTAATGGGTCATGAGGAATGGGGAACATGTTATGGGAAGGTATGTCCATTTTAATTTTCATTCATATATCCTTCATGGGATGATCTACATATTTCATTTGTTGACTTAAGACCTGTGTGGCTAAGAGAAGTTCTTCAGAGTCTTTAAGGTCGATAGTCTTATTATTTTGACAAACCTAATTTGAGTGTCTTAACTTAGACAAAAAGTTTCTCTACCTTTTTTTTCCCTTCATTATCCCCTCCACCCATTTCATTCCCCCATTGATACACAAATTGTGATTTTAAATACTTTTTCCCTCTTTTATACTTCTTTATTCTTCACATCTTAAAAACAAGCTAGAAATACTTTGTTTCAGTTTTATCTATCCTTAGAGTAAAACAATATACTTGAGCAAATATGGATTACTTTCTTTACACCATGACTCTAAATTTATAGATATGCATTGATTTAATTTTAAAATTTGTCATTGTTATACCACCCTTTTTTTAGACACCTGAGTCCATTTCTCCTTTCATACATCTTTTTCTATTGATGAGTGAGGTTAGCTTATTAATTCTCACTCTTCAATGTTGTTTTCCCTTTTATGCACCTTTTTTTCATTGATGGTTAAGGATTTTTACTTCTCACTTATCAATGTTGTTTTACCATTTTTATTGATCATTTTTGTTTAATTAAGTATTTATACTGCTTTCCCATTGATGTTTGATTACCATTTTTTAAAACATGTATCCTTGGTTTGATTTGGTGAGTTTGCCTTTCTTACTCAAGGTTGACATGTTTGAGTTTTTTGGTCTTTAGTAGCCTTAGATTTTTTGTTACATGATTTACTATAGATTTTGACTTGGTCATTTGGTCTAACATATCACTTATCACCTCATCTTGCCAAATTTCCAAGTACATCCCATCCACATAGCACCATTTATCTTGTATTTCCTACATTTGTTTGTTTTTTCTCTTTAGTTTTGTATTATTAGGTTTGTTGAAATCAGTATCTATGCCCTCCATATTCAAAAATACAAACAAAATGAATAACTATCTAGTGATAAAGGTAATTCAAGGTAGTATCACATTTACATTTTAGTTATTTCCCTTTCAGTCATTTAAATTTTAATTAGTTTATGCTTTAAAAAACTACAACATTTTTTTAACCTCAGTATTGTGTGTTACTATGTTATTTCTCAAAGCACCATCCCTTATTTCACCTAAGTGACATGTGATGAGCTTCAATTGGGTCATATGTATACACATAATATTTTCAAATTTTATAAAATAATGATGCTTTCTATCTTACAACAACCCATCGAGTCTCAATCTCTCTAAGTGCATGGCTCAAGGGGTATACCAAGAAAGGGGTGGGTAGACCATTGGTGATTCATAGGATTTTTGTCCCTTATTTCCACTTAATAACAATCCAACCAGCTCCTAAAAACATTACCCTAAGATATTAATCCTCTTTTTCACATTTCAATATTTTACCACCTTTTGTACCCTTTTTCCTAACCTAAAACCCCTTTATATAATTTACAATACTAAGTTGATTGGTTTAACCTTATATTCTTATTGGTGAAACTCATTTAGGGTATAAGTTTACTTTTGGCTAACCTAGCCCATGACTTAGTGAGTTTTTGTCAAAAATGATACTAGGTCGACTGGGTTGACTGTGTCTGCCAAAACTTTTGAAAGGGCTTAGGGTTAAATCTAATTATATATACAAGATCATTTTTCCATTATTAGAGAGACATCAAGTGTTATTAGTCATTTGTGCTTATTTAAAATCTCCTCTTCCACCATTATACTTGAGGATTCTTAGCTTAGGGTTTCTACTTAGATAATCTAGTCTTGTCGAGAAGTCTTAGATGCTTTGTCTTTTCTTAGTGATCCTTGCAAACCACAATAGCCTCTTACAAAGAACTTGGGATAAGGGAGAGATTGTGTCTTGATAGTTCTATCTTTTAGGTAAGTATGTCTAACTTTTCTCCTCTCTTTAGTAGATAGAAGTAGCATAAGTATTAGCTTTTGAATAATATTACCCTTCTTCTCCATGCACAAGGGCCTTACCTATACATAAATTAATTAGTATTCTCTTATGAATGTTTATTTTCATTTATTTACTAACCCCCACATTATACCACAAGATTTAGTGAGCACTAGATTAGAATTTGATTTACTTGTTATTAGTATAGTTAATATGAAAACATAGGACTTAATTAGGGTTATTACATAGTTTTTCTCAAATGGAAGATTTGGAACCCTCCCTAGTGATCTTATTGTAGTAAGATATCCCTTAATTGGGTCTAACATATCCACATATTGGTCATGTTCCTGATCATCTAATGTATCCCCAATCAAAAGTGTAAGTATGATCTATCTTCTCCAAGCTAGGATTGATCTATAGATCTGATACATTTTTTATTGCATATAGATTATATTCCTAAAAATATACATAATCTTAAACTTGGCATCATCAGATAAATGTCCATCCATCGAGGGGCCATACCCATTCCCCCCCCCTCTCTCTATATATTCCCACCACTATATATATAGGGGGGGGATCGATGGTCCCCCCCCCAACACACACACACACACACACACACACACACACACACACACACACACACACACACACACACACACACACACACACACACACACACACACACACACACACACACACACACACACACACATATATATATGGCTCAGCCTCCTAAAGTTATAGTTCTCATATGGGCTAGGCATATAGCCTAGCCTATATATAATGAATAGATGGTCATGACATCAAGAATTTACCATATATATATGGTGCTAAAACATCAACCATTTCCCCATCCCTTCTTCCATGATGCTCAGATGAAGAGAAAATACAAAAAACTAACTACTTACTTGGATGAAGGAGAGATAGTGAGTACATTAACTATAAAGGGATGGTTCATGAAGGTGATAGGACTGAATTGAGAACCACTTCCATAGATAGAATCCATTTAAGACTAATTTCTTTGGAAAAAAATTTAGAGCTTGATTTTCTCTCTCATGGCTTACTACTTGCAAACCTAAAGGGCTCTTTTGATGTGCAAAGAACCAAGGTGAAGTATGTGAACTAGTTTTGATCTTATTTTGAATAATTTTGCCATGAAATTATTTTAGAATCATTGAAATATCCTCATATTCATGTTCCAAGTCTCTAATATATGGAATGGGCCATACAACTCCATACTTATGCATGAAAACTCATGAAAAATAACTTTTCTTTGCATTCTCTTCAAACTTAAGTCTTGAACCGCTAATTTTAGGGCATGATAAGGAATACCATGAGTCAAAATATATGTTAGAATAAGTAAAAAGTATTTTTAAATCTTTATATGGGTAAACTTGGAATGTGCGAGTCTTTTGAGGCCAAAATATGCCTTTGAGTTACATGAAAAGCTATTACCAAAGCATGAAACTTTTGAATAAAGCTAATGACATAAAAATGAAAGTATTTGAAGGTATTTTGGATGCTTTATGTTGATTTTTACTCCAATTTTACCATTAAATGACCAAAAACCTCTCTTTTAGGCAAAAATACATAGTTTATCACCATGAAAAATCTTATAAAAGTGTCCTAAAAAGTTTTAAGTTACAGGGGTTGGTAATTGGCCTTGACAGGCCAAATTACCAACATTTTTTGAGTTTATCATAGAAATAAGTGATGATGGAATGAGGTAAAAGGATGAATATGGGGCTTCAAACACTTCTTGATAGCAAAGTTCACCTTATAAATGTACATCTACAGCCATATAAATGTCATTTCGTCTCACACAGTCACATACTATCAAAATGCAATGCAAGATACCTTTCAATCAAGGAGTGAAAAAATATGAAGTGACTTATGTAAGTCAATAAAAAAGTTGGAATATCCAAAAAATTTCAAGACCACTAAAACACTACCAACTCATGAAGATATAGTACATATGCATAAATGAAATATGGTAGTGTATAAGGCCTAAGAAAATTGTTTGAAGAGTAATATGCTCAAGTAAGATAATGAGAGGGAGGTTTAAAATTTCTTAAAGAGTATTTAAAAAACCAAGTCATGGTGTAATGATTACTAAACACCTATACACCTCATAAACACCACCTAAAATAGTGTTAGACACAATCACAATGAGGATTCTTGAGCAAGTTTGGTGTAACATAGGTTGTATTGCATTGAAAGGTGAAAAATGAAGGATGAGACAATTTTAATAGGGATTTTCATATCCTAACCAAATCCTATTCAACATCCTTTAATGCAAATACAAGGTGAAAATAATAAAAACTTAGTTTTAGGACTTAAAATGCAGGAAGCCTACTTGTAAGTTTTGTAAAAAAACCTAAAAGCCACTATATGCATGATAAAAATATTAAAATTGGTTGAGATGATCATAATGAGTTCTTATAACTATATATAAATTTTGAGAGGTCACTTCAGGAATGAAACTATTCACTAGTTTGACATAGTCAACCCCTTATCTATTAATAGTCAAAAAAGGCACTAAGCAAGGTTCTTAGAGGTCTAAAAGTTTGGTAGAAGGTTTGAAATTCATTGGAGTGTTTTATTAGCATAAGAGGGTGATTTTTAGTCTTAAAAAACCTATTAAGAGGTGATCACAAATTTCAATGCAAAACATGCTCTTGAGGTTTAAAACAAGTAGGCAAGCCTAAACCCCGTAAAGTACATAATAATCCTTTTAGACTCTTTTTGGTGCTAATTATTCATTTGGTGTGAATTAGGATAGTTTAGAGGATCATTAAAACCTTGGAGGAGAAATTAGAGTGGATAAAATGCATAAATCTTATCTTATTAAACCCCTCAAGCTTCATTCCTATTACATTGATGTAAACAAACCCTATGATCCCATAAGATGTAATTCAATATTTGGGATAACATGCTTTAGTCACTAAATTGCATAATAGTATTCAAATCAAGGTTCATGAATTGGATAATCCAACTATGACCCTAATGTCATTTTTCATTTCAATGGTCAAATCAAAGGCTTAAGTGTACAAGTAAAAATATTTATCTATGAGTTTAGTTCTACTTTTTTAAGTCATTCCTCTAGAGGTGCAACAAGCATAAGTGGAGCAATCACCCCCACAATAACCAATGTAGATGCATGCTCAACCATCACAAATACAAGATCTACCACAACAAGAGAAAGGCAATAGAAAAAAAATTATGTGCAGAACCTTACCACCTCTACCAAATAAAAAAAACCTATCAAAAAAAGTCCTGGAGAATCCCATGGTTCCAAGGATAATTGTTGAGTGTGATCTCCCTGAGTTGGGGATAGGAAAACATGAAGTTATTTGATAAATTTTGGAAGATATAAAAAAATAGGTGTATGATAAAGTGGAAGATAAGTATTTATTATTTTGGAAAGTGTTCCTACTTTCCAAGTGCAAAATTAGGTAATAAAAGACCTATGGGCTGAATTATGCAACCACCTCCTTCTATTCTTGTTAATATTTTAGGAAAAGAATTAGCTCGACACAATTTAGAGGCTAAGATATTTTCAATAAATTAAACCTTAGGATCATTATATATGCATATGGTGGATTCACCTAAATAAGGTAGTTTTACACCAACCTTGTATTGATTACCATGCACACACCGTTCTATTAAACCATCACAAATTATGTGGGAAAGAATGATCTCTTTCAATGAACCTAAATAATGAATTGGTGTGTACCAGTCTTAAGAAACATAACAACAACCCCAAACCTAGGTTCTAAAGAATTAAAAGTAGACTCTCATACCTTTAGTAAAATCTAGAAAAAATAAATTGGTACACAAAGATTAGCTGGGTAAAATGCAGTCATTGAGCAAACTAAATCAAATATTGAGATCGTAGACCTCAAAAGTGATGAGGAACACATGGATATAACTTCCCCTAAGATATTATATTAATAATAAACTATACAAGACACACCAAACCTTAAAGAGGTAAAGGAGGAAGAAATGAGCAAGAGAAAATAAGAACAATCAAAACTAGTAGTGACACACTAGACACAAAAACAAGTTGTGTAGTGTCAATAAAAAAAATAGAAAGATATAGGCATTGAAATACAAAAAAAATGATAAGGAAGTAGAGGTTGCATAGAATCAAGATAAATAAGTTTAATCTATAAGGAAGAAAGTTGAGGAAGAAAAAGTTGTGCACAAATAGGCTGAAGAAGTGGAGGCAAAGAAGACAAAGCAAGAAGAAGTCTAACAATGATAACAAGAGGCACAAGATACACACAAAAAATATAAGGAACAAGAAGCTCAAGCCAAGGCTACTAAAGAATAGCATAGACATGCAACACAAACACAAGTAACCCAAGACAAAACTAAGGTTGAGGCAGATGCTAAAGCTACAACTCAAGCTAATGCTAAGGCTCAGGCCGAAGAAGAATATAAATTTTAAGTTGAGCCTGATGCTAAGGCCAAGGATAAATAAGAAACCTAGGCTAAGGAGAATAAAGACATAAAATAATAGGCAAAAAAAAATCCCAACTCACACAAAGGCCATTTAAGAAACATCACAAATATCTAGCTAATGGTTATGAGATATCTGTGCTACATCAATATGGAAAATTACTTTCTTTCTTATATTAGCTCAATTCACACCTAATCCTATGACACCTGTTACCACATACATGGTACTTTATACAACTATAATGGAAACATCATTAGATGTGACCCAACTATCACTATCAAAATATATTGAAGGAATGGTCACCTTTAAAGAAAAGGTTGAATTAGAAGAACAACTAAAAAATCTATGGAAAATGATAAATAATGTTTGTCCCACCTTAGTTATGCAAGTAATAGGTGATAAAGTCATGTTAGAGGAAAATTAATTCACTACCTTATTGACAGATCTTACAAAGAATTGGGGAGTTACATATAAAGTCTTTGCATTGTGTACACAAGGAAAGCTCTGTCATATGGTTTCTCCTTAATTAATATGAATAGGTCTTAGACACCATTATGAGGTAGGCCAAGTAGATAGCCCAAGATATTTTAAATTAGACAAAAACATTTAATCAATCCTTGGATACTATAAAACCTAAATTTTCCACTACAAATAATGCTAAATCTATATTGGAGGATCAAACGGTAACTATAGAAAATATGAGTAGTGCACTCAATCAACTATTGGATTATAGGGATGGTGCCATATAGAAGTTGTAATTATGGAATAATGAAATAATGAGAAACACTTTTTCATTTATCCAAGCCTAAAGGATAGCAGATAGATTGGATGAACTCATCTTGGATATTTATCTCAAGTTATCTAATGCCAAGGCATTGCTCATAATTGAATATGATGATGATTTGAAAAATATGATGATGATCTAAGTACCACTATGCATTCTACTTGCCATGGTACATGAAGTGCTCACAGATTGGAAAAAAATGCTCAAGCAATATCTATCTAGAGTTGATTTATATATTTCCCAAATAATAGATGAGCCCCAATTAATTCCTCCATAATTACTCTAATAAGTAATATAGGAGAGGAATGTTGATATAAAGGTTTAGTCTCAATATTCACCTCCACTATTAGGTACTTTAGAAGCTAGTGGGTTAGAATCTAGCCAAACACAACCTTCACAGCCATCTAGTCAAAATCCTCCTTTGATACGGAAGTAAGTAATGCACACTTCCTTTTTTCAACTTCAAGAATATTGTAATTTTTTTAAAGATAGTCTAAACATTAAAAGTGGGGCTAGAATGGTTGAAAACCTATAAAGAGTGGCCACCTAGTTATGCTATCCTATTAAAAACTTGAAAGGGTGGTAAGATATTATGTTAGTTGAAAACCCAGAAGTGTTGCTAATTAGTGCATAAAGGGTAAAAATTGGTAAATGGCACCTAGATCGATAACTATAACTTTTGTTTATGGCTTATCTTTTTAGCTTAGATTAACTTGTGACTTTGTCTCAGGATGAGACAAATATTTAAGTTTAGGAAAGTGTTGGACAAATAATGGAGCATGGTAAAATAATGAAGTATGATTTAAGGACACATGTGTGAAGTATATTATTTTGTCTTTTTTTTTAACTTTTGTATGTATTTGACTTTGTAAGCCTAATCAAAAAATAGAAGAATACAAAGAGTCTTGCCTTTTATATCTTAAAAGGCTGGAATGTGAAGTGATAGTTGATTGTAATAGACTATATATAGCTCTTTTTTGTAATATAATATGGTTCCAATGTGTTCATAGAGATAAATAAAATCATTTTATTATGGGTTTTCCTAATATTATTATATATATATGGTTAATGTGCAGTGAGCACTCTAGATTACTTTAAACTATTATCGAATGTTATGCCAATTGTGTTCCATTTTCTATAAGAATATAAGTTATTCTTTCTCTTTAGGTTCATATTTATATATCATAGATGGTATATAATACTATAGTATCTTTTGCACCTTTTGTTACTCTCTAGAGAGAAAGATATCCCTATAATTATCACATTTTGGAGTATTTATAGGAACCTATGCTAACAAATCTCTTTTACATTTTTCTTGTGTTGGTTTCATTTTACTTTTAGCTACATTGTGTTACTCACTCACTTGGCTTATGTGATCATTTAATTGGTGCATTTTCTCTTTCTAGAGACCTTAGATTATACACTGATACTTTTATATGAATTCATATCTATTATACTCTCTTAAATCTCAGTGTGTATACCTTGACCTCACATAGTTGGAAAATATAGGGATAACTACCAAAATTTATGATTTTTTACTCATCTAACCTTGAAACAAAATAATAATCAATTCATATAATTTAATGATGCATTCACCATGAGGATAGTGTAGGTTCTAAATGAATACTATAGAAGTAGGGTTTTTTAAGAAGGAATAAACCTTATATCATAGTATGGAATCCATTTCATCCAATTCCAAATTTTCTTATATATTAGATTTAGAGGTTTATAAGGTGTCCTATGAGGCTTTCAAGGCTAGTTAGTGATAAAAAGTTGTTGAATAAATTCTAAGGAAATATTTACAATGTTCATAAAAGATGCAGGAAGAGACATGTAGCAGTCTTGTTCCCAGTTTTTTTAGGACACTACACATGCAAAAATGTAATAGATGCTCTAAATAATTAAGTTGGTGTAGCTTATTTCAATTTTTTCACATGAAAAAGTATATCTTTAATTGAAAATAAGTGATATGTGTGAGCCAATCTAAGGATTCACTCCTAATATATTCATAAATCCACCTAGAAGAATATTGGACTGACTACTTTGAATGATTTGAGGTTTGAATATGTGATTGGAGGAATCTAAGCTTAGATAAAATCATAATGTTAACTAAAAAATGATAACATGATGGAATTATTGATGATATAAATGAAACTTTTTAGTAATGTTATTGATTTAGCTTTTAAGGGTTGTGGAGTTTAAAACATAAGTTGTTAAAGGATTTGATTATAGTAAATTGGGGTATAAAATATACAATAAATAAAAAAACTAATTTGTGTAAGAATTTATTAGATATAATATTTATAAAACTAGAAATGAATAACACACATAATTACTTAACTAGAAACTACCTAAGACAAAGGATCTAAAAGCTAAAAACTAGTACAAGAACTGGTCTAAGTGTCATAAACAAGATCCAGGTGTCAAAAACCCCCTTAGATAATAATGTTGTACCTTGGATAGTATTAATATTATTCTAGTGTCCATTTTTTATGATAATTTCCTCTTTGTAAGAACTACTCTATACCTATGGGAGGAACTATGTCTAAGTCTACTAATCATGTTCATGTATGGATGAAACCTACTTCACTATTTGTAACCTATTTTGACTGATTTTCTATGCAAAACCTAGACCTCCATGTGGTTAGGGTATTAAATTGGCACAATTAGAAAAAGTGTGATGTTAGTTAGGTAGGCTATACATCCTCAACATCTCATTGTGATGAGAGTTTCCTACATATCAATACTTTGAATAGGGATCAGGCCTAATGTATCTCTACCCACTTAAGTGTTGGTGTAAGTGTAATTGAGTCTAGTATGAATGCTATATTTTTTTTGCTTTGAGTGAGGCTTGATAATATAAATCTAGGTATTATAATTTTAGGATATATTTAGATGAATGTATGATGAATTAAGTTAGAATAGGGATCAATAACCTTGATTGTGCATAACTTATTCTAAGCTTCTTTGTATGTATTTTCATAAAATTTCCATGTAGTGAATAAAGAGATAAACTTAATATATATTAATCTAGTGCTTGTGTAGGGTTTGAAATAGGTCTAGGCCAACCCTATGTGTCTTTGAGATTGAAAAGATATATGTTGGGGATAAAAGAGGGAAAAGGAAAATATCACCAAAATGGGAAACTAGCATAGGGTGCTAGTGTCTAAAGTATTGCACTAATGTCGAAGTGGTATAACCTGAGGCACTAAAGGCCTAAATGCCTAAGGGAGGGTCTAAGATTGATTTTGAGAGTTTTATAGATACATAATGTCCACACAAAATATGGATAAGTGTCTAAATAGGACCTAAGATAGTCTTAGGGCTAATCTAGGGATGGGTGGTCTCAAGTAATACTAATTTTACTCAAGTGACATTTTAGATTACTACATTTCCTCCCTTTATTCTAAAAATGTATCAAAATTAAATTACTAGGATAAAGGAAAAGAAATGTAACTATACTTACCTACGAGGTGAATCCCATGAATCTCGATCTAAGTATGTAAATCATGCTCCATTATGTGTCCATCAAATGAAACATGTATAGATCAATCCTTACTTAAGATATTTTAAAATAAAATACAAAACTAATTAAATAAAAATAAGAGAGAGGAAAGGAAGGAATACACCTCAGTGGGTACACAAACTAATGCATAAACCTAGTGACATCCTCTATGTGTGTGTAGCTAGTGATCAATATGTGAATATCTTGGATTCAAATAAATGGTTTGCTTAATACCTATGTGTGTGTGGCTCAATAAATCAAGTTGGACTTGAATTCATCGTTTCCCACTCCTATTCAATAAATCATGACCTATGAATATCTTGGATTAGATTGATGGCTTGTCTAACCCTCTTATGCCAATGGCTCAAGAATTCAAGTAGACTATGACTCCATTTCCCAAATTGTGTAGTAGATTCACCTGTAACTAAATTTTTATGACTTAATAAAATTATATATGATGATTATGTGTCCACTCAAAAACTTTGGAATTAAAATTAACTCAAGGGCCTCTTGGGCACTCAGGAATGTGGCTTAGGGACTACTCGATAATGCCAACCACTACAGATGGAGTAAGGCATCAAATCTGGTACAAACTAGTAAAAATTGTGTTTGGTTTAAGAACATAGATAATTACATGGATTTTCCATTCCATCTGATCAATTGGTGTAAAAATGAGCATAGAAAAATAATGTTCCTTGCACATACCCCTAAATCTAATATTTGTGCATGTGGATTTTGGATTGAGTTGTAATAATTGTATCTAAATATCTAAAAATAAAATAGGAGTGATCATGCCTTGCATTATGCCCCTAATCTTATAAAAATGGTATGATTTTGTGTAAAACTGAGCTAAAGATGATAATTTGTAATTAAAATTATGCAAACCTAGACTATAACTACTTTACTTTTCTATCAAATATAGATTTTCCTATTTTTATGGCTACTAGATAGTAGTGCCATACCTTGGATAATAATGCTACATCACTAATGTCCACTTTTAGTGCTAGTATCTAACTATGTTTCTTTTCTACCAAACTAACTCTTATCTCTGTTTGATTGTTTCCCACTATGTTTTATTGATTATGAGCTCTATATTATGTGCCTATGTCCTTAAAATTTTACATTGAGTGAATTCATAGGGCCTAATATCTATGTCAATCCTCTTTAAATTCCCCCTCTTTTGATGGGATTTGTTAAAACTATGCAAGAACTATCCTCAAAATAAAAATCTTTGCATGATGTGTTACCCTGAGCATATGTGATATATGTGTAATAAGCCAATATAATATGTATACATGACATTTTTATTGGAGACTTAGGTTACATTCTATCTAAGAAGAATATTGTTCAAGTCCTCTACTCAAACCTAGTCCAACATGGGAATGACCCTAGGTTGTGGGTTACCTAATGTTGGACCAAATCACTAGAATTAAAGGGGATAGCTCCCCTAATATGAAGATATGGTTCCTTTCATAAAACCTATATTTATCTTAAGGAAAAGGGAAAGAGAATAAAACTAAAAGTATAACCTAATCTATATGGTTATGCATCAAATTATTCAATGATCCACTCTCAGCTTGACACTTTTGTGACATAGAGAGGATTAGAAAGCAAGTTAGTCAAGCATTAGTCCATAAATAATGAAACATGCATAAATAACTAACTAACCAAGCCTATCTATTTTTATGGGAATTAAAAAGGATAGAAAGAAATAAATGAAAGAAAGCAACACCATATTACCTTCTCAAATGGATTCACCATACCCATATGGCTCAAAAACATGTTCTCCCTTGACCAAACATTCTTGTCTTTGTCAAAAATGGTGGTAAGATCCTCTAATGCCTCAATAACACTCCATAAAACCTAGTCTCATGATTCCAAATCACTAAACTAGCCTATTACTGAATCTTGCAAGCAAAATCTATGATCAAATGAAAAACCTTGTGGAAATAATTTAACATTGTAACTTTTCAATATTCAAGCTTTTGAAGGTATTTGAGCATAATAACCTTGCACCAAAAGAGATTTTTTTTCTTTTTTCACATCCATGGCCTCTCTATTTATAGATTTTTGAGATTGACCAGGATCAACCATGACCATCCATCTCAAGTTTGAGATGTGTGGCCATGGATAATCTTAATATTGGGAATTAAATCCATAATTATCTTCATCATAACCTTGGAAGAAGGGGAATTGAAGAGGAATGGGAGGAATTAACTAGGCATGGATGACCCATAATCTTGATATTTATGGAATTTATGGCCTAGGGATGTCTTTTTAAGAAATGATGTAGTTAATAGGAATCAATTTTCAAAAATAAATATTCAACAACTCTCATGGAAAATCCACTATAGTTCTTGATTTGGATTAATTATCCTTAAATAAGGTTAATCAACATTTGTGCAATTATTTGAAAATTGGCCCTCAACTAATTAAAATGGTCAGAAAGTCATATTACTAGGTCATAATTTGACTGCAGAGAAACTGAAAGGCAATGTTAGATGTATTGGATTTATATTCCCATTTAGGATGTTTCTAAAAATATATAATAAATGTACATGATGTGTACCAATGAATTAGAGGAAAAGAGTGAACCAGAACACTAAATGGAGAAATTATCATTTTGACTCAAAATGATCTAATCAAAGCTAGTTGGCTTATAAAATGCATTGCTCTATTTAGGGATACTTTGACCTAAACTAGCACTTGTAAGCGACAAGTTTGAGCCATTTAGGGCAGTTTATGGATTTTGACCTAAAATGTGCATTTGAGTGCAATTCAAGTAAGATTAACAATTTTAACACAAATGGTTTTAGGAATTGGATGTCTACATTTTTCCCTTGTTTTAGAATGCATATCAAGACATTTAGGTGAAACAACATCTTTTCAAATAAAATAGTTCTCAAGAATAAATTTGAACAAACCCATGATACCCCTTGAGAGGACATACTAGGATGGAAGAAAATGATGGACTCTCAAAAAGAGAGAGAAATTGAGAGGTTAACCTATGGAATAGATCACATATAGATGAGTTAATGCTTGCATACATGATTATCATCAATAATCAAACTATAATTAGAAGTATAATAGACCCCAAAGATAGGGGGAATGGGAAATATTCAAATCATAAATGTAAGGGACACACTATAAATGTACCCAATTTAAGAGTACAAGCTGTGTACTTATGACATTTATCAATCCTATGACAAGTTACACACTAAAATAATTCCATCATGGGATTTAATGTGGAAATCTTGGAATTAGAGGAAAAGTGAGAACATTCTAATTTAAGAAGGGAAGCACCACTAGAATGAGGTCTCCAAAGAGAATATAATTAGTACTCTAGTACAGCAGATTTGATCATGATAAAATACTTGTGCCTTAGTAGGGAAAATTTTGATCATTGATAAAGAATAAATAATTATTTTTCCCCTGTAGAGCTAATTTGATCAGAAATGGTTTAGATTTTGTACCCCAGCATGGGCAAATGACAAGAAAAATAGCTCAAGTATATAATCAAAAAGATAGGTTAAAGCGAGCAGGTACAAACATACATGTGATGGTGTAATGGTTTAGAAATCCATATAAAACCAAGCATATGAGAATGCACAAAATGATGAGAGAGATGAAAAAAAGAATGGAGATAGCTAAGCTAACCTTAATATAAATTGAGTGCTACCTACATAGTTCCATAGACTCATGTTCCAACATGAACTTTAGGCCAATGTAGTTCACCTAAGTTTGGGAGAGAATGGAATGAGAAATGATTAAAAATGACTAATGATTTATTATACTTACAATGTATGCAAAGAGATGCACATCCAAGCATAGACAAAGAAGCTTAAAATGCATCCTACCTAGAAGCCTAATTCCATATCCTGAGCCTAGGTTTTATGGAGTGTTCTTGAGAATCATTCATCAAAGTTGATGTTGATGTTAAGACTTTGAGACCTAAGCACAAAGTGCTTGTGAAATAAAAATAAATTAGGCATCATAAATATGAATAACTTAGAATGACATAAGGTTCCAATTGTGCTGAGCTAGTTCAAATGTGAATATATATAACTAAGGATAATGGTAAAATAATGACCAAAACTAGAGTTATAATGATTTACATTTAAACAAAAAATCAAAAACAAAGAAAAAGATAAACATAAATTAACCTAACTTGAAATCAAGATATTGAAGTAGGAACAAAAATGTTTAAAAATAAAAGGAAAGAATGTCTTAATGACATGAGACCAAGATTTGTATAATCAAGATCCATGTGGACCATCAAGGAATTCTTGAACACAGAAGAGAAAAGCAAAAACAAATAGAAAAACAAGACCAAGATGAGACAAGAAATAATAAAAAGAGAGAAGGAGAATAAATAAAAGGAGAGGTGTGAAATCACAATCAAAACACCAAGAAAACACAAGAAAACATACAAAAATAAAAACCAAGTATGAATTCTAAAGACAAATGTTCATGCATGTGTGGTAGAGGCATTACTTTCCACCACATCATAACAAAGAACAATGACATGACAATTTTTCCCTAATTAAAGAGGAACAATGATAGAATAAATGGGGGAAGAGAAGAAAAGGAAGGGGTTGGCTGAGCTTACTCTAGATGTATAAGATAAGTGGATGCTGCCTACATAATTTTATGTATGCATGTTCCAACATGAACTTCAGGCCAAATGTAGTTCTCTCAGGAAATGGGATAAAATAAAAATGATCAGACTAACATGATTAATGTTATAGAAGAAATGGAAGATATGAAAAATAAATGAGAATGGTCTAGAAAACAAGAAGCTGATGAGATGAGGAAGAATGATCTTTCAAAATGGAAAGTGTATGGGATAAAATAAAATGAAGTAGTTTTTTTTTGCTTGAAAAATGGTAATAGTGTTCAAACTTAATAGTTGTTCGTAAAATGGTGAGAGTCTTTAAAATTAATAGATGCTCACAAAATGGTGAGAGAATTCAAACTTAACAGTTTCATGAAAAATAATGAGAGCATTCAAACTTAATAGTTGATCTCAAAATGGCAAGAACATGGGATGGTGGAATGGGAATGTACAAAAGTACATAAGCATGAGACAATGTTTTTATTCTTTTGTGGATCATGTTCTAATTTTTTTGATATTTTCAAAGTATTTCTAATGTTTTTTATGTTTTTGGGATAAAATATGCACAAGGTTAGACCATATGGTCAAGGAGATGCATGTCCTAAGAGTATAGGTTCTAATAAGATAGCTAAGCTGGCTATAATGGCCCATGCATGCAAATTGGTGAGAGTGAGGTGTTTGATTGCTCATAAAATGGTGAGAGTGTATGGAAAAGGGGGACTGAGATGACCTCAACATGAATTGAGCATGACCTACACAGTCCTAAAATGGCCTCAAGTTATATTAATTTCATCCACACAAAAGGTAAGGAAAAACCAACTAGGCCCCAATAAGTTCTCAAATCTGGCAAATAGCCAGTCAAATGAGAATAGTGATGGTAAGGTGATGCAATAATGCATGATAAACAAGTGTTACTACTAGTTTTCCCATAGGTGGTTATAACTAAGATACAATGGCATAGTTCAATGATACTAATTTTGCCATAGGTGGTTATAATTAGTAGCAAGACTGGTGAAACATTGATTTTCCCATAGGTGGTTATTCAGGCTGACATAAACAAGCTTGATATAGGATGGAAAATAAAAGATATCTTTCCAGATCAACTATCACACTAATTTCATAGACTATCATTGTAAACATGGATTGGATTAATTGTTGAAACTTGATTAGAATCACCCCACAAAAAGGTGTAGGAAGAACCAAATGAACTAATATCAAAATAGGATTGGGTAGGATTAGTAAAAATAGGCTTTGGTCTAGATAGGAATGAAATTATAGGATGGTATGGTCTTTCTAAGGATAATGATGTATTTTTATAGATTGGATAAAATGGTTAGAGGGTTTCTCCCAAGTGATGGGGTGAATGGCAGGATCTATGCGATAATGGAAAATGGATATGTAACAATGATAATGGCATGGAAATGTGAAATGGCCTGGGTGTGGTTTTATCATGGGTGTGGTTTTTGATTCTACTATTTTTACTAATGGGGATATGCATATCCTAATCAATAAATGATACAAATAGAATATTGGATCATGTTAATTACTAGCCCACATCTCGTCAGAATAACTACTCTATCAAGAATGACCTATAGATTTGGTTGTTAAGAATGCTTTTGTGATCTTCATTGGTCATTGATTTTGATTCCTTCATAATTTGAGACAAGGTATTTTTATAGCATTTGTAAAGGAAAGTGAACCCATGGATGGTAAATAGGGAAACATAATGGATGGTAGGTTTGATGATGAAATAAAATGGCAGATGATAATGGAATGTATAATGGTGGGGAAACAAATGAAGATTAAGACTTTCAATCACATGTAATGTTGTTGATGTCAAATTTGAAATAATTTTAGTTATGTCAGGGCTATGGATCTCTGAAGATGCTCTTGATAGGACTATCAAATTGTTCTGTTGCTTAATCTTGAGAGTAGATACCATCTGATTATGTTGTAGATTAGAAGCTATTTTTATTTGATCTTTGATATTAACCTTAGTAAAAAATGAATAAATTTTATGATCAACTATTGGTGCCTCGATGAGGTTTTCACCAATGAATTTTTTTTATCATCCATAGCACCTTTGATAATGTTTCACTAAGGAATATTGACTTTTGACTTTGATTGTCTTTTAGTACTTTTGAAAAAGTTTCACTAGAAGATGTTGAGTTATAACTTTACTTGTCGCCTAGCACCTCCAAAATGGTTTCAATAGGAGAGTGTTCTTTTGTTATATGAATGTGGTCTTTGCCTCTATGTTCTTCATCAACTGCTATGTCACCATGGATGCAATTCAACAAAGTATGATTTATCGGTCCCAATTGATACTTATGGGAGGTGGGATGTCAATATAATGGCTATGTTGGGTGGTAATAATGGGATGGTGAAAGGCACCACAATCCCTGTATAACATACTAGGATAAATTATGTTGATGTTGAAGTAATCATCCTCAAAAACCTTAGAAAGACCACAAATATATTCAAAATTATCTGCAAGGCAATTGTAACCAATGTTGTAACAACCAATACTATAATCTATTTCTAACTTTGATTTCAAGGCAAAGGACTTAAAATCCAACATCATAACTGATGTTGATTCTATTTTTGATGTCAAATCCAATGTTAGTTCACAAATGGAACCTGGCTCTAATATTGATTATTCATCTAATATGATTGTTTTGACAATGTTTTGTTGAATGCTAAATTTTTGACAAGTAATGGCCTATGATGGAATAATGGGTTTAATAAAAATGGATTCATCTTGGAAGGTTTCAACATAGATTGACTCATCTAATTGAATCCCCTCAAAAAGAGGGAACTGCTCAAGGGACATCTCAACAAAATTGTGTCTATCAAAGTGAGACTCCTCAATGAGTGGGAAAAGATCAAGAGACAACTCTACCAAGACTGGCTTGTCAAAGAGATGAGGATCTTTAAAAATAGGTAACATATGAATAGGTAACTTATCATAATTTATCTTGTGACAAATGGGTGTTTAAATAATAACATGTTGGTTTTGGTTCATAATTGGTTGTAAAAAAACAATGTTTAACACATTTTGATCCTTATAAGATGGATTTTGAAGAGGTAATGGTTCTTGTTTAGGTTCAAATATTGGCATAGAATTTATAAAGTGGGGAACATTTATTTTAGCGAGAACAATGGTTTGAGGTTCAATAATAGTCTCTCCAAATATTAGACTAAATAATAAGGGATAAAAAACAATTGGTTCATCAAATATAGGTTATTCAATAATAGGTTCATCAAAAACTGGTGATGGGCCAAGAATGGTAAAAACTATATGATTCTTAGTTTGGTTTCTTGTCCTTTGGTCCTAAAATGGTAATGACTGGATTCTTCTTAGTATGGTTTCTTATACAAACCAAAGGAGGAGGTCCTAAAATGGTGATGACTGGAAGCTTCTTAGTTTGGTTTCTTGTGCAAACCAAAGGAGGAGGTCCTAAAATGGTGATCTTGGTATGTTGTGGAGTTTGATTAATCACACAAGCCAAAGCATCCAAGTTTACCAGATAAACCCAATCATTCCAATCATGAGTTAGATCATAAGTTGGATCTTGACTATGTTCCCATGACTAATTTTTATGAGGTGGATAGAAATCTATCTCACAAACCATATTGTCACCATAGGGGTCTTGAATAAAGTCATAAAAGTCAATTTTTGTTGACATTCTATCATAATTTGGATTATCCATGACTGCACCATAAGTGTAGCTAGACATATCTGATTTAATGAAGAAAGCTCTAAAAATAGAAAGACTTAAATTTTTGCAAACTTTGAAAAGTGATGTTTTTAAAAGACAAAAGGTTCAACCTTGATTGAAAGGGTGAAGATACATCTCAAAATTAGTTTGTGCTAAGATTTGGCATAAAAAACCCTAACATCAAATGTCTAACATCAAAGGTTTTTGAAGAAAGGTTGTGTTTTCCCAAACAAAATTACAAACTAAATGATGAGGATAGTCACTCGAACAAATAAACAATCAATATTATTCAAAATTGGGTAATAATTTAACCAAAGCTCTGAAAACCAAAAGAAAAATATCTATGTACCAACCCCATGAATTGAGGCCTAAATAGAAATCAATCAATGTTTGGATCCAAACTTGACAAGGTTAATTAAAAATGCAATGTTGAAGACTAGGATTGGACCAAATAAGCTAGACAAAAGTGGATAGCATAATGACACATAAACAAGGTCCAAGTAGTATAAATGACATGGTTTGAAATAAGTGGTTTTTGATACAATGGTAAATAAGTCTTGAATCAAATTCAGTAGCCTAAGGGCATAAGCATGCTCGAATGATGTGGTCAATTTTTATGTTTCAAAGACTCAAAGGCATAAAAGTTTTGACATGATTTGGGTAGCATAATGCTACCCTCTGTGACAAGTGTCATTCACCTCCTCATTTAATCAATGTTTAATTGATGTCTTATCAACCAAGGCTAGTGTCCAAACCTATCTATAGTAAGGTGTAGGATGGTAGATCTAGAAGTTTGCTTGTAGGGGTGTTTGATGGTCCTATTCTAACTTTGACTAATAAAATAAATGTGTCTTAAACTACTTGATTCAATATTTTACTAAAAAGGAAAAGATGTAACTATTTAATCAAATGAATCCACTCTTTTACTTGAAATTAAAATCACACTCCTATTTATGTTTGCATGGAAATGGAGATATTTAACTTAAAAAGGAAATTTGATTTACACGTTTGTTGTAAAAGAAAACACACTTTGCTTAGAAAGGAAATGACTTTGGAATAAGGAAATGCCTTTTGAACTATGAATTTGTTTTGATGTTTTATGAATGAATGCAAACATTATCAAGATTTTAATTAGTTATAACAAAGAGTTAATATAACATAACATAAATACCGTAAATAATTCCTAGTTCCAAGGAGAGTGGGCCCTTGCTCTTCTCAGACTCAATAAAAAAGATTAATTAATGCTAGAAACTGAAGTGATAATTTCTAAAACTAAAATGATACAATCTATCTAAAACCTGTAATATGCTTCTACGTATCTTTCATCTATTAATCCCCTTTTTTTTAATAAAAGTCTTACATTTTATATTAATATAATCAACTCAAAATAGGATGCAAAGAGATAGGATTCCTTGGTCAATCCACTCATCCAAAAATAGGAGATTGGATTTCCAAGAGATCTAATTATTCTAATGAGATAGATATACTATCCTATAATAGTCCTAAGATCCAAATATATACAACTTTATCAAAAGTAAATCCTACAAAACAACAGGTGGGTATTTCCTTCATTTGACTCCAACTGTAATGATTCTCTCTCATCTTATTTGGTCACCAGATTCCCCATTTCTAGCTTTGTCTTTATAGAATCCATGGAATTGAACTTATAGAGTTGGTAGGAATGAGCATATGGAGTCCATAGAAATAAGCCTATGGAGTCCGTAGAAACAAGTCTATGGAGTCCATAGAAACAAGTCATCTGTGTGAGTTCATAGTTATGCTAGATGGAGATTAAAATTTAACTTTCATTATACATTGCCTGTGTCTTTTTTTTAGCATTCTTCATAACAAAAATCACTAAAATATGCTATGTATTAGACATTAATGACAAAGTAAAGGTTTCATCTTTAGTTTGATATAGACAAGTATCTACTTTCCATGTAATAACTATCTAACAATCTATGATTTTCATAAGATAATATCCTTAGAGAGATGAATTGAGGGAAACAACATGTTAATAATGAGCCATATTCTAAGCTCATCATCTCCCCTAGGATTTACCTTTTGCAAGTCCTATAGCAAATATTCATTTGTATTCATAGCTATTGCATCTAATTTCCACACTCTAACTCAAATCGTAGTCATAAAATTCATCTGTTATATGCTTTTCTAAATTGATTGTAAACCCTTGATGTTCTTGAATCATTTGTTTCTATATATTGAATTGCTCCTCTGATTGTGGAGCCCAAATCTACCATCCTAGAATAGTTATGATCAACAAAGGGGGTCTATATCTCATGCCAATTCATTTATTTTCTCTCCTAGAGTTTATTACCTCTATTAATATTTCCAAAATTGAGGTAGCTCTCCTCATACTCCATCTTAAGTTACTTAGAGACATAACCTCTCATCTTCTAATAGGTACTAAAATTTGGTCCCACCTTTTCACACTTGCAGTCACCACTGAATAAAAACTTTGTCTTGAAAATAATTCAAAAGAAATAACACAATCATATAAATATTGTAAATAGTGAGTTTTAACTTCATCACTTAAACAAGCATAGTTAAAATTCTTTCTGATCAATCTGGGGATAGGAAAGGCTAGTCTGATACACAATCCTGTAGTCTTAGCATGATTTGTATACTCCTCAAATCTATTTTTCCATGATAGTTGATTTTTGAATGTAGAATGCAATACCCTTAGTTTAACTTCTCATACATGAAGGTTTATCAAGAACTTATTGTGCTCATATTCTCCTATGATCAAATCATGAAAATAAAAATCACAAATCAAATCCTATTGATCAGGTTCAACACTATAGAAAATTTCCAAAAATGTTGTTGGCTATAAAATCTTGTAAGGAAGATGATAAGAGATCCTCAGAAGCTACCATCTATAAAATTGTTTAAATAAAAATAAACTATATGCAGGAGAAGGATTCCTACATTCCAAAAGAGATTCCTCTAATTTGCATACATCTTGAAAATTTTCTTCTAAATCTTAGACCCTAGCTTCTAATTCTTTATTTTCATTTTCCAATATTTTGTTTGAAGAATTTACAACTTTATTTTTTTGTTTGAGTATGGAATATTCTTTTTCAATTTGATTTA
Organism: Torreya grandis; assembly: GCA_037957365.1. Lineage (NCBI taxonomy): Eukaryota > Viridiplantae > Streptophyta > Pinopsida > Cupressales > Taxaceae > Torreya > Torreya grandis. Next base: position 1,912,336 of record JARHVA010003250.1, read on the forward strand.
GAATTTTCAAGGTAGGAATACCTGGAAAACTTATTTGACAACTTTAGTCAATAAATACCTTAGGAGGAAAAGGTGCAACATTAAAAGGTGCTTTAGAAGAGTTTATTAAACTCTGTAATCTCCTATTCTTATTCTTCAGATTTTCTACGTATATCTAGAGCTCTATTTGTTCACTTTCAATTTTATTTATTGTTTCTTCTAATCTATGAAATTTTGATACATGATTATCAAATGTTGTGTCCAATTTTTGCACCAACAATGAGTTGAGATGATCCTTATTTTTCAATTGACTGGTCAAGTCAATAATGTCAGTTGTTTGTTGTTTCTCTAGAGCTTGAGCTTGATAAAGCTTTAAGGTTAACTATATAATAGGATTAGTTAGATTAGATGACTCTCCTTTATCATTTGTGCATATAGTTTTTCTTGTATTCATTACAATTTTAACTAAAACATGTGGTTTTTTTTCAATACTTGATTCCACTACTGTGATTGGCTCTTCTCTTAAAATTGGCTACTCTATTCTGATTGGAGAGTTTTTTTCAAAAAGAGTTTATTCAACATCTATAGCTTTAGGGATACCTTGATGTATGGTGGAATGAGATACCTTTTTAAGACTATCCAAAATGTCTGTAGCCTCTTATTCATCTTCATCCATTATAATTAACCTTCTCCTTCTTTTGGTCACTCTCTAAGCGACACTCGGTTGTCTTTCCTTTTCAACTATCAAACCCTCAGTCTTCTCAAGTTCTATAGCAACCTTTCATTTCAATTTTCTTCTTCCTAACAATGGAATTGGTTACACTATAGATTCTTGAGGTTCTTATGGGGACCTTGAAACTACAGGGATTTGAGACCTTGTGATTATTCTTGAAGAATAAGAAGGGATTTATTTTGAGACTACAGTGTGTGATTTTTTCTTTAGAGTTGTTTTCTCAACTGATACAGTAGGTAGAGATGAATGTTCCTATGGTAAATTTGAGATTTCTTGTATAAGAAGATTTAGAATTTGTTATGTTACACTATTCTAAAATTCCTTCTAGACCTCTTGTCCTTGTTGAAGGAAGTGATGTTGGATAATTAGGTGAATAAGGCCATGGTGCCTAAGAGCAGTATTATGAGTTGTAGTCATAATTTGAAGGCCACCATATAATAAGGATGGGAGATTAATCTTGTAATGAGGGTTTTACCTCCTATACTTAAGGTGTATTAATATTTTCATGGCATCTCCTCCTAAAAGACCATTTTTCCCCTCATAAATGATATACTTGAGTACCCACTTGGCTACATAATTCTAGGGTTCAGGAAGTGAATTTCTATGAATCTCTTTTGATTTTCCCTTGGAATCTACTAGACACAAAGTCCCAGTCCACTCATTACCATTAAACTGAATAATTAAATCATTAAATGGAATTCTACCTATCATTATCATTCCCTCTTTTAGAAATTGTATGATTTGACTTATAATTTGAGTTTAAATAGGAATAACAATGCCTTTAATAATTGAAAACTCAGGGGTGAGATTAGTGATGAATTCTCTTACCATTTTTTCATGGAAACCCTAGAACTTTTCAATGAAAGGTAGCTAGCCATTTGCTCTAAACACTGTCATAGAAGCTTTGTCTTTGTGAAGCTTTGCTACATTCTTCAGCTCTAATCTCATTTTTTGTCCCATTTTTACTCATATTTATAGACAACTCTATTTCTTTAACTTAGATTAGGGTTTAGACCAACTTTTATTGAAATTTGTAGGCAAAAATCACTGAGGATCTGTACAAATGATTTTTTTTGTGTGAAACTTCACATCTTCATGAGTCCATAGTATGAAATGATTACTTTATACAGTTCAGTGCCTCACATTTCTACAGAGTGTGCTAGCCATTTTGTCAATTTATTACAAATTAGATGAAATGATGACATGGCACTTTAATGGTGATAGTTATTTATAATTTCATTTAAAACCCCATTATGATGTTCCATCATTATAAATATTGATAACACGATTGATTTTACCAAAGTTACATAGGTCATCATGACATAGACATACACCTTTGCCATCTTGTTTGCATGCTTATCCATTATGGTATGTGTCATGTCATTCTATTTTGGAAGGCTCAAGTTTGGTTCATCTCCATAGAATAAATCTTAATTAAATCAAAGATAATTAGTTAACTAAAGATAAATAAATAGAATATATGTCTCACATACTTTTGAATTTAGATTTATCTTTTACTCACCATTTGTCCTGCACAAATAAGTTTGCATGGATTAATCAATAGGTATTGAAAGAAAAACTTTCATTGCATGAAGAAGACCAATCATAATGACATGATGAGATTCTTTTTTTTTCTTTTATATTTTATTTTTTCCCTTTGGGTAGCCATTGCTATTTTTCTAACCAAAGCACTTATTGCAATGCATATCCAGCCAACAAGCTAGTTTTTTGGGCATGCATTGTCAATAGTGTCCCTAGAAGGATTTTCACTATATATATATATATATATATATATATATATATATATATATAATTTTTTATTTTTTTATTTTTTATGTAGGATCATCAAGGAGCAGGTTCTCTGGAAGAAGCAAAGTCCTCTAGAATAGCTACTTGATTTGAAGCAGTTTCGATAGAAAAAGTAGAGTCCTCCAAAAAGGTTACTTGATCGTTTACATTTTGAACAAATTATTCTTTATTGAGAGGTTTTTGATAAAACTTCAATCTATGTCCATTGACTAACATAGCTCTTCTTTTGTCATCAATAGGTATTAGCTTAACAGAACCATTTTCAAATACCTCTTCAATCTGATAAGGTCCCAACCACCTCATTTATAGTTTTCCTTTAAACTGTTAAAATTTAGAATCAAACAATAGTGCCCAATCTCCTTTCTAAAACTGCCATTGCTTGATCTATAAATCATGCCAAACTTTTCTTTGATGTTGTACCAATTCAGTTCTTTATAGTGCTTCCATCCTAATCTCATCAAGTTGATTAAGCTTTCTATATTTCTTCTAATTCAAACCCTACTTCTATATCTATTTTCAAAGTTTGTAATTCAAATTCAATAGAGAATAAGGGCTTCTTACCATAAACCAATTCATAAGGTGAAAATATAGTTGTTTTTTTCCAAGGAGTATTATAGGCCCAAACAGCTTTTGGTACCTTATCTGCCCAATCCTTTCTGTTAGAATTAACAACCTTGGTTAAAATGGTTTATAGTTCTCTGTTGGTGACTTCAACTTGCCCATTAGCTTGTGGATGGTATGGAGATATTTTTATGTGTTGAGTTTGATATACTTGTATGAAGTGATTTATCATTTTTAACATGAACTGCGGTCCTTGATCTGAGACTATCTGCTTTGGAGCACCAAATCTTTGCATAATTTTTAAATATAAGAAATCAGCTACCATCTCTTCTCTTGCATGAGTTAATATTTCCACTTCCACCCACTTTGTCACATAGTCTATACATATTAGGATATATTATTTTCCTCTAGAAGGAGGATCTACAAGACCTATACAATTATTTTCCCCATTTATTAAATGGTTCTAAAACCAATTGAGGATGAGAGTATAGAGGCATCTTTGTTGAAAGAGTAGGCTGTCCAATTCTCTGACAAACATCATAGCATCTAACATATCTTTTGACTTGTTGATGAAGGTGAGGCCAATAGTATCCTACTCCTAAGATTTTGTGTATGGTTCTTTGAGCTAAGTAATGACCTCCTCTTGGTTCATCATGACAAGATCTGATGATATCATAAGCTTCAACAATTTTCACACACCTATGAAACACATGGTCAGGTCTAAGTTTGAATAGCATTCTGTTAATCCATTTAAAAGAAGATATTTCTTTGATTAGACATTTCTTTTCTTTTTATGAAAATTACATAAGAAATTTCTCTATGGTGAGGTAATTCGCTATATTAGCAAACCATGGAGATTTTGATGAAATATCAAATAGTTTTTTATCTAGAAATTCATCTTCCACTGATTCTTCTTCACTTTTAGTGTTCATTCTTGACAAGAAATCAACAACCACATTAGACTTTCCTAGTTTATCTATAATAGTAACATTAAATTCTTGTAAGAGCAACAACCATTTAATAATCTTACCTCTCACAATTAGTTTGATAGTAAGATATCTAATAGCTAAATGGTCTGTATAGACAAATGCCTTGTAGCCTATTATGTCGTGTCTGAATTTGTTAATTGCATAGACTATAGCTAGGAATTCCCTCTCAATTGTGGTGTAGTTTGTTTCAATAGGTTTCATATTTTTTCTAATATAATATATATCATACATATTATCCTCTTCATCCTTTTGTCTAAGGACTACTCCTATTGTTGTATTGGAAGTATGTATGTATATATATATATATATATATATATAATGGCTGAGTCCAATCTGGTCCTCTCATTACTAGAGCAGTAATGAGTTTAGCTTTGATGGTCTCAAAGGCCTGATGGCAACTATCACTCCATTCGAATGTGCTATCTTTTATAAGCAAGGCAAACATAGGTGTAGCTATTTGGCTAAAATTATCTACGAAGCATCTATAGTAACCAGTATGTCCTAAAAACTCTTAATTTTAGTTTATGTTTGTGGGATGGGTAAGTTGGAGATTATTTCAACCTTCTTTGGATCTACTTGAATGCTTTTTACAGAAATATGGTATCCCAACACTTTTTTTGCATCCATCATCAACAAACATTTTTCATGGCTCAAAGATAATTGATGTTCTTCACATGTGATCAATACTCTTTCTAAGTTGGTAAGAGATTATTCATAAGTTACACCATGAATGATAAAATCATCCATATATACTTCAACACAATCATTTTTAAGGTCAGAGAATATTATCAAAACTGCTCTTTAAAAGGTTGTTGGAGCATTATAGAGTCCAAATGGGAGTACTAAATAACAAAAAGTTACCCAAGGGTAGGTAAATGTGGTTTTATCTTGATCTTCAGCTACCACCGTTATTTGGTTATACCCACTAAACCCATATAAGAAAGAAAAATATCTTTTTCTTGTTAAGTTTTCAAGAACTTGATCAATGAAAGGTAGAGGAAAATAATCTCTTAGTTTTTCTTTGTTTAGTTCTCTATAATCTACACATACCCTTAATTTTCCATTTTTCTTGGGCATAATTACCAGGGGTGAAACCCACTGGCTATCTAAGATGGGGTAAATAAACCCAACTTCTAGAAAATTTTGGATCTCTATTTTGACTATTCTTTTTAATGTTGGGTTTATTCTTCTTTATGGTTGTTTGACTAGTTTGATAGGTTTTGTGTAATTGTGATGAGTTCATATGTTGGGGTGAATTCCTTTCATTTCGATGTAATCCCAAGAAAAATCCTTGGTATGTCTTTCCATTACTTCAAAGAGTTGATCTTCCTCTTCATTTGTTAACCAACTATTGATGTTCAAAGTCTAGGCAATAACATGATTGGTTTTGTGCCTGGGTAGTTGGATTCTATTTGCTTGAATTCACTAATCAATAAGTTTAGAGGACATGGATGAGGAAGTAGCTTATGAAACATGGTTACATTATCAAAAAACTCTTCTCTAGGAGGAATCAATCTTACTAAAGAATAATATAATACATCTAAGAAATGAGTTTGTTTTTGTTCTACCAATTTCCACACACTTTCCTAAATCAATCCATGATCATATGGTGAGGAAACAATAGAATAAGTAGAAGTGGAGGTTTCATAATATTTTTTTTGACCCAAGAATCCTAAATTGAGGTAGCCTGTAGTTTCTAGACTAGTAGAGTCTGTATATTCTGGACTGGTAAAGTCTGTAGCTTTTGGATTGGCAGATTCTGTAGCTTTCAGACTGGTAGAGTCCATAGATTATGGGTATATGTCTCCATTCAATTCTTCCAAGTGTTTTTTAACTATGATCATAACTAAGGAGGAAATGGTATTTGATGTGGTGTCTGAACTGTCCACCCAAAGTTCTTGTATGTGATTTGTTGATGGTTTTACAGGAGGATACAAAGAGATGCATTTGGATTTTAACCCATTATAAATGGTCATGTCTCCTAACTTGAAATTAATTAAAGTTGCTACAATATCCAACCATGGTCTATCTAAGATTATGAGATATCCTAGATTCTTTATTCTAGGTTGTAAGACCATGAAATCTACTGGATATTCCTAAGACTCTATTAGTACTTCAACATTTTCTATAGTCCCTTCTGGTTTAGTTACAGATTGATTTTCCATTTGAAGAATGATAGTTTTGGGTTACATTCTCATAAGAGATAATATATGGAGAGTATTAGTTGTCATAACATTAATTGTTGATCCCAAATCTACCAAGATGTTAGGAATTTTTTTACCTCTGATTGTGACTATGATCACTGAGCTTCCTGGATCTACATATTTTGGAACTAATAGTTTTCTTGCTAATAAATTAGTAACTTTTTTGTCAACATGAATGGTTCCTAGATATTTTTCTTTCCTCCCAGCTATCTTGATACAAAGGTTTTTGATGATCTTGTTCAATTTAAGTATACCCCTAATAGATTGTAGTAGGGGTACCTCAGTATTCATCTTTTGCAATTCATGGACCAATTTTGATTCTGGTTTAATATCAATTTCTTTTAATCTTTAAGAAAAAGGAACTACTAATGTAGTAGTGATTTCTTTATTTTCTTCAGGGCTCATTTTGATTTTGGCTTCTCTAGTGTTTAATTAAGATGATTTTTTTTCATCAGGTATCTTAAAAATGAGAACTAGAGGTTTTTGTATAATTTTCCCTAATCTTAAATGTATGTCTAAACAATCAATAGCTCCAACATTCATTATCTCTTCCTGTTCATTAACATAAATAGGTGCTCGTAGTTTATTTTTTAGATTTGTTATTAGTTATGTAGGCATTGTGGGTTGATTGATTTGTCCTTGTTGCTAAATAATTAGGGGTGGCATTATAGTTTGTTATTAAAGTGGTCTTCTTGGTTGGGTGAATTGTTGTTGTAGGTTCTACTATGGATTCCATTGTTGATATTTTGTGGCATCCATTGTTGTTGTGGTACCCATTATTGTTGTGACTGTGGCACCATCCATGGGGGTGTTGGCATCTAATCTTATCTAGCCCATAGATTTTGGATTGATGGAATTTAGGGTTGATTACAAAAAGGTGAAGGAACTAAAGCATTCCATGGTGCCATCCATGGATTAATTGGGTTTCTTACATTAAACTGTCCTTAAACTTGATTTTGTGGGGAACATTTTTATCTCTAGATATAATTTAATTCTTCAATGGACTAGACTTGTGTTTTCATTTGATTTTTTAAAATAGGCAAAAAGGTGTAATGTTTGGTATCATGATCTATTCCATCACAGATCCCACATGATGAAATATTGATTTTATCTAGGGGCAGTCTCTAAGGTCATGTTTCTACCTGCACTAAGATAGTAGATTACTAAGGGTTATATTGTATTTGCCTTAGCTTTAAGGCCATCCAAAGTACTATTTAGTGTAACTATAATATCCATCTTTATATTGAAAAATTCTTCCATTATCTTACCCACTTCACTATATTTTCCGAACCTTCCTCTCCTAATTTTGGGTTTTGTTCGAGAATAGTTGGTACAAAGCTCATAAATATGATTGAAATCCAACTTATTTATATCTCCACCTCTCATTAGATTTAATGCATCTCTAGTATCTTCATCTAATCCTCTTAAGAAAACCAATTTTTGAACTTCTTCAGTGAGTGGATAATTTCTTCTTTTATGAGTGAATATGAATCTATCCAAATAATCCTCTAAAGATTCATCCTCATTCTGTTTGATTTTAAAGAAATCTTCTTTTCTTTATCACACTTAGCAGTAATCTTGATACTTGTTTAATAATTTTGTCTCCATGTCATCCCATATTCTAATAGAATCACAAGGTAAACCTATGAACCATTTCATAGTTGCATCTTTAAGTGTAGAGGGAAATAGTTTTAATTTTTGGCTATCTATTATGTAATAATAGGTTTGACATAGTACCTTAAACTCAAATAGGAATTGATAAGGCTCTTCTATAGATATTCCCCAAAAATTTGGAAAATTAGCTGGTGAAATATTTTTCATGGGGGTTTGATCATTAGGATCTGCAATAATAGGAAAGGAAAAAGTCCTTCCTAGTTGTGCAAATTATTGATTTTGATGGAGAGCCATATTTTCTTCTTCTGATGATGTTTCAAAGTTGGGATGATCTTCCCACTGAATATTTTTGGTATCAGTTATGGGTTGTTCAAAGTTATTAAAATTTTATTCAACTACGGATTTTTGAAATGCTTCTTCTAAGTCCTTGGAAATTTATAAATAATGTCTTCTTACAAGAGATTGATCTTGAGTAATTTTTCCTATGGGGTTTGCTTATGGCAGTGGCCTGCTTTCTATCCAAGTTTTTGAAGATTCTTGCAGATAGGTTTAACTCGTAACTTCTAGTTCACTACTCAGAGATGTTGAAGGAGTTTTAACTTGTGTTCTTGGTGGGAATTTTGGGATGAATCATCCTTTATAATCTCTAGGATGGTATATCAATTTATTGAATTTATTTTTGGGATTTTATGGTTTTTATGATTTTTTTCTATTTTTCACTCTAGACTAATAATTATTACCTTACTAATACCTTGTTCCCTAACAACGGTGCCAAAAATGATGATTGTCATTCAACTCCTCATTTAATTAATGTTTAATTGATGTCTTATCAACTAGGGCTGGTGTCAAAAGCTGTCTACAATAACGAGTAGGATGGTAAATATAGAAGTCTACTTGTGGGGGTGTTTGATGGTCCTATTCTAACTTTGACTAATGAAAGAAATGTGTCTTAAACTACTTGATTCACTCTTTTGTTGGAAAGGAAAAGATGTAACTATTTAATCAAATGAATCCACTCTTTTGATTGAAAGTAAAATCACACTCCTATTTACATTTGTATAAAAATGGAGATATTTAACTTAAAAAGGAAATTTACTTCACACATTTGTTGTAAAAGAAAAAACACTTTGCTTAGAAAGGAAATGACTTTGGAATAAATAAATGCCTTTTAAACTATGAATTTGTTTTGATGTTTTATGAATGAATGTAAACATTAGTAAGATTCTGATTATTTATAACAAAGAGTCAATATAGCATAACATAAATATCGTACACAATTCCTAGTTACAAGGAGAGTGGGCCCTTGCTCCTCTCAGACTCAGAAACAAAGATTAATCAATGTTAGAAATTAAAGTGATAATTCATAAAATTGAAATGATTGCAATCTATCTAAAACCTATAATATGCTTATACATATCTTTTATCTATTATTACCCCTTTTTCTTAACAAAAGTCTTACATTTTATACTAATATAATCAATTCAAAATAGGATGCAAAGAGATATAATTCCTTGGTTGATCCACTCATCCAAAAATAGGAGATTGGATTTCTAAGAGATCCAATTATTTCGATGAAATAGATATATTATCCTATAATAGTCCTAAGATCCAAATATATACAAATTTATGAAAAGCAAATCTTACAAAATAGTAGGTGGGTATTTTCCTCATTTAACTCTAGCTGGAATGATTCTCTCTCATCTTATCTGGTCACCAACTTCCCCATTTGTAGCTTTGTCTTTACAAAATCTATGAAATTGACCCTACAGAGTCTATAGAAACAAGCCTATGCAGTCTGTAGAAATAAGCCTATGGAGTCCATAGAAACAAGCCTATGGAGTTTGTAGAAATAAGCCTGTGGAGTCTGTAGAAACAAGCTATAATTGTGAGTTCATAGTTCTACTAGATGGAGATCAAAATTAAACTTTCACTATACATCACCTGTGTCTTCTTCCTGAGAATTCTTCACAACAAAAATTACTAAAACATGCTATGTATTAGACATTAATGACAAAGTAAAGGTTTAGTATTTGGTTCAATATAAACAAGACAAGTATCTAATTTCCATTTAATAGCTATCTAACAATCTATGATTTACATAAGATAATATCCTTAGAGAGATGAATTGAAGGAAATAACATGTCAATAATGAGCCATATTCTGAGATCATCACTCTATAACTCAACTGACACACACATAAATAAGTTTAGAAAAAATTTCAATGCACAAGTGTGGTGTAAAACATGGAGTATATTTCCTCTTTAGATAAAAGAGTGACATATAGACAAATTGGTTTTGACATAGCTTTATGAACAAACAAACAATTTTTAGTCTCAAAACATACTAAATGATAAAATGATCCAAAAATATACTAAGTATAATCATCCAAATCCTAGCAAGGGTATGGAAAAATAGGGTTGACTAAAACCATCAAGTTTTCAATCATTTTAGGGGAATCAATCGCACAATGACTTTCACATCAAATAATGCAAAAAAATTAAGACAATTGGGTGACCATGGTATTGGCTAGTTATAAAAAGGTTTAGTCCTTTTTACAACCAGTACATCATATTGTTCACTCAGTGTAGTGTGATTTTCAAATGCATATATGTCCTATGTGCAACTCCAAAGGAGTCAAATCAAGTCAATGTCAGGAGGTGAAACATTAGGTCAAAGCTTCCCTAAATAACTCACAAGAGGTAATGACGTCCCACTCACAAGCCAAGTTTGCATGAAAATAAAGAAAGCATAAAATAGAAAGACTTTAGGGTCATTTTCAAGATCACCCAAACTTTAGTGAGTTTTTAGGGAGTGCTTTAGATGAAATTCTTTCTAAGCCTTTGACTAGGCTATTTTCAATAGAAATGGTGCTTTTGATTCTAAGGGTTCCCTAAAGGGGACAAATAGAAGAGAATACACCCATAATTCCTCTTTTTGCCAAACAAAACCTAAGTAAACAACTATTACAAATAAAAATTGATAAGTGTGTTCAATTTTAAACCCAAAATAAAATATTTGGTGGCATTTATTTGACCCCTTGGTCTTAGTTGAAAACTTTGAAAACATTCACCAACACAATTAAATTCTTTGTTAAACACCAAAAAAAGGTTCCTAATTGATTTTTAAGCATGCAAAGGTGATTTAAACATGTTTTGAACAAATATCAAGCTTGGTCCTATAGCAAAAATGTTAACATGTCCTTTAGCTTTGGACCTCTTTTTAGCTTGAAATAATGAAATTTGGAAAAATAGCTCTCAGGTCTGTGTTTTAAGAAAAAAATAGTGACCGATGTCAGTTATTTCAATCAATGATGGTTAATTTGGCTAATCGAGAGCTAACCAATGTCAGTTTTACTAATCAACTTCGGTTAAGTAGGTAACAAATATCAATATTCGTGATGACATTGGTTACTATGTAAAAACCATGGCAAACAAATATGGCAAAATAAAGTTAGAAAATTAATTTACAAGAGTTTTAAAGGCTCAAATAAATATTTTAGAGTTATAAAATGATCTTCTTTATGTATGAGATCCATATAGTTTCAATGGGCATGCCAAGATGTAGAGAGGATTACAAAGCAAGTTAGTCAAACATTAGTCCATAGATAACGAAACATGCATAAATAATTAACTAACCAAGTCTATTTATTCCTATGAGAATTATAAAGGATAACAAGAAACAAATGAAAGAAAGCAACACCATATTACCTTCCCAAATGGATTTACCATATCCATGTGGCTCAAAAACATTTTCTCCCTGGATCAAGTATTCTTGTCTTTGTCAACAATGGTGGTAAGCTCCTCTAATGCCCCAAAAACACTCCATAAAACCTAGGCTCATGATTCCAAATCACTAAACTAGCCTATCAATGAAGCTTGTAAGCAAAATCTATGATCAAATGCAAAACCTTGTGGAAATAATTTAACATTATAACTTTGCAATATTCAATCTTTTGAAGATATTTGAGCATAATAACCTTGCACCAAAATAGATTTTTTAGATTGGTCAGGATCAAGCATGACCATCCATCTCAAGATTGAGATGTTTGGCCATGGATAATCCTAATATTTAGAATTAAATCCATAATTATCTTCATCATCACCTTGGAATAAGGGGCATTTAAGAGGCATGGGATGTATTAACTAGGCATGGGTGACCCATAATTTTGATATTTGTGGGATTTATGGCCTAGGGATGTCTTCCCAAGAAATGATGTCACCTAATGATACAATTAATAAGAATCAATTTTAAAAAATAAATATTCAACAACTCTCATGGAAAATCCACTTAAGCTCTTAATTTGGATTAATTATCCTTAAATAAGGATTGTTTGAAAATTGGCCCTCAACTAATCAAAATGGTCAGAAAGTCATATTACTAGGTTATAATTTGATTGGAGAGGAATTCAAAGGCAATGTTAGTGTGTTGGATATGTATTCCTATTGAGGATGTTTCAAACAACAAATAAGAAAGGTATGTGATGTGTACCAATGAATTAGAAGAAAAGAGTGAACCAGAGCACTAAATGGTAAAATTGCCATTTCGACTCAAAATGATCTGATCAAAGTTAGCTGGCCCATAAAATGCATTTCCCTATTTAGGTATACTTTGACCCAAACTGGCACTTGTAAGTGAAAAGTTCAAACCATTTAGGGAATTTTATGGATTTTGACCTAAAATGTGCATTTGAGTAAGATTGATAATTTCAACACAAATGGTGTTAGGAATTGGATGTCTATAGTGACTACTAGTGAATCCAATAGAGACAAAGATTAATCAGATTTTATGACAAGGTTCCAAACATATGTAATTTGTATGAAGGTTAGGTATAAAATTATAACTTAAAGGATAGAAAATATAAGGTCTATAATAGACACTATAATCTCTTTGCCACTTTAAGGGAAATCTCCCTAAATAACACTTCACATAACATGTAAGGAACTAAAATATTGAAGGCAAGGCACCTTAAATACATGCATGTGATGAAATACAACACATGTTATGAAAATCAATTTCAATGAGATACACTTGACATTCACTCAAAATTTTCTCTCATCTTATATTTCTTGAAAGAGTTGTACACAGTGATTTTAGTAGATTTTTGCTATACCCAGTCCAAGGATACAAATCAAGAACTCAATGCCTACATTTATAGGAAGGATAGAAAGAGGAAATTTTGGTGTGGAAAGGGTCATTAATGATCCAAATGTGACTTAGAGTAGTTATAATAGCATTTACTTCCTTTAAGAGTGTTGGCATTCCCTTAATGAGGCCATTTTAGCATAGAGGTGGTCATAACTCCTTCAGTAGGTATTAGATGAAATAATACACCATAATTATGTAGCAGTCCATGCTTTTATCTCATTTCTCCATCATAGCCTTGAATAATGCATTTAATGCTCCTTAAGGGTTAGTTACCCACCATGAAACCTTACATTGTCTCATTAAATTAGTCTTCCAATGACAAATTTATCTTCTTTGATGATTAATTAGGCCAATTAGTCCTGTCAAAATGAATTGGATAAATGTTGAAACTTGGTGGCCATAAAACCTTCAAAAAAGCTTTTCAACCTATACATCAATGTGCTCCATGCCTAAAAAAATGTTTCCAACCATGTCATGGGCTTGAAACTCTACTCTTTTAGTTTGACTAGTTTGCTTACATGGCATCTCTTTGCCACACTATCTATTTCATTTTAAAACCTGACTCTTATCACCTTAGACATGTGTCTTTATCTTATGCCCCTAGAGCCTGATTAAATTATATCATCAATCTCCTTAGGAGTCTCCTGGACTTGACTTTCAATGTCATCCATTGATCTTTGATCTACATTTAGGATTATGATACTTGGTAATCTCACATGTCTTCTATGGAACCTACTATTAGTTCATGTGATCAAATGTACTTTTACCACATAACAGCCTTGTAGACAATTTGAGCTCATTGAATTTTCAACCTTGATCTGCATCATCAATCTACATACACATGGTTGAAAACACATCAAAGATATTTATTTTACACAATTGAACATGGTCCATCAATTTTCTTTGGGTTCACCATGATTGAGACACTTGTCATCAACATGTTCAATCTCAAGATCTGCTAACTTTTTTACCTTATGCTCACCATTAGAACTATGATGCATGATTAAATGCACACCATTGAATTCCTTGACTTATTTACCTTGATATCACCTATATGCCATTGATATTTTGATATAATCAAGTGAGGCTTTGACACCTGGTAGCCCTACATATCACTTCTATTTTTTGAATCCAAATGACTATTTGTTGTGTCTTTAAATTGATGTCCCTAGATACATCTGACACTATTAGTTCATTTTTTAAGGCTTGTATCTTGAGATAGAAACACATCAAGACACCAAATTTGGAGGGGATATTTAGGGCACAAAACTCACCATTTTCATGGGATGCCAACTTAAAAATTTAGACATCATGACAATATTTGGTTCAAGCTTAGCATGGGGAACAAATACCTTCAAAAACTACTTAGGCAAGTTTGATATATGACTAAGCCATAAAATGACTAGACGTGACTTAAGGACCTACAATATAACTAACAATCAAGTTTCAAATATGAGTCATTACCCCAAGCTATAGATTTGGCTAATTTCTAAGTTTAGGGCTAGAAATTGACCAACATTTATGGTGACTTAGCTAGCTGATCATAGAACCCAAAAAGTTGATCAGAACTTGCTCTTGATAACTAGACAATGAAGTATGGCTACATCATGGATCTTGAAAGCACTTTGAGGCATTGAGATGCACACACAAGAAATAGGAAATAAAATAAGAACATAAAAAATAACTAACTAAATAGTAGAAACAAATGATAAACATAACAATGCATAATATCACTTAGAGGTAAAGATAGACCTACCTGTTTCTACTCATTTTTGCTATTTATATTTAGAAGAAATAAGAAACTAAGGATAAATGGTCAGGGGTTAGATGATACCCAGATGAATTTGTGCACCGTATCCAGATGATTGAAGGAGCTCCTCTTTGGCTGTGGAGGATGACACCTATAGATAAGAAAGAACTCAAACAAAGAGATTATTAGAGATAGATATGGTGGACTGCCAAGCGATATGCTCGGTCCCAAAAGTGCAAAGACTTCCTTGAGGGATGACAGTCCACTATTTATAAGTAAAAGTGTTGGAAATAAAGAAATGACAAATGACTAACAAAGAGGAAATTAGATAATGCGTACCTATTTATTTATAGTCGGTCTACCACAGTCACCGACATTGGTAGTCCTGCCGGCATCAGTTGGTCAAGTTGCCAATGTCGGTTAGGCTGTCGGCGTTGGTATGGGTAGTGGTTGATGTCGGTTAGGGTAATGGCCTTGGATGTGTTTGTGGTCGATAGAGGGGTGTGGAAGGAGTTTGGGTCTGTGCAAGGTTGTAGGGAGACAAATAAGGTCTATAAAAGGACAAAGGTAGATGATAGGTTGTCAAAAAGGGTCAAGATAAAAGGAAGGCTTTATAGCCTCTCTAAGAAGAAAGCTGGGTCTGGTTGAAGGTCGGGTCTGGTCTGGTAGTATTTAGAGATAGAAAATTGACTAAGTTATTCTAAATTATTGAAATGAAAGGGGGAAGAAATACTTAGCTCTAGTGAAAAGAAGAACCAAGATGTCGAACACTTGTTCTTGTTACCCCGTGTAATGCTTTAGTCCAATTTGGAGCAACTGGTGTAGAGTCTCTGTGGCCAAGGGAACATTAGTTAAAGTCTGATGCCTATTGATGTCTCAGAGTCCATGAGGAAGAGAGAGAGAGAGCTCGATCCATGTGAGAGAGAGTCCCAGCGTCCAAGAGAGAAGCGTCTAAGAGGAAGTTGATTCGAGATTCGTGATTCACCATTTTGGAGGTTAGAACTCAATTTAAGTAAACTGACGTCGGCAATTCCATTGGCGTTGACTGACAATTAATCGACGTCGGTGGGTGGAGAATGAGTAAAAGGGCTAAGAAGCCCGTTCTTCATCTGCCAAGTGCATAGTCCGTTAGAGAACGGTCAATGGACGGGGTTATTAAGCATGAGGGTTAGTTAGGTAGTTAGAAAGGAGTGAGAATAGGTCTTAGGGAGATGAATTAGTCTCAATATGAGTCATAGGGTGGGAAATGGTCCAAGACGAGGTGTCTAAGGTGAGGTGTCAGGGTGAGGTTATAATTTAAAATAAGTTGTTTATTTTAAATTAATAAGATGTGGGTTAGACCAAGGGGGTCGACACAATTTAGGTATCTACATTTGCCCCTTTTTATCTTGTTGGTTGTTCTAGATGAACTGCAAGACAAAAATAGGAGTAGATGCCCCAGGTATGGTGATGAGGTATTCCCCCTCAAAGTGAGAGTCGAGGGAAGGGAACCTGAAATTGATTGCTGATTTGATATAATGTTAATGGATATGGTGAAGTTTGAGTGTGAACGCTACAATAGTTGGGATTGCGCATACACCACTTCATGTGATAGATAGTTCAAATTGTCGTAGTCAAAGGTTGAGGAGTGATAAAATGGAAATAACCAATCCCCAGCATTTAGTCATAGTTGATTGGGTTAAATGATCAAAGTTGTAGCTCCAATGGTCATCGTGTTTCAAGTATCTTGGGCTCAGGAAGTGCTCCTAGAAAACACAAAAATGTCACACATATCAGGGATCAACTTGTTCGTGATCTAATAATAGGTGTGAGGGTTGTAATGTGGGTTGCAGACAATTTGGCTAACTATTCGTGAAGTAGCCTACATATAATCAAAACAACTAAGGCAAAGTTGTCTCAAAAATGGTCGTGGTCTGAGGAGATAGTCATGATCTCTAGGGTTGTTGGTCGAGAGTTAGGTTGAGATATAAGTGATCTCAAGAGTTATGTGTTGGAAAGATGGATGTGATCTCCAATGTGCCCCATGAGAAGTTGAAAGTGACTTCTACAGTGTTAGGGCTGGTTGATTGGTCATGATTTGGTTAAAGGTTAGATGGTTGGTTCATCAGGTAGATGGATGAATGAAAATAGTCATCATCATTAGGGAGACAAATGGGGGAATGGTTGAGCTAACCTCAAAAGATTGAGTGCTGCCTACATAGCTCCTATTGTAAGGGGCATCAGACCAATGTAGTTTAGAAAAAGGGTCCAAGTGGTTGATAGTTGTTTTGGTCAGGTTAGTGTTGTCAGCATTTCCCATATGTGTGATGGTACATGCTTGAAATGATGAATGTATGATGATGTTACAGCCTCTTCCATATTATCCGATGGTGTATTCTGTAACATTGGTAATGTGGTCTTTCATCCCTAGCAATTTTCCATATTGGTGATGGTGCATGCTAAAAATGAATTGTAGATGATGTTATAGCCTTTTCCATATTGTGTGATGGTGTATTCTATAACATTGGTTGTGTGTGGTCGATAGTTTCCATGTGTATTATTTTCCATAGAAACTAGTGTGAATGGGCTAAGTCATGTTAGTGGTTTGAAAAAGGTTTGGTTTGGTTTGGTTGGATGTGACCAAGATGTATAAGAAGTGAAAGGTACATTGCTCTTTCATTAACAAGGACTATAATGATAGCATAGATAAGGTTTTTGGAAATAAAAGCCCCGTTCATGCATTACAACATTGACCATTGGTTTATGTTAGAGAAGTATTCAAATCACTTGACATTAAGTGAGCTCAAAAAATCCCTTGAGTATGTTGGGGTGATAGGTGTGATTATGATATGTGAGAATAGGACAACCCTTTTTGGTAGGAATAACCTTGCCCCTTTTATAGGTGACCCTGAGAATGACTATAGACAAGTCCATGACTTAATAGTTTGTAGACTGATCAATGCGGGAAGTCTACTTGAGGATGTTGTTTGGTTTATGTGGTCATGTTGAAGCTCATCGGTATGAGAAGATTTTTAGAAGGTGTTGTGTATGCAGAAAAATTTGGTCATAGCCATCCTTCAAGGGAGTGGTCTATGTTATGATTTGTATGTTTGGATGACGTTTGAATAGCTATCCTTCAAGGGAAAAATCTATTAATTACAGCAATGATGTAGCTATCCTTCAAGGGAGCAATCTACATTTATAGTTTATGACCTTTGGAATATAGGCATCCCAGTTTTATATTTGTTTTTTTACTGGACTTTTGGTCATGGACTTGACTATAGAGGTTTAAGGGTTTCCCTTTTATTAAGACAAAGCATTCATGCTTGACAAAAGGGTTGACTAATGTAGGGAAAAAAGGGTTAAAAGGAATAGGAATGACAATGTTGGGGGTTGCTCAAGGGATAAGCTCAAGTTAAACACCCAGTGAATGATTACTTGACTAACAATAGAATGTTCGTAGATGTAAGACATTAAAGGGCTCAAGTTTTAGTCAGCCTTTGAGAGAAGATAGACAATAAGTACCTGATCCATGCTTGTGCATCATGATGTAAGTTCCAAGTCAATTAGGAGCAAACTTGCCCCATTTGCTTCATTCCATATTGGTCACATGTTGGTTGATGTTTGACATGAAGTTGGTTGATATGTTGTTGGCATTAGATAAGGAGGCCGTCAAGACCTCGTTTATAGAGATGTCCCCCCAGCATGGTGTAGTGAGCAGTGTTCTTGATAAAAGCTTGCCATGTATTGCTAGAGAGATTAGGAGGCATAATAGAATATCTTAAGTAGTCAACAAGTCACTTATGCCAAGCGTTGTGTGGATTAGAGGGGTTAGGAGGAATTTCCCCTAGTGATGTCGGTCGAGACATGTCCAAGATAGAAATTTTGGGTTGTGTTGGTTGAGAGGTCTTGACGAATACTGGATATGTCAAAGGTTTAGAAATATGGTATTTTCCTTTATTCTTCACAGCTTGGGGCCTAGTGGCCACATCAATTGTGTTGATTTTGAATAAAGGAGTGGATGGTGGTAAAGGGACCATAGTCTTGTATGGGGATCCTGATTTAGGTGAAGAGATTTGAGAGGTATGTGATGATGTTGGTGTTTTGTCAAAAAGGTGGTCAAAAGAAGCCTCAATGTGAGGGGTGTCTTTTTTCAAGTGTTGGTGAATAACAGCCTAAAGGGCACAACAATGCTCAGTATCATGCCCAGGTGTGCGATGATACCAGTAGATTTTAGTGTCATCGAACCAAGATGGTTTTGATCTGAGAGGTTGGTATGGTTTAATAGGTGGAAGAGTTATGCTAGATGACTACAATAATCGACATAACATCGACACATAAGAACCCTTTAATGGGTCTATGTGCATTGCAGTAGGTGTTGAAAACTTCTTTTTAGGAGTTGTTTGAGGAGTTTGTCGTATCATCTTTTTTTTGGGTGGTGTGGTCACACGTGTAGATGGAATTGTCTTGGTGAGAGGTGTTGTATGTGGGAACAATCCTGCTAAAGTAGAAGGATGTGGACCCAAAATGGAGGGTAATGATGAAGGTGGGGGAGGAGTTCTCTGATGTAGTTTAGCAGCCTTAGTGCGAGGACTACTATTGGGCGAGGTGAGGTTCAAGTCTACCTTCACTTGTGGATGAGTGAGGTTTGAGAGGCATGGGATGGTTATGGATTTTGTGTGTGTTTGAATAGCAGGGAAAGTATGATCCCCTAATGATGATAAGAAAGATGATGGTGAGGTAGCCAGTGTTGGTGCCATCAAGGCATCCTCTAATATGGGAGAAGTCAAAGGAGACTCTCTTGTGTGAAAGAGTGGATGATGGACTAATAGGAGAAGAAAGATCTTCTACCCGTTGTGGACAAATAGGAGAAGAAAGCTCTTCTACCTGTGATGGACAAATAGGTTGATTAACTTCTTCAAACTGTGGGAGAGGTTGGTTAAAAACCATGTCGACCGTGTGTATATTATGCTCTTGAAGGTCATCGGCTATGGTCTGAATGTTATGCTGACTTGGGGGATGGTTAGGAAATGATTGTCTAAAGATGTCTATGTTTTGGTTAGCCGGTGGATTTGGGTTATCCAAAACAAGATCCCCCTTGTCCACCATGTCTTGAATGATGTTTTTGAAGGTTTTGCAGTTGTTTATGTCATGACCATTGACATGATGGTACTGACAGAATTCATTTTCCCTGTACCATGTAGGGATGGCTTTTGAGGGGTCAAATTAAAGTGGTTGAATTTGAGGGAGATTGAGGACTCCCTACTTGATGAGTTTATCCAACACAGAAGCGTATGACTCTCCTATTGGAGTGTATTGACGTTGTACATGCTGTTGTTGGAATTGTCTTGTGATATATTCTGATGTTGAAGGTTGAGATTGGTTAGTTGTGGTTGAAGATGATGGTCTAAGGACCACAACATTTGCCGATCCTTTGGACTTGGAGTGGGAAGAAGAAGGTTTGGATGAAGAAGGGTCATTAGATTTTGCGTTGGTATTTTTACTATGCAATGTGAGCTTGTCTTCTTTGACTGCACAGAGTTCAAGCTTTTTGGCCATGGTGAAAGCTTCATCAAATGTGTGAAATGTCTGAACCCACAAAGTAGATGAGATGTGCTTGGCACATGCTCATGAAAAGAGCTCAATGAGCTCAGGTTGAGGTAAAGAAAAGGAGATTTGGTTGATCAAACCTCTCTAATGGGCAATGAAGTCAGTTATGGACTCATCGTCAAATTGGCAAATAGAATAGAGGTCTATAATGGAGACCTTTTTGGTGATGTTGATTGAAAAGTGGTCAAGGAATAGTTGGGCGAGTTGAGTGAAGGAAAAGAGAGAATGATTGGAAATAGAGCTATACCAATCAAGGGCGGCCCCTAAAAGTGACATGGGGAATGTGCGCAGTAATAACGCATCATCATGCACTATGAGGTAACAAGCGTGTCTAAACACTCATAGATGTTGTTGTGGGTCCTCTTTACTCTGAAAGCGAGTAAATTTGGGGAGTTCCCACTGGTTAGGTTATGGTCTAATAGGCACCGAAGGATGGATGGGTTTGTTGCATATTTGTTCATATGAAAGAACATTACTTGAACCAGAAATGGATGTCTCAAGGTTAGACATCTTATCCATCAGCATCTTGATTAGATCTACTGATGAATTGGTAGGTGGAGCACCCCCTAGGTTATAAGGTACTTAGAAGGCATTAGGAGGGGTGTATGATGTACTTGGTTGTGTTTGTATAAGTGCAATGTATTGGTAGTTCATCATAGGGACTGATGTTGAGGTCAAGGGGGCTTATGCTGTGAAGTTGGAGGGCACAAGTTGACTAGATACTGCCAAAGGTGGTTGAATGGCGGCATTGGTAAAAGGATAGGTAGTCACTCCCACATTTATAGGTGTAAGAGTGTGTGGAGTCGAGACAATCAAGTTATGGTATGGTGTAGAACTTGGTTGAATTGTTTGTGGTTGAGGGGGTACGAAAACCCTGATGGAGGTAGGTCCAAAAATGGAAGGGGAGGCCAAATCTTGGACATTGGTCATGGTTAAGTTATTGGTCAAGGCATTGGGTTGAGTTATTATGGGTTGGGTAGCAGAGGCTGTTGAGACCATTGCCACTTCAACCAAGGAAGTTGGCATCCCATAAATGAGATTACTTGAAGGGTCTCACATTTGGCTTCTAGCGAGATAGTGTTGGAGAGCCTTGACGTTGTGGTCAAGGAGTCTCTCAAAGTTTTGATCCCCTTCGGGAAAAATTGGATGTTGGTCGGGGGTAGGCTGGATAGGAGTATGTTCAATATCTAAAATATACTCCATTTGAGGACTTGATATAAAAGGCGAAGGTGAAAGTGGTTGTTGCCTCACATGGTCAATAAGGGATTTAGCTTGACAATGTGTCAAATCCATCCAAGGCAAAGGGGGTCTAGGTTCCAAAAACTATATATTTCAGTTTCAAAAAACTAGAAGGTATGTTTTATAGCAAGAAAGATGGGTTTTAAACTTGCTATTTTAGAAGAAAAGTTTGTTGACAGTGACCAATGTTGGTTGAAAAATCGATGTCGGTGATGATAGGTTGCTGATGTCGGTGGAAAAATTGATGCCGATGATAAAAGCTACCGACGTCGGTTAAAAAACTAATGTCGGTGTCTGTGTGTTTCCAGAAACTCAAAAAACTAAAAGTTTTTGGAAGAAAAAAAGAAAGTTCTGAGTTGTTTTAGAACTCAAAATAATGCATCCTTAACAGCTCAAAAAACTAGATAAAAATAGCAAAGGTGATGAAGGCAAGCAACCTCTAAACATTAAATTCCTAATAATAGAATTTTAGAATCGTGGTGGCTTATGCCTTAAAATAATGTGTTTGGGAATTGGGCTCTAAAGAGGCAATCTATGGTTGGTTTTGGGTTAGTTTTGGTGCTCAGAAGTCTATATTAGGTTCTGTACATGGCTTGGTGCTAGGGGCTTGCTCCCCTCACTTCACGAGCCCAGAGCCAAGCTAGGTCGCTTAGCCAATATATACTTTCCCTAGAGTTTATACTCTGCCAGAGAACAGAGTGGGTCCTCCCCTTGGTTGTGAAGTCCAAGTAGGATCATCAGGAAGGGTAAGGTATCCGCTAGGTGGTGAAATCCTAGTCGGGCCTTGTCTTAGGTAAGTTTAGATGTTTGATTTTGTGAATGTGGTCAGGTCATGTAACATATGTGCACTACAATTTATTCATAATGTGGTTAATTACTAGATGAGCTAAATATGCATTCAAGTAGGAGTGAAATGCATTTAATTTTTAACCCAAATTGAAATGTTTGTTCAGATGCAAACAAGTGGGAAAAGGTTTAAGAGCATGAATTTCACTACTCTAAGATGCAGAAAGAAATGACAAGAAAAAGAAAGAGGTTCTTTTTAACTTGTGCTTATGATGTCTTTTTGAAAGAAAAAGAAAGAAGGATGCAAGAAGAGAAAATTTACCTAATGCAGCTATATGAATGATTGCCATTTTAGAAGAAATGAACCCAAGGAAAATTCTAGTGTCCCACCGAGCGTGCCAAAATGTTTCTACTCATTTTTGCTATTTATATTTAGAAGAAATAAGAAACTAAGGATAAATGGTCAGGGGTTAGATGATACCTAGATGAAGTTGCACACCGTATCCAGATGATTGAAGGAGCTCCTCTTTGGCTGTGGAGGATGACACCTGTAGATAAGAAAGAACTCAAACAAAGAGATTGTTAGAGACAGATATGGTGGACTGCCAAGCGATATGCTCAGTCCCAGAAGTGCAAAGACTTCCTTGAGGGATGACAGTCCACTATTTATAAGTAAAAGTGTCAGAAATAAAGAAATGACAAATGACTAACAAAGAAGAAATTAGATAATGCGTACCTATTTCTTTGCAGTCAGTCTGCCATAGTTGCCAACATCGATAGTCCTGCTGGCATTAATTGGTTAAGTTGCTGACATCGGTTAGGCTGCCGGCTCGGTATGGGTAGTGGTCGATGTCAGTTAGGGCAATGGCCTTGGATGGGTTTGTGGTCAATAGAGGGGTCTAGAAGGAGTCTGGGTCTGTGTAGGGTTGCAGGGAGACAAATAAGGTCTGTAGAAGGACAAAGGTAGATGATAGGTTGTCAAAAAGGGTCAAGATAAAAGGAAGGCTTTATAGCCTCTCTAGGAAGAAAGCTAGGTCTGGTTGAAGGTCAGGTCTGGTCTGGTAGTATTTAGAGATAGAAAATTGACTAAGTTATTCTAAATTATTGAAATGAAAGGAGGGAAGAAATACTTAGCTCTAGTGAAAAGAAGAACCAAGATGTCTAACACTTGTGCCTGTTACCCCGTGCAATGCTTCAATCCAATCTAGAGTGATTGGTGTAGTCTCTATACCTAAGGGAGCATTAGTTGAATTCTGATGCCTATTGATGTCTCAGAGTCCATGAGGAAGAGAGAGAGAGAGAGAGAGCCCGATCCATGTGAGAGAGAGTCCCAGAGTCCAAGAGAGAAGCGTCTAAGAGGAAGTTGATTCAGGATTCGTGATTCACCATTTTGGAGGTTAGAACTCGATTTAAGTAAATCGACGTCGGTGATTCTATCGGCATCGGCCGACAGTTGACCGACATCAGTGGGTGGAGAATGAGTAAAAGGGATAAGAAGCCCGTTCTTCATCTGCCAAGTGCATAGTCTGTTAGAGAATGGTTAATGGTTAGGGTTATTAAACACAAGGGTTAGTTAGGTGGTTGGAAAGGAGTGAGAATAGGTCTTAGGGAGATGACTTAGTCTCAATATGAGTCATAGGGTGGGAAACGGTCTAAGACAAGGTGTCCAAGGTGAGGTGTCCTAGGTGAGGTGTCAGGGTGAGGTCATAATTTAAAATAAGTTGTTTATTTTAAATTAATAAGATGTGGGTTAGGACCAAGGGGGGGTCAACATAATTTAGGTGTCTACACTACCTACCTATGTACAAAGAACTTGAAATAGGACTAGTAGTAAAATTTGAGATAATTTCCATTGAAAGAGATGGGAAGGATCTCTCCATTTAAATTAGTAATATCAAAGGCATTATTATCTTTGAAACATGTGATGGCATAAGTCCCACTCCAAATATTGCCAAAATTGTAGTGTTTTCCTAGTTTTACATGGCCTTCATCCCATTTGAGGATTATATCACCTTGTTGGAATGTCTTCAAAGATTCTATCTTATTAAATGACCTCTTCACTTGGTACTAATTAAAAAAGATGATTTGTATATCATTTTCCCTTATCTCCTTCATATTTTTTAGTTCATTTAACCTTACATGCATAGCATTATCTTCTAGTAGCTCAAGTTGATGTGCAAGCTCTAACATAGGCAATTCAAGAGAGATAAGAGGTTTGGCTTCTAACCCATAGATGAAGAGGTATGGGGAATATCCAGTATCCTTCTTAGGTGTCACTCTATCTACCCATAGGGAACTATTCAATATGGTATGCCACTCCCTTTGACTATCTTCTATAGTCCTCTTGATAATCCTCAACAAGTTCTTGTTCATGGACTTTGCTAGTCCATTACCCTATAGGTAATAGTTAGAGGATGATTTGAGATAAATTTAATATGAAATAACCCACTCACATACATTTATTACATTGAATGCCAATGCATTATCATAAATGATTATAGAGGGCACATCGAATCTAGTTACAAGGCTATGATAAAAGTCTAAGATATAACCTTCATTAGCTTCATTGAGAGTAGCTACTTCAATCCACGTTGTGAAGTAGTCTATAGCTATAATAATACATTTATGTCCTTTACTTAAATGGGGTATATCATCCCTATGAAATCTAAGCCCCATTGCATGATGGTTTTGTAGACACCAAAATTACATCACACATGTGTGTAACTCCCTGTGTCGAAACCCCCCTTGATCCCTTTTTCAATAATAATGATTAGCCTCACTAACCCATACTTTTACCCCTCACACATTAAATTAAATTATCTAATTAAAAACCCCTTATGCCACCTTACCTGGCCACCTTGTCCTAAGACTAATTCTCACCTGATGAGTCACCTCAAGACTTATTCCCCTTATCTTAACTACCCAAGACTTGTTCTCACCCAAAAAAGAAATTCATAACCAACTACATCCTTGTTAACCTCCTATTTCTACTATTTTGTAATGGATACTACACTTGGCATGATAAATAGAAAAAAATAGGCTAAAGATAGTACTTTTACCTATTTTAATGTCACCAACATCGGTGGTATCACTGACATTGATTATATAAGACAAACTCCAAACTAATGTTTAGGTTAGCAAAATTCAAGAAAACTTGTTCTTTTTGTATACAGGGTTTTTGCATTCAACTTTTGACATCTTGGCTTACTATTATCTTGCATAAGTCAATCTAGATCTAAAACCAAGCTCTTGAGAACTAGAAACACCCACTTGTTGTCTCTATTCAAGGCATCAATTTGGATTACTAGATAGGGGCCATCCATCTAGCACTTATCATTCAGTCACCACTACAACTAAGTACATCACTTATTTTGAAAGTCTTTTAGTAGTTACTTTGCATCTACTATTTATTGCTTTACACATTTATGATTGAACCCCCATGGAGTTATAAAGCTTCCTCACTTGTTTCCCCTTGTGCTAATACACTAAAACTCAGATCAAATCCATCCAAACAATACTTTCTCTCTCACAACTCTCCCCCAATCTTCTATACCTAACCAAAACCTTTCCCAGACTTAAAAAAGCCTTATGAAAGCTTCTAGGCAATTATTGACCCTACCAACATCAGTAGCCTAATCAATATCAGTCACATTTCCTCACTAACCTTGGAAACCTAATTGATATCAATTACATTTACTAATTGACCTTAGTAGCCTAATCGATGTTGGCAACTATGGATTTCTTAACCCTTACAAGCCCTGCCTAAACAATTTCTAAAAGATAAACTAAATATACCACCTACACTCCATCACTTTTTATTGCACTCAAGTTGTGAATAATGGTAACATTATCTCTCTTTTACTATCTCATTTCCTCTCAGTTATTTATTACTCTTTTGTCTCTCAAAATTGGACTATCATCTCTAAGGAAGTTTGACACTTCCTAGAATAAGTGTGTAGTTTGGCAGCCCACTCATATATCTACTAACAACCATTTTGTGCTAGTGCTTTTTTACTTATAGGTAGTCATCCCTAGCCAAAGAGGAGTGCTCACAATGTTTGGATACAGTGTGCAAACCAATCTCGGTTCATTCTAATCACTTATCCCTATCCTTCTTCTCTATTTTTCTTTAGATTTGAAATAGACAAATTTTAGAGAAACATTTTTGGCACGCTCGATGGGACCTTGGAGTTTTCCCTTGGTTCATTACTTGTTTTAAGCATTCATAGAGGTTCATTTTAGTAAAAACTTCATTTCTTACACTTTCTCCTTCTTCTATCTCTCAAAACAAAAAAAATCAACATTTTATTTTTTGTTTAAGGACAATAAACTGAAATTTGTTCTTCCTTGCCACTCTTCTTTTCTCTTTGCCTTTAAAAGCAATTTATCATTTTTCTTACAAGTAGAAAGAATATCTTCTTTATTTTATTTCTTACATGTACATTAGGATAGTGAATTTCATTCTATGCTCCTATTTTATCTTTGTTTTCATTCAAATCTAAACATTTTAGATTTGGGTTTAAAACATATTGCACTTCATTTTTTGCTTACTGCATATTAGCTCACCTAGTTAATTACAAACATTATGAATGAATTGTAGTGCACCTATGTTACATAACCATATCACACTCACAAAAAAAAACATCTAAACTCACCTGAGAGAAGGCCCATTAGGATTTCATCACCTTGTGGATCACCTTACCCTACCCATCTATCCTACTTGGATTTCACCACCAAGGGGAGAACCCACTCCATTCTCTAGTGGAGTATAAAATCTAGGTAGAAGGTATATTTTGGCTAAGTAGCCTAGATTGGCTTTAGGTCTATGAAGTGTGGGGAGAAATCTCCTATAACAAACCACATACCTGGTCTAACACAAATTTCCTCTTGAGCACTAAAACTAACCTAAAACTAGCTCTAGATTTATTTCTATTACCTTCATTAACCAAATTCTCTTTTCACCATCTGATTAAGGCATAAGCCAACACGAGACTAAAATTAATCTCTATCAGTTAATAATTAGTGATTATATTTTCTTTTTCTACTTTTCTATTGCCTTCTATATTTTAGATTTGGTAAGGATGTTTTTCCATTGATTCACAAAATCAATGTTATTTTTAGTAGTCAATTTGTATAACCTATTATATCAGGTTTGTTGAATGTTCTTCTTTCTTACATAGACCTCTTCCATCCTCTATTTTACCTAGATTCTACCTTTGGATTACTAAAATTTTAGATTTTCCATCTCCCAGGTTATCATAATGACCGACATCAGTTAACTACACTGACATCGATAAACTTTAACTACCGACATTAGTTAATCCCATCGATGTCGATAAACTTTTACTATCGACATCAGTCAAGTGATTGACATCTATGATTGTGTAATTTTTATTTTCTCAAAATATGAAGCTAAAACAACCCACTTATTGACACCCAAACCTAGTTTTTCATTATTTTATCACTAATAAAGAGTATTAAGACTATTCTTACTTATTCTTGCATGGTATTGATGTGACCTCAAACCAAAATTGTTACTAATTATGCAATTCAACAACCACTTCCACCTTCCCCTCTTGCTACTAATTCTATCATGGAGCATACTTTAGATAAAGAGAATACTCCAATCCCCAACCAAATTCCCATTGTGCCTGAAGGAGATCAATATTTTGCTAAATTTCTTGATCATAATGTGGCAACCCTTCAGCATTACCTTATCATGATCCAAACCCATAATTCTTTGGGTGACCCAATCTATGATATGTCAAACTCTCTAATGGAGACAACTTTAGTTTTAGTTGTCTCCCCTCTTTCCCCTGTGGTTACTCAAACTTTCACCTCAACAAGTAACCTAACCATAAATAATGTCAACTACCTAATCCCACCTAAACCCTGGCATGACTTCCCTACTCTCAAAACCACAAATAATTTAGTCAAGTCTCAAACCATTTTAGAATTTGGTGGTACCTATTCCATCTACTCTCGCACCTATAATTACCTGAGTTATGACTCACCCTTCATCGAGTTTAACCATGCTAATAACCCAACCTATAATAACAACATCCAACCAAAGCATCATCTCTAACCCAATAGGATAAGCCCTTTTTCTTTCTTCCCCTAGCCTATGAATCATTATCCTTATGTTTCCCCAACACAACCTTATCAAGCTATGTCATACTCTCCCTCTAATTCTTATTAGGTTCCCTATAACTTAGGGGGTATCTCCCAGACTAATCCCCCTCCAGAACTCATTAAGATGCTGATCGACAAGATGTCTAATCTAGAGACATTCATTTTTGGTTCAAAGAATGTGTTTTCTTATGATCAGATATGCAATGAACCCATCCATCCTTCTATGCCTATTCACCCTTATCCAAGCCAATGGGAACTCCCCAAATTTACTCATTTCTAGAGTAAATAGGACCCACAATAGCATTTGTGAGCATTTAGACATGATTATTATTTAATAGGGCACAATGATGTGTTGTTACTTTGCACTTTCCCTATGTCTCTTTTAGGTCCTACCTTGGATTGGTATAGATATATACCTTATCACTCCCTTTTTTCATTTACCCAACTTGCATAAATATTCCTAAACCATTTCTCTATTAACATTTCTAAAAAGGTTTCTATTCTATAACTTTATTTTATTAGACAATTTGATGATGAGTTTATCAAAGATTTTGTCACTCATTGTAGAGGCTTGATCAATCAAATCTCCTTCTAATTAACCCAACTTGAGCTTATTGAGATCTTCTCAAGGGCATGTGCTAAACACATTTTGTCCACACTCTAAGTACAAACTTTTGGCACATATGATGAGGCCTTTACAATGCCACAAAAACTCAAGATTCAGGCTATAGATGAAGGTAGAGTCAAGTTGTGTAGTAAAAACACCAATTCTAAATTGAATGATTCCTCCTCTTCTAAAACTTATACTTCTAACCAAAAATCTAAAAGCTCCACTGATTCAGTGGTCATTAATCATCTTCTTACACAACCACAAACCAATCTAATTCCTTGACTTCCCAAAATCCAACCAAGTCATTCTAATAATGGTATGAATAAAGACAATACACTCCCATTCAAGAGTCATATACATTTATTTTGGAAAAATTATTGCAACAAAGTGTCATAACCCTTCCTCAAATCAAACCTCTTATATAGTTTGACCCCTCCCATCTTATACCAACTTGGTACAAGGAGGATGAGTTTTGTGGCTACCATCGAGTTAAAGGCCATAATTCTAATAACTGTAAGACATTCAAGAACATTTTTCAAGACATGCTTTATAGGGGTAATCACGTCTTAGATAATCCTAATGTGCCCACTAATCAAAATATGGATTTGTTCAAACAAACTTTTCCTAACCATTCACCCAATCAAAATATTATTTGGACCATGACCAACTCATGTGATCATAATATCCATATGGTTAATATGGTCTTTCCTTTACCTCTAGTTCAACCTCCCCCTTAATAGGTGGCACCCATTTTATCAGCTCCTCCCCTAAGTCAATGGCATTTTTCTTGCCCATTATTCCTCCCCAAGTTGAAGATCCAATTTCACCCATTCTAGTCCCACATGAGGAAGAACCTCCTTTACCACTCATTTTTCCATTAGAGGAGCCAATATTTCCAATTCCTTTTGCACCAATATTACCTATTCTTTTACTTATGGAAGACCACGCCTTATCCATTTTGAAACCACATGTTGAGGGGAACATCATTCTTATGTTATACCCTCTTGAGGAACCCTCTTCATCTGCCTCTCCTCCATCGATAGAGAGTAATACTACATCCACTTTACCTTTGCACCTTAAAGAGTCAGTGTTATGCACTCCTACATTAAATGAGAGACCTATTGTGCCCACCCCAATTCCACCACTCTTACCACTTATTTTACCTATGGAGGATAATACTTTACCTATTCATCACCCACATGTTAAGGGAGTAATAATACCTCTGCTTTACCCCTTTAAGGAAACCTCTTCACCTACATCTCCTCCACCCATGGAAGACCATGCCTCTTCTCCTATCTCTATCGAAGAAGACCCTGTTTTGACTCTTTCTTATCTTTGGACTAAATTAGAAGAGAACAAAAATTTCCCTCTTTCTCAAACACCTTAGCCTTATAAATATGTAACCATAAGGCCTAAATCAACTTCATCTAAACCCTTCTTATGGTCAGTGAAAATTCTATAATTTCTTGACTCCAAAAAGATAGATCATGAAACATTCTGGGATCGACTTAAAACTCCTTATCTAACATAATGAGTGTCAACCTTTACCACCAACCCTCTCACTGCCCTTTACCCCAAGGTCTTTGACAAAGCTAGGGATTCTTCACCAAAATCACTAGAAGTTCATCCATCTATGTCAAAACCTTCACCCTCACTGGCATCTACCATATTAAAGTAGATCAAGCCTTTAGGCATACACCCTATCTCTAATTTAATTCATCCATAGGTGAAATTAGATCTAACTCTCCAACCCCAAGTTAGAGTTTCATGGCATAAACTATAGAAAAATATTAAGCTTCCTATATCTCATCGATCTTTCGCTATTCAACCCTCAACTTTACCTTCAGTTTTAGGACCTCACCCCTCTACTTTAGTTGGAGTATCATCTATCCAAGAAAAAAAATAAGCTAAGTTACCTCCACTATTACCTTTGCCACTCGATAGGCCTTTCACATCTAACACCATGATACTTAACACCAAAAAAGTGTCAAAAAAACATGTAACTCCACCACCACCAAACAAGGTGCCACACAAAATCACCCCTATGAATCCTAAATAAAAAAAGGTGTCTACTCCAACTACCACAATAAGTATGAGCTCACCTATAGGCTCTCATACATTTTTATTATGTTATTTGTTACAATATTCCATAATAACTCTTCCTCCCATTAAGCCTTATAGTCCTCTTCGAATGAAGCCATATTGGTTTAATGATACACAAGTGAGTCTATATCATCATTCACCTGGACATGATACTGAGAGTTATAAATCCCTCACAAAAGTTATTTAGTAACACTTTAATGTTAGCACTCTCTTTGTTGATACTCTTGTTAACCTTCTTGTTATTTCACCTTTGGCATTCACAATGCCTCCTTCTATTCCACCTAAATTCAAACCCAAAGATGTTGTCATACCCCCTTTGCCACCTCCTTCACCTATATTTTAGATCAACATAGTTAATGTGGCCATGCAGTCACAAAACCAAAAGGATAAAGGTAAGGAAAAAGTCACTGCTCCTTAGGATCATCCCTTTTCCAAAGACACTCCTCTGAATCTCAATATTTCCATTTTGGGTGTCTCAAAACTAACATCTTTGGATGTTATTCAAAGCTTGATCATGAAACAGATTCACCAAACTCCTATGAAAATGTCCTTGTAGCACTAATCCAAAAATCACCTAACACCATCAAGCTTTGATTAGTGCTTTACAATAAGTTGAGGTACAACCTAATGATCCCCAACCTCTTCAGCTTTGGTTAGCTCCCTTAATTCCATCTCCTTGATTTCCTTCAGTAAATCAAAAATTCCACTTTAACACCTTAAAGATTAGGATTCTACCCTTTTTATTACTTCATATATTAATCAAACTCATGTAAAGAGAGTCATGATCAATGGGGGAGATATTACTAATATTATTTTCACCCATGCCTATAAACAACTAGTTCTTCTCGAGAATTGCATGTCTCAAACCAATGCGATACTCTGCTCTTTTAACAATACCACATCTGCTACAGTGGGCACTATTGTATTACATATTTATTTAAGTCTCCACATAATTACTAAGTTCTTATATGTTTTATAAGGAGAATTAAAATATAACATAGTAGTTGGATGACCTTGGATACGTGCTATGGCATGTGTATCCTCAACTTTACACTAATATGTCAAGTTTGAGTATGATGGGCAAGTGCATGTTATACCTACTGACCCACCTCTATTTAAAACATATAACATGATTTATAGTCCTAATTATGTTCTCATTACATTAAATGCATCATCTTCTTTTCATGATACTTTTGAAGCTTCCACAAGCTCCACTACCCTAGTTACACAAATATTGGTAATACAAATTTTTGACAAAGATACCATGGAGGAAACTTTTAAACATTTGTCACTAATAAAATATCATTTGTTGATGCTTGACATGTTTTATACTCCAAAATAGTATGGAGAGATTCACGTGCACCCAAATTATGATCCTTGCATTGGGATAATCATCCTTTATGAGCCTCCTAACCTTCAAACTAATTTCACATATGGGGGAATTGATTAGGCTCCCACTATCGACAATCCATCCTCTTCACCACAACCATTTACCTATGTATTCTCTTTCCTAAGTAAGCCTAGTTTCACACACAACTATCTCTATCGATGTGCTTGGAAAATATTTGGTTTGGGTTATTATGTGCAGGGTGTCCATACACCTATTGAATATCCCACTAACCAAACCATTGAAAATGCTAAAAAGAGGCATGAAGTGGGTTATGATGAACCAACTAAACTCACCAAAACTTCCCATGTACCAATTATTGAAGAGCCAATCTCTCCTTCTCCACCTTCTTCTCCACCATCACCTACCAAATTAGAGGTATCTATACCTCCTAATTTTTTTTTCAATAAATGCCATCCATTTGGGGCCTCTCACCTATAACCAGGGTAAGGAAACAAGGTCCCTTCCTCTTGTTCTTCTTGAAATAATTGATTAAGACTATCTCACTATTAACACTATCTAATGTTAAGATGATGATGCCATTCTCACATACATGGGTGCAGATGATTTTTATATCTAATGATCATTCCCATCTAAAATGCAAGCTATTTTAAATTAATCAACCATTAATGAAACAAAGTCCCTTCCTCTTGTTCATCTTGAAATAATTGATTAAGACTCTCTCACTATTAACACTATCTAATGTTAAGATGATGATGTTATTCTCACATACATGGGTGTAGATGATTCCTATATCTAATGATCATTCCCATTTGAAATGCAAGCTATGTTAAATTAATCAATTTACCATCTCATGATAACCCCCACATCCTTAAGATTGGACAATCTTTAGATTCCTCTAAGCAAGCTAATTATGCCACATTTATTAATAACCATAGCAAAACCTTTGCTTGGTCTTATAATGACATGCCTGGTATTAACCCTTCTATTGTCACCCATAACATTATCACCAATTGAGATGCTAAACCTATTAAGCAAAAACTTTTCAAGATGCATCCTCATATTGCTCTCCTTGTCAAAGAAGAGCTCTAATACCTCCTTTATGTTAACTTTATCCAACCCATTGACTATCTGCAATGGATTTCTAATATTTTTCTTGTCACAAAAGTAATCAAGGGAATCTATATTTATAATGACTATTATGGCTTAAACCTCATTTATCCAAAATATGACTTCCCATTGCCAAGTATCAACCAAATTATTGATCTAATACCTGGCCATGAGATGTTATCACTTATGGATGGGTTCTCTAGATATAATCAAATATTGGTTGCTCCCAAGGATCAACACAAGAAAACCTTCATTACCCCATTGGGGACTTTCTATTATCGGGTCATGCCTTTTGGTTTAAAGAATGTTGGTGCCACCTATCAATGTGTTATGACTTACATCTTCCATAATCTCCTACACAAAATTATGTAAGATTACGTGGATGACTTACTTGAAAAATCTAAACTTCACCAAGATCACTTGATGATTCTCAAAATCATATTTATTCATTTCCTCTAATATCACATTTGACTAAACCTAAAGAAATGTGTCTTTGGTATTCTTTTTGGTAAGCTCTTAGGTTTTATCATTTCTCTTTATGGTATTGAAATCAACCCTACTAAGGTTAGAGAAATACTAGAGATGCCTCCACCTACTAATATCAAACAACTATGTAGCCTTCAAGATAAACTTCAATCAATCTACTGCTTCATATCCCAATTGTTAGATCATTGCCAACCCTTTCACCATCTATTCAAAAAGGATGTATTCTTCCATTGGAATATATATTTCCAAGAAGATTTTGATGCACTCAAACAATATCTCCTTTTACCACTAGTTTTTATTAATCGGCCTTTCTACCTATACATCTCTATAATAGACCATTCTCTGGGTGTTATGATTGCACATCAAGATGATCACCATCAAGAACGGGTGATTTACTACATAATATACACACTTATTGATTATGAGACTTGATATACCCATACCAAAAAAAATTTGCCTTACATTGGTCTTTTCAGCCTCCAAGCTCTGTCATTATCTTCTAAATCACAAAACTTACATGGTCACCCATACTGATCCCCTCAAATACATGAATTTTAAGCCATATCATAACCAATTTTTAGCTTAGTGGCTCATGCTCCTCATTTAATTCAACTTAGAGTTTAATAAAAGTTTATTAAGGGGAAAATAATTGTTGACCAATTAGCTATTGCCCCTTTATCTAACAACCAACTTTCCAACCTCAAATTTCTTAATGAATCCATCAAAATTCTCTCCATCGATGACATATCTTATCAAATGATGATGTTCTTTGATGGGTCTAAATGTCAATACAGTGGGGGTGTGGGATTCATTCTTATTCCTCTAGATGGCGAGCCTATGCCTTTGTCATTTAAACTAGATTTTGAATGTACAAACAACATGGCTAAATATGAGGCTTTGATCTTAGGGCTTTAAATGACTCTCTTCTTGGGTATCAAATCAATAACCATTTTTAATGAGTCTTAGCTAGTGGTTAATTAGGTTAATGGTTCCTATCTATGAAAAAATGAAATTTTGTAGAGGTATAAACATCATGTAGATAAGCTATTAGGATCATTTGACTCTTATCTCTTACAAGTTATTCCTTGATATATAGATAAGTCTACTAACACAATGGCTTCACTTGCTTCACACATACCCTCTTCATCCTCTTCCTCAAAAATCTATATCACCGTGCATTGATTAACATTACCCTCCTATGTATCAACTAACATCCTCTTCATTAGAAATGTGACATCCAACCCACATGAATTATGGTACAAGCAATTCATGGATTATCTTTCCTTTTCTATTACCCCTTCTGATCCCTCCAATAATGGGAGATGTGCCTTCATAAAATATGCCACCCATTACACTATTCTAGGGGGACTTCTCTATATGTGAGGTTTTTATGGTCTCCTTCTTAGATGCCTCACTAGTACTAATACTTCCTTCGCTATTAATGAAGTCCATGATGGGATTTGTGGTGGACATTTCAATGGCCACATAGTTGCCAAGTGTATCCTTTAACTTAGTTCTTATTGGCCAACACTCTATCAAGACTGTAGTGATCACGTTTGGCATTGTCTCAAATGTCAATAACATGCTAACCTCCTTCATGTTCTAAGTCATGCATTTCAAGTTTCAAAAGACTTCTAGCCCTTCTCTTAATGGGGCTTAGATTTAATTAGGGAAATTAACCTTCATTCATCCCTCTATCACCATTCTATCATTACTGCCACTGAATACTTCACCAAGTGGGTCAAGGTTATTCCTCTCATCTCTACTAAGGCTGAAAAAATTATTGACTTTATCAACCATCACATCATCTATAATTTTGGTGTCCCCATAAAATTATAATAGACAACAACAAATCTTTCAAAAACAAGACTATCTAAAGTCTTTGTGATACATTCAGAATTAAATTAAGCTTCTCATCATCATACTATCCACAAGCAAATGGATATGTAGAAGATTATAATAAAACATTGACCTAAATTATCATGAAAGTAGTCAATGATATGGGTAAGGATTGGCACACATATATTCCCTTTGATTTATGGGCTTATTGCACTAGAATTATAACCCCTACAGGTGCTTCACCTTTTTCTTTGGTCTATGGGATGGAGATTTTTTTGCCTCTTGAGGTTCAGATTCCTTCTCTTCACATTTCTCTAAAAGATATACTTACTAATGATGACTTTTTCTAAGAACATTTGGCTCAAATTGTTGAGTTGTGGAGCTAAAAGCTTCACCAATGAGCTACACAGTAACTGACATCAGTAGAATCGGTCAAAACCAACCAACATCGGTTAGGGGTCGACTGACATCGATCATCATTGATTAGAACCAACTGACATTGGTTAGGGGTCGATTGACATCAGTCATCTTCAGACTAACATTGATTTCTATGCATTTCCAAAATTAGAATTGCTATTTTTAGGCGAACAGTTAGTTTGCATGTAAAGACTAAAATTAGTCTTGAGTCTATTTTTATAATTATTTTTTGCTTCTCAATTCTATTTGAGAGACCCATGGGGTAGTATTGTAATTAGGGGTGCAAGATCAAGAAGATATGGAAGGACAATTCAGTAATTGAGTTGGTTGTAATTGATTGAGAGAGAGAGAAATCTTGAAAGAGAATTATTGTACATCTTCGAGGTGTGAGGAGAGAGAGATTTATTCATTGCATTTCCTTCTGAAAGAGTTTAATACAAGATTGGTTATTTCTTGTATCTCCTATTATTTGTTGTTTCTCATTTCTAGTTACTTATTACTTCTGGTTTCAATTCTGTGTTTAGTTGCTTATACAAAAGTAATCAATTGTACTCTAAGATCCTAACAAGTGGTATCAGAGCTATGTATATACACTAACAAGTGGTATCAAAGCACAGGTTTTAGAGTGTGATAGTGTTTGTTTCTTACAGAATTCACTCACAGGGGTTTCTAATTGAGTGGGAGCAAAGCAATGGTAGAAGAAAGTAAACTAAGAATGGAGAAATTCAATGGCAAGAATTATCAATTATGGAGGATGCAGATTGAAGATTATCTGTATCAAAAAGATCTGTATTTACCATTGGGTGGGGTTTCAAGGAAGCCCATAGATATGAAAGATGAAGAATGAAATGTTCTTGATAGAAAGGCTCTTGGATCTATAAGGTTGAGCCTGGCATTTTCTGTGATTTCCAACTTATCACAGACAAAAACAATGATAGAGTTAATGGATACTTTGGCAAATTTATATGAAAAACCCTCAGCTTCGAATAAGGTATATCTTATGAATCAATTATTTAATTTGCAAATGCAGGAAGGTAGATCTGTATCTAGTCATCTTAATGATTTTCATACAATAGTAAATCAGTTAAATTTAGTCAAAATAGTTTTTGATGATGAAATTAAGGCTCTCTTAATCTTATACTCTTTACCTGAAAGTTGGCATAGTTTGGTAATGGCAGTTAGTAATACTACATTTGCTTCAAATATCTTGAAAGTTGATGACATTTTTAGTGTAATCTTGAATGAAGAAATTCATAGGAAAAGCACAGGGAAAATATCAGGTACTGCTTTAAGTGTTGCAAGAAGGGGAAGGCAAAGAGAGAAGGGCAAGCAAGAGAAATCAAGGTCAAAGATGGGAAGTAGATCCAAATCTAGAAATGGAAGAATATCTTGCTGGAATTGTGGAAAGAAAGGGCATGAAAAGAAAGATTATTGGTTGAATGATAACAAAGAAAATTAGCATGAAGGTAATAAAGAAGTAAAAGTTGTAGGTATTGTTGCACACGATGCTCTTATATTTTCTTTGGATAATAAAGTAAAATCATGGGTTTTAAATTCTGGTGCCTCTTTCCATGCAACCCCAAATAGAGAATTTTTTAATGATTATGTCCATAGAGATTTTGGAAAATTTTATTTAGGGGATGATGAGCCTTGTAAAATTGTTGGAAAAGGAAAAGTGTATCTAAAATTGTAGAATGGCAACACATGGGTGTTGAAGGATGTCATGCATGTACCCATCCT
Source organism: Torreya grandis (assembly GCA_037957365.1). Taxonomy (NCBI): domain Eukaryota; kingdom Viridiplantae; phylum Streptophyta; class Pinopsida; order Cupressales; family Taxaceae; genus Torreya; species Torreya grandis. The sequence goes on from JARHVA010003250.1 coordinate 1,950,519, forward strand.
GAAGAGGAATCTAATTTCTGTAGGAAAGTTGGGTGATGAGGGTTGCACAATAACTCTCATAGCTGAATCTTGGAAAGTTTCCAAGGGTGCACTTTTATTAGCAAGCGGTAAGAGAGTAGGTACACTTTATCTATCTACTTGTATTATTGATTATTCTACTTCTATTTTATCTACTTTAGATGTAGATGCAAAGTTGTGGCACTGTAGGCTTGGTCACATGAGTGAGAAGGGAATGAATGTTCTTAAGTAAAAGGTAAGATTTTAGATTTGAAAAGCATAGATCTAGATATCTGTAAGCATTGTATTTTTTGGAAACAAAAGAAAGTGAAGTTTCTCAAAATTGGGTCAACAAAGAAGAAGCACAAGTTGGAGCTTGTTCACACAGATGTGTGGGGACTAGCTCAGGTAGCTTCTATTGGAGGATCATAGTATTATGTTTCTTTCATTGATGATGCTAGAAGAAAGGCATGGGTTTATTGCATAAAGAGGAAATCTAATGTTTTTGACACATTTAAGAAATGAAAAGCTTTGGTTGAGAATGAAACACTTTTGAGATTGAAGTGCCTTAGATCTGACAATGGTGGTGAGTACTATAGAAATAAATTCAATAGTGACTATTCTATGAGTGGAATACACAGGGAAAGGATGGTTCCAAGGACACCTTAGCAAAATGGAGTTATTGAAAGGATGAATAGAACAATAATGGAGCGTGCATGGAGTATGAGGTTGCCTGCTAGTTTGCCCTTATAGTTTTGGGTAGAAGCTGCAGATACTTTGGTTTACCTGATTAACTGAGGACCTTTTACTGCACTGGATGGTGGATTTACAGAAGAGGCTTGGATAGGTAAAAAGGTAGATCTTTAATTTCTTAGAGTTTTTGGTTCTGAAGCTTTTATGCACTTTGATAAAGAAAATAGAAAGAAGCTGGATGCTAAATCTATGTAGTGCACTTTCATTGGTTATGGTTTTGGAGATTTTGGATTTTAGTTGTATGATTTAGAAACTAACAAAATTATTAGAAGCCATGATGTAGTTTTCAATGACAAGGTGATGTACAGTGATCAGCTCAAGAGGCTGAATAATTCTGAGCAGGGCAATCTTGATTTGGAACAGGCTATGATCCAAAATGAGCTCACAGGTAAAAATAATCACTCACAAGAAAACACAGAGACCAAGATCAGTCAGTTGGAAACTGACATCAGTTAGGTGGAAATCTATGTCAGTCAAGAGGAACTGACATCGGTTGGGTGCAGACCGACATCAATCAGAGATGACCAGGATCGGTCACTGTCAGAAGGAAATTTGGGTGGATAGAAAGCTATAAATGAGTCTCAAATGCCCATAAGGAGGTATGAAAGGGTAAGTAAACCTCAAATTCATTATTCCCCTTCTTTATACTACTTTTTGCTCACTAATGGTGGAGAACTAGAAAGTTTTGATGAGGCAATGCAGGTAGAATCTAGGAAATAGTGGGAGCATGGCATGAATGAGGAAATTGATTCCTTGGAAGAGAACCATATGTGGGATTTGGTTGAGTTGCCAGCTGGAAAGAAAGCACTGAAAAAAATGGGTATATAGGTTAAAAGAAGGAGAGAATGGACAAATAAAACATAAGGCCAGGTTGGTAGTAAAGGGATTTGCATAGAAACTAGGTATTGATTTTGGTGAAATTTTTTCTCCTATAGTAAAGATGACTTCTATTCAGACTGTATTGTCTTTAGTTGCTATTGAGGATTTGCATCTTGAGTAGCTTGATGTTAAGACAACATTTCGTCATGGAGATTTGGATGAAGAGATATATATGGATCAGTTGGAAGGTTTTGACATCAAAGGTAAGGAGAAACTTGTGTGCAGGTTGAAGAAAAGCTTATATGGTCTTAAGCAAGCTCCAAGATAATGGTATTTGAGGTTTGACAAGTTTATGATAGAGCATGGCTTTAGTAAATGTCAATCTGACCATTGTGTTTATTTTAATAGATTGGATAATGGTAGTTATATTATCTTGTTACTATATGTAGATGATATGCTTGTTGTAGGTTCACACATACAGGAAATTACTGAGCTTAAGGTAAAATTAGCTCACACATTTGCCATGAAGGATTTAGGAGCAGCAAAGAAAATCCTTGGCATGAGTATTAAGAGAGATAGGAAAAATCATAGTTTGATTTTGTCTCAAGAGGATTATGTGAATAAGGTGTTGGAGAGGTTCAATATGCAGGATGCAAAACCAGTAAACATACCTATGGTTGGACACTTCAAGTTGAGCAAATAATAGTGTCCTAAATCACATGATGAGGTTGAGTACATGAGTAGAGTTCAATATGCTTCAGTAGTTGGGAGCTTGATGTATGCAATGGTATGTACTAGACCAAATATTGCCCAAGTAGTGGGAGTTGTCAGCAAGTTTATGGCCAATCCAAGAAAGGAACACTGGAAAGCAGTTCAGTGGATTCTCATATATCTGAGAAGGACTAGCAGTAGGCATTTATGCTATGGAGGGTCAAACACTTCTCTACATGGGTATGCAGATTCGAATATGGCAGATGACTTGGATGGTAGGAGAAGCACCACAGGATATGTGTTCACTATTGGTGGAATGGTGGTTAGCTAGATTTACAAGTTGCAGAAGGTTGTTGCCTTGTTTACTATAGAGGCAAAATACATTACAGTCATAGAGGCTAGCAAGGAAATGATTTGGATGACTCGATTCATGGAAGAGTTGGGAAAGGAGCAAGAGAGTTGTAGATTGTACAGTGATAGTCAAAGTGCAATTCATTTGGCAAAGAATTCAGCCTTTCATTCAAGAACCAAACATATACAGCTTAGGTACCACTTCATTAGATAGGTATTAGAGGATGGATAGTTGAAGTTGGAAAAGATCCATAAGGATAAGAACCCTATTGATATGTTAACAAAGCCAGTAACAAAGGAGAAGTTAAATATTCATTCAACTTTTGTTGGTCTTTAAGGTTAAACTTAAAGAAAGAGAAACAAGCTAGAGATGTTTAGAGGATGTTGTTGTACAGGTATAGGTGCAGTTATTTATCTCCAAGTGGGAGATTGTTGAGTTATGGAGCTAAAAGCTTCACTAGTGAGCTACACAATAATTGACATCAGTGAAATTGGTCAGAACCAACTGACATCGATTAGGGTTGACTGGCATAGGTCAGCATCAGTCAAAACCAACTGACATCGGTTAGGGGTTAGCCAACATCGGTCATCTTCAGACCGACAACGACTTTTGTGCATTTCCAGAATTAGAATTTCTATTTTTAGGCAAATAGTTAGTTTGCATGTAAAGACTAAAATTAGTCTTGAGTCTATTTTTATAATTATTGTTTGCTTCTCAATTCTATTTAAGAGGCCCATGGGGTAGTATTGTAATTAGGGGTGCAAGATCAATTAGATCTGCAAGGAGCAAGATCAAGAAGATCTATAAAGACAATTCAGTAATTGAGTTGGTTGTAATTGATTGAGAGAGAGAGAGAGAACTCTTGAAGGAGAATTACTGTACATCTTCAAGGTGTGAGGAGAGAGAGATTTCTTCATTGTATTTCCTTCTGGAAGAGTTTAATACAAGATTGATTATTTCTTGTATCTCTTATTATTTGTTGTTTCTGATTTCTAGATACTTATTACTTTTGGTTTCAATTTCGTGTTTAGTTTCTTATACAAAAGTAATCAATTATACTCTAAGATCCTAACAAGTGGTATCAAAGCTATGTTTATACACTAACACAACTTGAGTTGCTTGATGAGCATCATCTCATAGCCCTCAACCACATCCAAATCTATCAAAAGTATATCAAATGCACTTACAACAAAAACCTCAAAGAACAATATTTCAATATTGGTGATCTTGTCTTAAAAGAAAATCAACATGTGATGAACATGGAGAAAAGCAAACAGGGTAAGTTTGCTCTTAATTGTCTTGGACCCTACATCATAACTTGCAAGTATGGCTTAGGAACTTATCTCTTGTCTTCTCTTGAAGGAAGGCCAGAACCTGGGCCTTTAAATTCCTTACACCTACGACCATTATTTTGTTAACCAAGCATCACTTCACCTCATGTTTCACTTGAGCTCATCCCTTGAGCACCCCTATTACATTCATCTCCCTTCCTCTTAACACTTACTCCTACACACTTAGTTAACTTCTGAGGTGATATGGTTTTTCCCTCAAAGTGGAAACCTCTTAAGCCTCTATAGACTTGTCCATGACTAAAAGCAAAAAAATAAAATAAAATGGGATATGTAGACAAGTTATAATCTCTAAGGTCATGTTTCTCAATGTAGATAGCTCCCTTGAAGGATAGCTACGTAACTTTTCTTTACTGCTATCACTATAATGTTCCCTTGAAGGATAGTCAATTAAAAATAAAAAATAAATGCTTAGACCACTCCATTGAAGGATGGCTAGGCCAATCTTTGTTCTCAAATGGAAATATAAATAAAACTTCTTGTATTGATCATATTCATATGACCTTAACACATACAAAATCCCATTTTAGGATTCCCACATTGATCAACTCACAAAAAAAAAGGAGATTTAAGTCAAGGATTTTCCTATAGTCACTCTCGAGTCACCCACAATAGGGGCATATCATCCCCACTTTAAAGGTTATGCTAACCAAACACTCTCACTCATTTACCCTTTTTTCCCTCATATTCTTTTAAGGGACTTTGAACTCGCTTAACACAATGTAAACACAATGGTTCTCTAACAAAAAAAATGGTCCAATGATGTAAAACATGAAAGAGGCTCATATTCTTGAGCCTATTTATGTTATGATTATGGTCTTTGCCAATACACAAGCATTTTGCCTCTTTATTTTCCATCCAAATCACATGTCAATCTCTCTAATAAGATGAAAATGTCATACAAACACTATTAAGCCTACTCCATTTATTTTAAGCATACACCATCACAAATATGGAAAATTGATGAAATAAAATAACATAACCAACCTATTAATTTTAAACATACATAATCACAAATATGGAAAAATGTTAAGATAAAGCTAACAAACTAATTATGCATATGCCATCACACATATGGGAAATGCTAGACTAACTCAAACATTAAAATCAAATTAACATAACATAAAATAATCATCTATACTAACATCATCATCACAATCACAATAAATGCATCTCAAAATCATAATAAATATACATACATACATACATATATATATATATGCTCAATACTTAGTATGGTCAACATACATGTATATGCTCAACATACATGTACATCAATACATCATCATAATATCATCTCTCTCTCAAACTATACATCTCTCATATTTGGCTCATAGGCTAGTGTGCATATAACATATATAATAATAATAAACTCTAGCACTTAGAGTCCTCAAGGCTCTCTACGTGGTCATGAAGAAGTAGTGTCATCACCACTCTCTGCCCATTTACATCTACATGAGCTAGAAGCTATGGCACATGTCACTAATCTATCATAATCTCTAAACTTAGAATACCTTTGAATCTATGGGAACTCCCTGATGGCCCCCTCATAATAATAAATCTCATTAAGAGAAGTAGTATACCTGACCAAATATATAGTCTATGGTGGTCCCATCACACCTACTAAAGGTCTAGCCTATATTGATCCCTGTGGTGGAGGAGGAGGAGCAGCCTAACCTACTGCTCTCAAACTATCCCTCTCTATTGTTAGTGTAATAACCTAAAATTGTAATACCTTGATCTAGACCTATATTGCCCTGACCTAGATCTATAATGTCACCACCTATCCTTGTAAAACCAATATTTATGCATGAGTTGTATCTCAAGCCTACACTGCTATATCTTGTCCTTGTATCACTGCATCCTATTCCTGTACAGCTACATCTCTCTTTATTATCAACCCCTAAAAATTTGGTGGTGGCCTCTTGACCTCCACCATGAGATGCAAACTTTCCACCAAGACATATATACTACTGTGTACCCTAGATCTACTACACCCAACCCTGTTGGCAGCTCCTCAAAATCTAGCCCATTTATCTCTTGTGGTAAGAGTAGGGGTGCCTCAATATCATCCATCCTATATAGAGGGAATGTAGGTGGTACATACTATAATAGTTTTAACTACCTCCTAACCCATACCATGGGTAGCATCTCTAACTCACTGACTCATCTCCCTCTAAATCATAATGAGCTCTATAATATAATAAGTTGCTCTACCTCTGAATGAAGGGTATGTCAAGTAGGGTCTCCAAAAAATATCTATAGGGATCAAACCCTCTATCATGCACCTATAATAATCAATATCATGCACTATGCCATCTTCTCAATTTTGGGCCATCCCATCTCTCCACTATATAAAACCCACCCTAAAGTTGAATAAAATCATGGTAGATAGCCCCAATGGTCATGTCACCATGATATGCTTGTATGACCAATAGTGGAGTAAGTTTCTGACACATAAACTCTATTGCCATCATGGTCTCAACCCCCATAGTTATTTATATAACTATGATAGAAACATTTGTCCCCAAGCAAATATAGTCCACTACTGAACCATCTGTGCCAAAACACCTATCAATGCAATCAAAAATATTACACCATCTACATCTGGTAATGCATATATGGTAATCCATATCATCATCATGATGCTTAGTTGATGATGTTCCTCATCATTAATATATAGTCACCTCACTAACATGATCTCCAAATAATGCCACCATGTGAATATCATGTTCCTCTCTCAAACATGAGAAGAGCTCCTCACCTTGGAGTAAAAACCATAAAATCTTCTATACATCCTCTTGAGTAACTGTCAACTCTTTAGTTGGTAGATGGTGTAGACACCAAAATAGTGTCAACCCCCCTTGGTCCCTTTCTAACTTTAACATGCCTAACCTACACTTTATTAATTTAAAATACTTATTTTAAATTAATCATCCTCTTTAGACACCTCACTGTGGACACCTCACCTTGGACACCTCGCCCTTAGATCATTTCTCAACCTATGACTCACCTAAGACCTATTCTCACTCCTTCCTAACCTCCTAACTAACCCTCATGCTTAATAAGCCCGCTATTTGATCGTTCACCAATGACAAGTGCAGTTGGCAGATGAAGAATGGGCAAAGGGCTAAAAATAGCCCCTTTTACCCATTTTGCACCTGCCAACGTCAGTTAACTATCAGCCAATGCCGATAGAACCACCGATGTCGATTACATAAACCAACTTCTCGTGTCGAGTTACGGGCTCTTGGACTCTCGAATTGACTTCTCTCTCACTCAGATCTGGCTCTCTCTCTCTTTCTCTTAGACTCTGAGACATCACCAAGCATCAGACTTCAACGAACACTCCCTTGGCCACAAAGACTCTATGCAAATCACCCCAAATTGAATTAGAACATTGCATGAGGTCTTTAGCATCAAGCCACGATAGGTACAAGCGTTCAACACCTTGGTTCTTCATCTCACCAGAGCTAAGTATTTCTTCTGGCCTTTCATTTTAGTAATTTAGAAAGCATTAGTAATTAGTTTCTATTTATTATTTCTAAATACTATCAACCAAACCAGACCTAACCTTCAACCAGATCTGGCTTTCTTCTTGGAGAGGCTAAAAAGCCTTCCTCTCACCCTTACCCTTTTTAACAACCTAGCCTCTACCTTTGTCCTTCTACAAACCTTATTCATCTCCTTGTAACCCTGCACAGAGCTTTTAAACCCACATAATCCCTCTATCGACCATGAACATAACCCTGAGGCCCGTCCAAGGACCATTGCCCCTATCGATGTCGGCAACATAACTGACGTCGATAACATTGACCAACTGATGCTGGCAAAACTACCGACATCGGTGACTGTGGAAGACTAACAACAAGAATCAGGTATGCGTTATCTATTTCTCTTTCTTTAAGTCTTTCATTATTGCTCTTTATTCGACACTCTTTTTATCAGTAAGTGGATTGTCATCCCTCAAGGAAGTCTTTACACTTTTGGGACTGAGCTTTGCTTGGCAGTCCACCATATCTGTCTCTAACATTTTTATATTTAAGTCTTTCTCTTTTTATAGGTGTCTTCCTCCATAGCCAAAGAGGAGCTCCTTCAATGTCTGGATACGGTGCGTAGATTCATCTGAGTATCATCTAACTCCTAACCATTAAACTTTAGTTTCTTATTTCTTTTGAATGTAAAAAGGTGAAAATGAGTTAGAAACATTCTGACACGCTTAGTGGGACCTTAGAGTTTTCCTTGGTTTCATTTCTTCTAAAAAGGCAAACTTTCATATAGATGCATTAGATTCTCTACTTGCATCCTTCCTCTTCTTTATTTTTCTTTCGAAAACAAACCATAAACACAAGTTAAAAAAGAATCTTTCTTTTTATTCTTGTCATTTCTTACCTGCATCTAGAGTAGTGAAAATTCATGCTCTTAAACCTCTTCTCAATTGTTTGCATCTGAACAAAACATTTAAATTTGAGCTAAAAACCTATTGCATCTCATTCCTGCTTGAATGCATTTTTAGCTCATCTAGTAATTAGAAGCACATTATGAATAAATCATAGTGCACATATGTTACACATCCAGACCACAAGCACATCAAACTAAACATCTAAACATACCTGTGGCAAGGCCCAACTAGGATTTCATCACCTAACAGATACCTTACCCTTCCTGGTAATCTTACTTGGACTTCACTACCAAGGGGAGAACCTACTCTATTCTATGGTAGAGTATAAACTCTAGGGGAAGTATATATTGGCTAAGTGACCCAGCATGGCTCTGGGCTTGTGAAGTGAGGGGAGCAAGCTCCTAACACCAAGCCACGTATGCAACCTAATATAGACTTTTGAGCACCAAAACATAACCCAAAACCAACCTTAGACTGCTTCTTTTAGGACCCATTCTAAAAGCCCAACTTCCCAAACACACTCTTCTAAGGCATAAGCCAACACGACTCTAAAATTTATTCTTAGAAATTTAACATTTAGAGGCTGCTTGCCTTCATCTACTTTTCTATTTTTATCTAGTTTTTTGAGCTAGTAAGGACGCATTATTCTGAGCTACAAAAACAACTCAAAACTTTCTTCTTTCTTCCAAAAACTTTTAGTTTTTTGAGTTTTTGGAAATACATAGTAACCGACATTAGTTTTTCCACTGGCATTGGCAACTGATCATCATTGACATCAACTATCTGACCAATATCGGCAACTTACTTCAGTGACATCAATTTTTCTACCGATGTTGGTCATTGTCAATTTTTTTTCTCAAACAGCAAGCTAAAAACCTGACCTTTTTGGTGTTAAAAACAAATTTTGGTTTTCTAAGGCTAAAACATATAGTTTTTAGAACCTAAATCTATTTTTCCTTGGATGGTTTTGACACGTAGTCAAACCAAAACTCTTGTTGACCATGTAAGGCAACAACCACTCCCACCTTCGCCTTCTATATCAAGTCTCCAAATGAAGTATCATTCAAAAACTGAACATACTCCTATCCAACTAACCCCACCTCAACCCCCTATTGTTTCCAAAGGGGACCAAGACTTTGAAAGGTTCCTTGACCTCAATGTCAAGGCTCTTTAGCACTATCTCATGAGAAGTCAAATGCGATATCCTTCAGGCAACCTAGTTTATGGGATGCCAACTTCCTTAGTTGAAATGATAATCATATCAACAGCCTCCATAACCCAACCCATGGTCACCTAGGCCATTGCCTCAACTAACAACCTGACCATGACCAATCTTCAAAGTGTGGCCTCTCCTTCTATTTCTAGACCTACCTCCATTGGGGTTTTTGTACCCCCTCAACCATAAACCATTCAACAAAGTTCTAAACCATTCCTAAACTTAATTATCTCCATCCCACCTACTCTTACACCCATAAATACAAGAGTGAGTACTTATCCTTTGGCTAGTGTTGCCACCATCCAACCACCTTTGGCGACATCAAGTCAAGTTGTGCCTTTTAGCTTTATGACACAACCACCCTTGACTTCAACATCAGTCTCTATGACTAGTTACCAATATGTTGCACCTATACAAGTGCAACTAACTATGTCATACACTCCACCTAACACCTTCCAAATGCCTTACAACCTAGGGGGTGCCCCACCTACAAATCTATCAATTGATTTAATCAAGATGCTGATGGATAAGATGTCTAACCTTGAGACATCCATTTCTGGTTCAAGCAATGTTCTTTCATATGAACAAATATGCAACGAACCCATCCACCCTTTAGTGCCTATTAGACCATATCCTAACCAGTGGGAACTCCCCAAATTTACTTGCTTTTAGAGTAAAGAGTTCCCACAAAAACATCTATGAGTGTTTAGACACGCTTGCTACCTTATAGCCCATGATGATGTGTTATTACTTCGCACATTCCCTATGTCACTTTTTGGCACTGCCCTTGACTGGTATAGCTCCATTACCAGTCATTCCCTTTTTCCCTTCACTCAACTATCCCAATTATTCCTTGAACACTTTTCAATAAACATCACTAAGAAGGTCTCCATCATAGACCTATACTCTATTAAATAATTCGACGATGAGTCAATAGCCGACTTCGTTGCCCGTTAGAGAGGTTTGATTAATCAACTCTCCTTTTCATTACCTCAACTTGAGCTCATTGAGCTCTTTTCATGAGGGTGTGCCAATCACATCTCATCCACTTTACGAGTTCAAACATTCTACACATTTGATGAAGCTTTCACCATGGCCCAAAAGCTTGAACTCCGCGCAGTCAAAGAAGATAAGGTCAAATTGCATAGTAATGCAAAATCCAATGACCCTTCTTCATCCAAACCTACTTCTCACTCCAAGCCCCAAGAATTGGAAAATACTATGGTACTTAGATCATCACCTTCAATAACAACCAACCAATCTTAGCCTTCCACATCAGACTACATCACAAGACAATTCCAACAACGATACGTATAATGTCAATACACTCCAATAGGAGAATCATATGCTCTCGTGTTGGATAAATTAGTCAAGTAGGGAGTCCTCAATCTCCCTCAAATTTGACCACCCCAATTTGACCCCTAAAAAGCCATCCCTACTTGGTATAGGGAAAATGACTTTTGCAACTATCATCGTGTCAAGGGTCATGACATAGACAACTGCAAAACCTTCAAAAACATCATCCAAGACATGTTAGACAAGGGGGATCTTGTTTTGGATAACCCAAATGTGCCGGCTAACAAAAACATGGATGTCTTTAGATAACCATTCCCTAACCATCCCCCTAGCCAAAATAATGTTCAGACCATAGCCGATGACCTTCAAGAGTGTAACATACGCACAGTCGACATGGTTTCTAACCAACCTCTCCCACAATTTGAAGAGGTTAGTCAACCTATTTGTCCACCATAGTAGAAGAGCCTTCTTCTCCTATTTGTCCATCATAGGTAGAAGAGCCTTCTTCTCCTATTTGTCCATCATAGGTAGAAGAACCTTCTTCTCCTATTTGTCTATCATAGGTAGAAGAGCCTTCTTCTCCTATTAGTCCTTCATCCACCCCTCTTTCATATGAAGGAGAGGCTACTTTGACTTCTCCCATATTGGAGGATGTTTTGATGGCACCAATGCCAATAGTCTCACCCTCATCCTTCTTATCATCAATGGGGGATCATACTTTTCCTACTCCTCGGCCACACGAGAAAACCATGATCATCCCTGTGCTCTATCCTCTCGAAGAGCCACATTCGCTAACCCCTTTTTCGCTAAGAGAGGAACTTGCCACCTCACCCACTTCAGCTGAAGAAGATCTAGTGAAGGTAGATTTGAACCTCACCCCTCACAATAGTAGTCCTTGCACTAAACTAAAGAGAGCTATTAAACCACATCAGAAAACTCCCCCACCTTCACCATTATCATCTATTTTGGGTCCACATCCTTCCACTTTAAAAGGAGTGTTCCCTATGTCAACACCTCATAGAGGCAAATTGCCTTCATTACTCCCTTCACCCATTAAAAATATACATCCTCCAAAACATTCTACACATATGACCACACCACCGACCAAAAAGGTGGCACAACAAACTCCTCCTACAACTCCTAAATAGAATTTGTCAACACCTACTGCAACAAAGTGTGCAGACCCATTAGCAGGTTCCTATGCTTTGTTGTTATGCCAATTGTTGCAATCTTCTAGAATTAATCTCCCACCCCTTAAACCATACCAACCTCTCAGACCAAAACCATCTTGGTTTGAAAACACTCAAATCTATGCGTATCATTGCACACCTGGGCATGATATTGAAAAGTGTTGTGCTCTTAAGGTTGTCATTTATCAGCACCTAAAAAAAGGCACCCTTCTCATTAAGCACCCCTTTAACAAACTACTGACATCATCCCATTCTTCCCAAACCTCCTCACCTTCACACTCATCAAATCTCGAATCAAAACCATCTTGGTTTGATGACACTAAATTTTGTGCATATCATCGCACACCTGGACATGACACTAAGTGTTATTGCGCTCTTAAAGTTATCATTTGTCAACACCTAAAAAAGGACACCCATCACATAGAGGCTTCTTCTGACTACTTTTTTGACAAATCACCAACACCAGCCCATACCTCTCAAACATCCTCACCTAAATCGGGAGCCCATCATCAAATTGTGGTTCCTCTATCACCTTCAACCCCTTTGTTCAAAATCAACACCATCAATGTGGCCACTAGATCACAAACCATAAAGGATAAAGGGAAAGAAAAGGTTTCTATCCCTTGGACATATCCATTCATCAAGCCTTCTCAACCACCAAAACCCAAGATTTCAATCTTGGGCACATCCCATCCAACATCTTTGAAGCCCCTTCATAACCCCATGGTGAAAAAACTTCACCAAACCCTTGTGAAGACATATTTGTATGACCTCATTCAAAGCTCTCCACAACATCACCAAGCTTTAATCAAAGCTTTACAGATAGTGGAGGTCCAACCTGAAGACCCCTAACCACTAGCTTTTTTAATCAAATCATTACCAACCATTACCTCTATCACCATCCCTAATTCTGAGATTCTAAACTCCAACCTGGAAGATTAGGATCTTACCCTCTTAAACTAAGCCTCTCAGGAAAAAGCTTCACATGATTCATCCTCACATCATACTCCTTGACAAAGAGGAGCTTCATCATCTTCTCTCCATCTCATTTATCCAACCCATTGATTATCCATAATGGGTATCAAACAATTGTCCCTGTCACAAAACAACTGGGGGAGTTTGACTGTATATTGACTATCACAACCAACCAAGCATTAACCAAACATCAACCAACTTCACATCCAACATCGACCACAACATGCCTACAACCATAATATAAGAGAGTGAGATTTCAACATCGGAGATCTCATCCTCAAAGAAAACCAACATGTGACCAATACAAAATGAAGAAAATGAGGCAAGTTTGCTCCTAATTGGCTCAGACCTTATATCATAATGCATAAATATGGATCAGGGACTTATCATTTGTCTTCTCTCGAAGGCCGACCAAAACTTGAGCCCCTTAATTCCTTACATCTATGACCATTCTACTATTAATCAAGTAATCACTCACTTGACATTTAACTTGAGCTCGTCCCTTGAGCAACCCCTTATCATCGTCATGCCTATTCCTTTCAACCCTTTTTCCTACAAACATTAGTCAACCCTTTTGTCAAGCATGAATGCTTTTTCCTAATAAAAGGGGAACCCTTAAACCTCTATAGTCAAGTCCATGACTAAAACTTTAGTCAAAAATAAAACATATAAAATGGAGATGCCTATTCAAAATGTCATAAACTATAAATGTAGACTGCTTCCTTGAAGGACAACTGCATCATTGTTGTAATTACTAGACTGCTCCCTTGAAGGATAACTAAACATCAAAACATACAAAGCAAGATATGGACCACTCCCTTGAAGGATGGTTATGCCTAAATTTTGCTATAAACAACACTCTCTCAGAAGCTTCTCATATCGATCAGCTTCACATATGACCATAAAACAAAACAACATCCCCACGTAGACTTCTCACATCGATTAGTCTACCAAAAAAAAATGACTGACAAACTATTAAGTCATGGACTTGCCTATAGTCATTCTCAGGGTCACCTATAAAAGGGGCAAAGTTGTTCCTGCCAAAAAGGGTTACCCCATCCTCACATATAACATAATCAAACCTATCACCCCAACATACTCAAGGGATTTTGAGCTCACTTAACGTCAAGTGATTCGACTACTTCTCTAACATAAACCAATGGTCAATGATGTAATGCATGAATGGGGATTTTGTTTACATAAACCCTATTTATGCTATCATTATGGTCCTTGTCAATGAAATAGCAATGCGACTTTCACTTCTTATACATCTTCATCACATACAACTAAAACCAACCAATCTAAACCAAACCAAACATTTTCAAACCACTAACATGACATAGCCCATCCACACTAGTTCCTATGGACAACAATACACATAGAAACTATCAACCATACACAATTTATGTCAAGCATAAATCATTACTTGCTGAAGCATAAATACATTCATTTCATTTTTAGCATACATCCATCACCAATGTGGAAAATTGTTAGGGATGAACAACCACATAACCTATGTTACAGAATACACCATTACATAATATGGAAAAGGTTGTAACATCATCATACCCTCATCATTTCAAACATGACTAAACCAACTATCGACCTCTTTGACCCTTCTTCCATTTTGGGGAGAACTACATTGGCCTGAGGCCCTTAAAATAGGGGCTATGTAGGCTACACTCAGTTGACATGGGGTCTTCTAAGGTTAGCTCGACCATCCATTTTCCCATTCGTCTCCCTAATGACATCACCATCTATTCATTTATTCGTCTACCTGATGGACAAACCATATAACCTTTAACCATGCCTTAACCTAGTCCAAAACCCAGTCCATAGTCTACTTTCTTCTTCCCTTTTGGGGAGAACTACATTGGCCTGAGGCCCTTAAAATAGGGGCTATGTAGGCAGCACTTAGTTGACATGGGGTCTTTTGAGGTTAGCTCGGCCATTCCTTCATCTGTCCATCTAATGGACCAACTATCTATACCAACCCAAACTCATGACCAAACAACCAGCCCTAACACTGAATGAGTTACCTAAACTTCTCATGGGGCACATTGAAGCTCACATACATCTCCCTAACCATAACACACAACCCTTGAGATCACTTATATCTCAACTCGACTCAACCAATGACCTTGGAGATTGTGACTATCTCCTCAGACCATGACCACTTTTGAGACAACTTTGCCTTGGTTGTTTTGATTGCATTTATGCTACCTAATGAATAGTTAGCAAATTGTATGCAACCCACACTACGACCCTCACAAATATCGGATCACACCCAAGTTGATCTCCACTACTTGTGACATTTTCATGTTTTTTAAGAGCACTTCCTAAGCCCAAGATACTTGGAACATGATGACCATTAGAGCTACAGCTTTGATCGATTAACCCAATCAGCTATGACTAAATGCTGGGGACCGATTACTTCAATTTTAGCACTCCTCAACCTTGACCATGACAATTTGACCTATCTATCACGTGAAGTGGTATACATGCAATCTTAACTTTTGCAATGTTCACACTCAAGCTTCACTATATCCATCCACTACCTATCAAATCGGCACCCGATATCAGGTTACCTTCCCTCAACTCCCACTTTGAGGGGGAATACCTCATCCCTTATGCAGAGCAACCTATACCTCATCCCTTACTCAGAGAAACCTACACCTTATCCCATACCTGGGGCAACTTACTCTTGTTTTTGTCTTGCAGTTTGTCAAGAACAACCAACAAGACAAAAAGGGGCAAATGTAGACACCAAAATAGTGTCAACCCCCCTTGGTCCCTTTCTAACTTCAACATGCCTAACCTATACTTTATTAATTTAAAATACTTATTTTAAATTAATCATCCCCTTTAGACACCTCACCTAGGATACCTCACCCTTAGACTATTTATCACCCTATGACTAATCATAATTACCTAAGACCTATTTCAACTCCCCCACTAACCCCCATGCCTAATAAATCTACCTTTGGACTGTTCACCAATGAAAACTAAACTTGGTAGATGGAGGAATAGGCAAAAGGCTAAAAATATCCTTTTTACCCATTCTCTAGCCACTGACATCGGTTAACCGTCAGCCGACGCTAGTAGAATTACAGACATCAGTTGCTTAAAAACTAAATTCTAACCTCAACTCTGGCCTAGGAAGGCAAATTCTCTTACTCCCTGGATCTGAATTCTCTTGCTCCTTGACTCTTTACAGATCAAAGGTAGGCTTTGGGATGAGGCATCAGCATTCTATCATCACTCTCTAAGCTAAGAAACTCTACAAAATTCACTTCACACCAGATTGAAATGTTGCATGAGGTCTTCGGCATTAGCCATAATGGGAACAAGTCTTCTACACTTCTGGTTCTCCACCAAAAGCTAAGTATTCTTCTAGTTTATATTTTAATATTTTTAAAATGCATTGGTAATTAGTCCATTGGCTATTTATGAGTCCTGTTGAGACCAAATCTGGCTTTCTTCCTAGAGAGGCTAAAAATTCTTCCTTTTACCCTGACTCATTTTGACAACTTGTCCCCTACCTTTGTCCTTCCTAAGACTTTGTCCACTATCCTACATCCCTACACAACCCTTTTGAATCTCTCAGACCATTTTATTGACCACAGACATACCTGAAACTTGTCCAAGGCCCATTACCCCTACTGACATCGACATCAAGGCCCATTGCCCCTACCGACGTTGGTAGCCTAACTGATGTTAGCAACATTGACCAAGTGATGACGACAGACTAACTGATGTTGATGACTGTGAGAGGCAGATTGCAAGAATTAGGTACGCATTATCTATTTCTCTTCTTTAGCCTTTCATTATTTTTCTTTCTAGCAACACTCTTTTGTCAAATAACTGGATTGTCATCCCTCAAGGAAGTCTTTGTACTTCTGGGACCGAGCTTTTCTTGGTAGTCCACCATATATCTATCTAACATTTTCTTTCTTTAAGTCTTTCTTATCTATAGGTGTCATCCTCCACAGCCAAAGAGGAGATCCTTCAATTGTCTGGATATGGTGCACAACTTCATCTAGGTATCATCTAACCCCTGACCATTTAACTTTAGTTTCTTATTTTTTCTGAATGTAAAAAGTTAAAACAAGTAGACTGATCGATGCGGGAAGTCTACGTGGGGATATTTTTTTGTTTTGTGGTCATATGTGAACCTGATCGATGTGGGAAGCTTCTAACAGAGTGTTGTTTGTAGCAAAATTTAGGCATAGCCATCCTTCAAAGGAGTGGTCTATATCTTGCTTTGTATGTTTTGATGTTTAGTTGTCCTTCAAGGGAGTAGTCTAGTAATTACAACAATGATGCAGTTGTCCTTCAAGGGAGCAATCTACATTTATAGTTTATGACCTTTTGAATAGGCGTCCCCATTTTATATGTTTTGTTTTTGATTAAAGTTTTAGTCATGGACTTGACTATAGAGGTTTAAGGGTTCCCCTTTTATTAGGACAAAGCATTCATGCTTGACAAAAAGGTTGACTAATGGTTGTAGGAAAAAGGGTTGAAAGGAATAGGCATGATGATGATGGGGGGTTGCTCAAGGGACGAGCTCAAGTTAGATGTCAAGTGAGTGATTACTTGATTAATAGTAGAATGGTCTTAGATGTAAGGCATTAAGGGGATCAAGTTCTAGTTGGCCTTTGAGAGAAGACAGACGATAAGTCTCTGATCCATATTTATGCATTATGATATAAGGTCTGAGCTAATTAGAAGCAAACTTGCCTCATTTGCTTCGTTCCATATTAGTCACATGTTGGTTTTCTTTAAGGACGAGATCTCTGATGTTGAAATCTCGCTCTCTTAGATTATGGTTGTAGGCATGTTTTGGTTGATGTTAGATGTGAAGTTGGTTGATGTTTGATCAATGCTTGGTTGGTTGATGTTTGGTCAATTCCCCTAGTTGTTTTGTGACAGGGATAATTATTTGATACCCATTGCGGATAATCAATGGGTTGGATAAATGAGATGGAGAGAAGATGATGAAGCTCCTCTTTGTCAAGGAGTGTGATGCAAGGATGAATCTTGCAAAGCTTTTTTCTGAGAGGCTTAGTTTAAGAGGGTGAGATCCTAATCTTCCAGGTTGGACTTTAGAATCTCAGAATTAGGGATGGTGACAGAGGCAATGGTTGGTAATGATTTGATTAAAGAAGCTAGTGGTTGGGGGTCTTCGGGTTAGACCTCCACTATCTATCAAGCTTTGATTAAAGCTTGGTGATGTTGTGGAGAGCTTTGAATGAGGTCATACAAAGATGTCTTCACAGGGGTTTGGTGAAGTTGTTTCACCATGGGGTTATAAAGTGGCTTCAAAGATGTTGGATGGGATATGCCCAAGATTGAAATCTTGGGTTTTGGTGGTTGAGAAGGCTTGATGAATGGATATGTCCAAGGGATAGAAACCTTTTCTTTCCCTTTATCCTTTATGGTTTGTGATCTAGTGGCCACATTGATGGTGTTGATTTCAAAAAAAGGGGTTGAAGGTGATAGAGGAACCACAGTTTGATGATGGGCTCCTGATTTAGGTGAGGATGTTTGAGAGGTATGGGCTAGTGTTGGTGATTTATCAAAAAAGTGGTCAGAAGAAGCCTCTATGTGATGGGTGTCCTTTTTTAGGTGTTGACGAATGATAACTTTAAGAGTGCAACAATGCTCAGTGTCATGTCTAGGTGTGCGATGATATGCACAAAATTTAGTGTCATCAAACAAAGATGGTTTTGATTTGAGAGTTTATGAGTGTGAAGGTGAGGAGGTTTGGGAGGCATGGGATGATGTCAGTAATTTGTCAAAGGGGTGCTTAATGAGAAGGGTGCCTTTTTTTAGGTGTTGATGAATGACAACCTTAAGAGCACAACACTTTTTAGTATCATGCCCAGGTGTGTGATGATACGCATAGATTTGAGTGTCGTCAAACCAAGATGGTTTTGGTTTGAGAGGTTGGTATGGTTTAAGGGGTGGGAGATTGATGCTAGAAGATTGCAACAATTGGCATAATAGAAAAGCATAGGAACCTGCTAATGGGTCTGCACACTTTGTTGCAATAGGTGTTGACAACTTTTATTTAGGAGTTGTAGGAGGAGTTTGTTGTGCCACCTTTTTGGTCGGTGGTGTGGTCATATGTGTAGATGAATGTTTTGGAGGATGTATATTTTTAATGGGTGAAGGGAGTAATGGAGGCAATTTGCCTCTGTCAGGTTTTGACATAGGGAGCACTCCTTTTAAAGTGGAAGGATGTGGACCCAAAATAGATGGTAATGGTGAAGGTGGGGGAGTTTTTTGACATGGTTTAGTAGCCCTCTTTAGTTTAGTGCAAGGACTACTATTGTGAGGGGTGAGGTTCAAGTCTACCTTCACCAAATCTTCTTCAGCCAAAGTGGGTGAGGTGGCAAGTTCCTCTCTTGGTGGAGAAGGGATTATCAAATGTGGCTCTTCAAGAGAATAGAGCACAGGGATGATCATGGCTTTCTCGTGTGGTTGAGGAGAGAGAAAAGTATGATCCCCCATTAATGATAAGGATGAGGGCGAGACTATCAGTGTTGGTGCCATCAAAACATCCTCCAATATGGGAGAAGTCGAAGTAGCTTCTCCTTCATATGAAAGAGGGGTGGATGAAGGACTAATATGAGAAGAAGGCTCTTCTACCTGTGATGGACAAATAACAGAAGAAGTTTCTTCTACCTGTGATGGACAAATAGGAGAAGAAGGCTCTTCTACCTGTGATGGACAAATAAGAGAAGGTTCTTCTACCTATGATGGACAAATAGGAGAAGAAGGCTTTTCTACCTGTGGTGGACAAAAATGTTGACTAACCTCTTCAAACTGTGGGAGAGGTTGGTTAGAAACCATGTCAACCATGCGTATGTTACGCTCTTGAAGGTCATCGGCTATGGTCTAAACGTTATTTTGGCTAGGGGGATGGTTAGGGAATGGTTGTCTAAAGACGTCCATGTTTTGGTAAGTTGACACATTTGGGTTATCCAAAATGAGATCCCCCTTGTCTAACATGTCTTGGATGATGTTTTTGAAGGTTTTGCAGTTGTCTGTGTCATGACCCTTGACATGATGATAGTTGTAAAAGTCATTTTCCCTATAATAGGCAAGGATGGCTTTTGAGGGGTCAAATCGGGGTGGTCAAATTTGAGGGAGATTGAGGACTCCCTGCTTGACTAATTTATCCAACACAAAAGTGTATGATTCTCCTATTAGAGTGTATTGACGCTGTACGTATCATTGTTGGAATTGTCTTGTGATGTAGTTTGATGTGGAAGGTTGAGATTGGTTGGTTGTTATTGAAGGTGATGATCTAAGTACCATAGTATTTGCCACTTCTTGGGGCTTGGAGTGAGAAGAAGTAGGTTTGGATGAAGAAGGGTCATTGGATTTTGCATTACTATGCAATTTGACCTTATCTTCTTCGACTGCATAGAGATCAAGCTTTCGGGCCATGGTGAAAGCTTCATCAAATGTGCAGAATGTTTGAACCCATAAAGTGGATGAGATGTGCTTGGCACACGCTCGTGAAAAGAGCTCAATGAGCTCAGGTTGAGGTAATGAAAAGGAGAGTTGGTTAATCAAACCTCTCCAACAGACAATGAAGTCAGCTATTGACTCATCGTCGAATTGTTTAATAGAATATAGGTTTGTGATGGAGACCTTTTTAGTGATGTTGATTGAAAAGTGGTCAAGGAATAATTGGGCTAGTTGAGTGAAGGAAAAAAGGGAATGACTGGTAATGGAGCTATACCAGTCAAGGGTGGCACTAGAAAGTGACATGGGGAATGTGCAAAGTAATAATGCATCATCGTAGGCTATAAGGTAACAAGCATGTCTAAATGCTCATAGATGTTGTTATGGGTCTTCTTTACTCTGAAAGCAAGTAAATTTGGGGAGTTCCCACTAGTTAGGATATGGTCTAATAGGCACCAAGGGGTGGATGGGTTTGTTGCAAATTTGTTCATATGAAAGAATATTGCTTGAACTGGAAATGGATGTCTCAAGGTTAGACATCTTATCCATCAACATCTTGATTAGATCAGTTGATGGATTTGTAGGTGGGGTGCCCCTAGGTTTTAAGGCATTTGGAAGGTGTTAGGTGGAGTGTATGACATAGTTGGTTGCACTTGTATAGTTGCAACATATTGGTAACTAGTCATAGGGACTGATGTTGAAGTCAAGGGTGGTTGTGTCATAAAGCTAGAAGGCACAACTTGACTTGATGTCACCAAAGGTGGTTGGATGGTGGCAACACTAGCCAAAGGATAAGTACTCACTCTTGTATTTATGGGTGCAAGAGTAGGTGGGATGGAGACAATTAAGTTTTAGAATGGTGTAGAACTTTGTTGAATGGTTTGTGGTTGAGGGGGTACAGAAACCCCAATGGAGGTAGGTCTAAAAATAGAAGGAGAGGCCACACTTTAAAGATTGGTCATGGTTGGGTTGTTAGTTGAGGCAATGGCCTAGGTGACCATGGGTTGGGTTATGGAGGTTGTTGATATGATTGCCGTTTCAACTAAGGAAGTTGGCATCCCATAAACTAGGTTGCCTGAAGGATCTCGCATTTGACTTCTCACGAGATAGTGCTGAAGAGCCTTGACATTGAGGTCAAGGAACCTTTCAAAGTCTTGGTCCCCTTCGAGAAAAATAGGGGTTTGAGTTGGGGTTGGTTGGATAGGAGTACATTTAGTTTTTGAATTATACTCCATTTGGAGACTTGATATAGAAGGTGAAGGTGGGAGTGGTTGTTGCCTTGCGTGGTCAACAAGAGTTTTGGTCTGACTACATGTCAAAACCATCCAAGGCAAAATAGATTCAGGTTCTAAAAACTATATGTTTTAGCCTCAAGAAACTAGAATTTTTTTAACAGCAAAAAGGTCAGATTTTTAGCTTGTTGTTTGAGAAAAAAAATTGACAGTGACCGACATCGGTAGAAAAACTGATGTTGGTGAAGCAAGTTGCCGATGTCGGTCAGATAGCCGATGTCGGTGATGATTAGTTGCCGACGTCGGTGGACAAACTAATGTCGGTTACTATGTATTTCCAAAAACTCAAAAAACTTAAATTTTTTGGAAGAAAGAAGAAAGTTCTGAGTTATTTTTGGAGCTCAAAATAATGCATCCTTACTAGCTCAAAAAATCAGATAAAAATAGAAAAGTAGATGAAGTCAAGCAGCCTCTAAACGTTAAATTCCAAAGAATAAATTTTAGAGTCATGTTGGCTTATGCCTTAGAAGAGTGTGTTTGGGAAGTTGGGCTTTTAGAATGGGTCCTAAAAGAAGTAATCTAAAGTTGGTTTTGGGTTATGTTTTGGTGCTCAAAAGTCTGTGTTAGGTTCTGTATGTGGCTTGGTGCTAGGATCTTGTTCCCCTCACTTCACGAGCCCAGAGCCATGCTAGGTCACTTAGCCAATATATACTTCCCCTAGAGTTTATACTCTGCCAGAGAATAGAGTGGGTTCTCCCCTTGGTAGTGAAGTCCAAGTAAGATTACTAGGAAGGGTAAGGTATCTGCTAGGTGATGAAATCCTAGTCAGGCCTTGTCTCAGTATGTTTAGATGTTTAGTTTGATGTGCTTGTGGTCTGGATGTGTAACATATGTGCACTACAATTTATTCATAATGCACTTTTAATTACTAGATAAGCTAAAAATGCATTCAAGCAAGAATGAGATGTAATAGGTTTTTAGCCCAAATTGAAATGTTTTGTTCAGATGCAAACAATTGAGAAGAGGTTTAAGAGCATGAATTTTCACTACTCTAGATGCCTGTAAGAAATGACAAGAAGAAAAAGAAAGATTATTTTTTAACTTGTGTTTATGGTTTCTTTTCAAAAGAAAAAGAAAGAAGAGGAAGGATACAAGTAGAGAATCTAATGCATCTATATGAAAGTTTGCCTTTTTAGAAGAAATGAACCCAAGGAAAACTCCAGGGTCCCACCGAGCATGCCAAAATGTTTCTACTCATTTTCGCTTTTTACATTTAGAAGAAATAAGAAACTAAAGTTAAATGGTCAGGGGTTAGATGATACCTGGATGAAGTTGTGCACTGTATCTAGATGATTGAAGGAGCTCCTCTTTAGCTATGGTGGATGACACCTATAGATAAGAAAGACTTAAACAAAGAAAATGTTAGATAGATATATGGTGGACTACCAAGTAAAGCTCAATCCCAGAAGTGCAAAGACTTCCTTGAGGGATGACAGTCCACTTATTTGACAAAAGAGTGTTACTAGAAAGAGAAATAATGAAAGGCTAAAGAAGATAAATAGATAACATGTACTTGATTCTTGCAATCTGCCTCTCACAGTCACTGATGCTAGTTAGTCTACCATCGTTGATTGGTCAATGCTGCCGATGTTGGTTAGGCTGTCGATGTTGATAGGGGCAATGGGCTTTGATGCCAATGTTGGTAGGGTTAATGGTCCTTGGATGGGTTTCAAGTATGTTTGTGGTCAACAAAATGGTCTGAGAGATTCAAAAGGGTTGTGCAGGGATGCAGGATAGTGAATAGAGTCTTAGAAAAGACAAAGGTAGGGGATAAGTTGTCAAAATGGGTCAGAGTAAAAGGAAGGCTTTTCATCCTCTCTAGGAAGAAAACCAGATTTGGTCTCAATAGTACTCACAAATATCTAATGGACTAATTACCAATGCATTTTAAAAATACTAAAATATAAACTAGAAGAATACTTAGCTCTTGGTGGAGAACCAAAAGTGTAGAAGACTTGTTCCCATTATAGCTGATGCCAAAGACCTCATGCAATGTTTCAATCCAGTGTGAAGTGAATTCTATAGAGTTTATTAGCCTAGAGAGTGATGATAGAATGCTGATGCCTCATCTCAAAGCCTGCCTTTGATCTACAAAGAGTCGAGGAGCAAGAGAATTCAGATCTAGGGAGCAAGAGAATTTGCCTTCTTGGGCCAGAGCCAAGGTTAGAATTTAGTTTTTAAGTAACTGACGTCGGCAATTTTGCCAACATCGGCTGATGGTTAACTGATGTTGGTGGCTAGAGAATAGGTAAAAAGGCTATTTTTAGCCTTTTGCCCATTCCTCCATTTGCCAAGTTTAGTTGTCATTGGTGAATGGTCCAAAGGCAAATTTATTAAGCGTAGGGGTTAGTGGGGGAGTTGAAATAGGTCTTAGGTAATTATGATTAGTCATAGGGTGATAAATGGTCTAAGGGTGAGGTATCCTAGGTGAGGTGTCTAAAGGGGATGATTAATTTAAAATAAGTATTTTAAATTAATAAAGTATAGGTTAGGCATGTTGAAGTTAGAAAGGGACCAAGGGGGGGTTGACACTATTTTGGTGTCTACATTTTGGGTTGACAACGACCATTCATTTGTTCATCTACTCGATGGACAAACCATTTAATCTTTAATCATTACTTAACCAACCCAAACTCATGACCAAACCACTAGCCCTAACATTGTATAAGTCACCTTTGACTTCTCATGGGTCACATCAGAGATCACATACATCTCCCTGACCATAACACACAACCCTTGAGATCACTTATATCTCAACCCGACTCGACCAATGACCTTAGCGATTGTGACTATCTCCTCAGACCAAAACCACTTTTGAGACAACTTTGCCTTGGTTGTTTTGATTGCATATATGCTACCTCACGAATAGTTAGCAAATTGTTCGCACCTCAGATTACGACCCTCACAAGTATCGGATCGCACCCAAGTTGATCCCCACTACTTGTGACATTTTCATGTTTTCCAGGAGCACTTCCTAAGCCCAAGATACTTGGAACATGATGACCATTGGAGCTACAGCTTTGATCGTTTAACCCAATTAGCTATGACTAAATGTTGGGGACCAGTTACTTCAATTTTAGCACTCTTCAACCTCGACCATGACAATTTGACCTACCTATCACATGAAGTGGTATATGCACAATCTCAACTATTGCAACATTCACACTCTAACTTCACCATATTCATCCACTGCCTATCAAATCGGTACTAGATATCAGGTTACCTTCCCTTGACTCCCACTTTGAGGGGGAATACCTCATCCCACATCTGGGGCAACCAACTATTATTTTTGTCTTGCAGTTCATCAGAACAACCAACAGGACAAAAATGACCTCGTCCCAAACCTGGGGCAACTTACTCCTATTTTTGTCTTGCAGTTCGTCAGAATAACCAACAAGACAAAAAGGGGCAAATGTAGACACCAAAATAGTGTCAACCCCCCCTTGGTCCCTTTCTAACTTTAACATGCCTAACCTACACTTTATTAATTTAAAATACTTATTTTAAATTAATCATCCTCTTTAGACACCTCACCATGGACACCTCACCCTTAGACCATTTCTCACCCTATGACTCACCTAAGACCTATTCTCACTCCTTCCTAACCTCCTAACTAACCCTCATGCTTAATAACCCCACCATTTAACTGTTCACCAATGACAAGTGCACTTGGCAGATGAAGAACAGGCAAAGGGCTAAAAATAGCCCCTTTTACCTATTTTGCACCTGCTAGCATTGGTCAACTATCAGCTGACACCAGAAAAACCATTGACATAAGTTACATAAACCAACTTCTCACTTTGAGTTACGAGCTCTTGGACTCTCGAATTGACTTCTCTCTCACTCAAATCTGGCTCTCTCTCTCTCTCTCTCTTAGACTCTAAGACATCACCAGGCATCAGACTTTAACTAACGCTCCCTTGGCCACAAAGACTCTACGCAAATCACCCCAGATTGAATTAGAACATTACACAAGGTCTTCAGCATCAAGACACGATAGGTACAAGTGTTCAACACCTTGGTTATTCATCTCACCAGAGCTAAGTATTTCTTCTGCCCTTTCATTTTAGTAATTTAGAAAGCATTAGTAATTAGTTTCTATTTACTATTTCTAAATACTATCAACTAGACTAGACCCGACCTTTAACCAGATCTGGCTTTCTTCTTAGAGAGGCTAAAAAGCCTTCCTCTCACCCTCACCCTTTTTGATAACCTAGCCTCTAACTTTGTCCTTCTGTGGACCTTATTCATCTCCTTGCAACCCTGCATAGACCTTTTAAACCCACATAATCCCTCTGTCAACCACGAACATAACCCTAAGGCCTGTCCAAGGACCATTGCCCCTACCAACGTCAGCAGCATAATCGACATCAGCAACATTGACCAACCGACGCTAGTAAAACTATCGATGTCGGTGACTATGGAAGACTAACAACAGGAATCAGGTATGCATTATATATTTCTCTTTCTTTAAGTCTTTCATTATTGCTATTTATTTGACACTCTTTTTATCAATAAGTGGATTGTCATCCCTCAAGGAAGTCTTTGCACTTTTAGGACCGAGCTTTGCTTGGCAGTCCACCATATCTATCTCTAACATTTTTCTATTTAACTCTTTTTGTTTCTATAGGTGTCTTCCTCCATATCCAAAGAGGAGCTCCTTCAACGTTTGGATATGGTGCATAGCTTCATCTGGGTATCATCTAACCCCTAACCATTAAACTTTAGTTTCTTATTTCTTCTGAATGTTAAAAGGTGAAAATGAGTTATAAATAGATGGAATGTGTTGGTGGTATGATCCCACCTCTTGATCAATGCTATCATCAAACTCACATCTAGTGTGGCTCTGCAATATCATCACATTCCTCATAAACCTATAGTTTCCATGTGCTCCCACTCATATGGGGTGATATCCCTCCTCATCCACATCAACAACATCAGTAGGTGATCTCATAACATCAACTCTAGCCTAACATGCATCCATACACACATAAGTCAAGTCACATACTTTCTAATATAACCTACCACCACCTTTTTCCCTTCTCTCTAGGAGAACTACATTGGCCTGAGGCCCTCTATCAGCTATGTAGGTAGCACTCAGTTGACATGGGGTCTTTTGAGGTTAGCTTAGAAATATACCCACCTAACAATCTAAGCTACTCTCCCCTCTCTACCCTAGGGTTCACTACCTCTCCCTCCACCCTAGGCCTAACTACCTATCATAACTCTAGGCTTCATGACTTATCTCCCTGACCTTCGACCCTATGACCTATATTTTAAGCCTTAGGTCCCTTGACCTATTTTAACCTATCCTTTTTTACCCATTTCCCCTAAACACACTTTTAACCATTCTTTAGATCTTTTTCCCTAGGATCTGGGAGAAATACATTAGCTTGAGGCCCTCAACTAGGCTATGTAGGCAACACTCAGTTGGCATAGGGTCTTCTAAGGCTAGCTAAACCATTAGGCTAGTTGAATACTTCAATTAGGAATCCAAATTAAACTTTTTTCCTATTTTAGGTTCTTCATAGTCACTGACATCGGTGCTTGATGTTGACCGACATTATTAAAAACCTATCACCATCAGTACCATGTCAGTCGATGTTAGTGGACCCCACCAATGTCAATGACTAGTTTGGCCTTAGCGTTGAATGACCCATCTCCCAAAATTCACTTTTACCCTAAAAAATTACCACACATCCCTCCCAAATTACATTAGACCTAACCCACCCCATTTACTATCCCCCTCAACACCTTCCCTTTGCCCAAACTTTAAATTTAGGTAAACTACCAACTCAAATTTCAAATGAAATCATAGGGGATCTTACCTCATCTCTTTGTCTCCTTTAAGTTGGCATAGCTAGCTCTTGTGGTGGTATGCCCATTGCTGGGTCTCCTCATAGCTCCACCATCTCAGTCACTCTCAGATCTCTTTTTATCTCCAATCAAATGTTGTAAATGAGTTCTAGTGAGCCACCAAACCCCTTTTTGTTAAGTTTGGTCACCCACCGATGTCAACATACTTGACCTAATCTATTGATGTTAGCACTTTTTCCCATCGATATTAGCAACCTTTCCCTAGGTTACTGACATCAACATAATTTATTACCGACATCTGTAACATGATTGATGTCAACACCATTGCATTAGAATTTACAACACCAACAACAACCCTTGAGACTCTACATATAATCTAGGGAAACTTAGAGGTCATGTAAATCTCCCTAACCACAAAAACTAACTTGGAGATCACATATATATCCCCAACCATGACAACCACCCTTGGAGATCAATTAAATATCCACCCATGATGACTTTGACTAGAGATCATGAATATCTCCTCACTCATTGACCCTTTTATACTAACCATGCATTACTTATCTTGACCGCTTATGCTTTTCTGATATAGTTGGAAATTGTACGCATGCATGTATATTAGGTTTTTTGGATGATGACCAAGCTCATCCTATCACCTTAACCTTTTTGTGTTTCCCAAGGGTACTTCCTACCTTAGATACCTAGCACACATAGACCATTAGAGCTACAACTTTGATTATTTTAAACTTATTAGCTATTAATTATAAGTTGTCCTTTGGTTATTTCTATCTGAGTCCTCAACCTTACCTATTCTTGATTTTTTCAACTATAATCTCATAGTAGTATATGCACAAGAAGATATACCATGTTCTCCTCCACTCACACAATTCACTTCTTATCAAACTAGTACTTGATTCTAGTTTTTCCTTCATTGATTTCCATTTTAAGGGAGGATACCTCATCTAATACCTCAAGCATCTAACTCCTATTTTTTTTTGTAACTTATCAGTGCAAATTACAAGACAAAAAGAGGCAAATGTAGATGCTAAAATTTCATCACACGTGTGTAACTACCTATGTCAAAACCCCCCTTGAGCCATTTTTAATTAATAGTGATTATCCTACCTAACCCATGCTTTTACCCCTCACACATTTAATTAATTTAAAATATTTAATTAAGTTAATTAAAAACCCCTTATGCCTCTTTACCTGGCCACCTCATACTAATACTAATTCTCACCTGTTGAGTCACCTCAAGACTTAGTCCCCTTATCTTAACTACCCAAGGCTTGTTCTCACCCCAAAAATAAATTCCTAACCAACTACATCCTTATTAACCTCTTATTTATATTGTTTTATAATGGATACCACACTTGGCATGGGAAAAAAAAGACTAAATATAGTACTTTTACCTATTCTAATGCCACCGATGTTGGTCAACCCATGGCCATTATTGATGGGATCACTGACATTGGTTCTATAAGCCAAATTCCAAACTAATGTTCAAGTCAGAAAAAATCAAGAAAACTCATTATTATTTGCATACAAGCTTTTTGCATTAAACTTTTGACATCTTAGCTTACTATTATCTTGCATAAGTCAATCCAGATCTGGAACCAAGCTCTTGATAACTAGCAACACCCTCTTATTGTCTCTATTCAAGGCATCAGTTTGGATTTCTTGATAGGGGCCATCCATCCAACACTTATCATTCAGTCACCACTACAACTAAGTACATCACTTATTTTGTAAGTCTTTTAGCAGTTACTTTGCAACTTCTTTACATCTACTATTTATTACTTTACACATTCCTAACCAAACCCTCGTGAAGGAGTTATAAATATTCCCCACTTATTTCCCCTTGTGCCAACACACTAAACCTTTGATTAGATCCATCCAAATAATATTTTCTCTCTCAAAACTCTCCCCCAATCTTCTAGACCTAACCAAAACCCTTCCCAGACCAAAAAAATCCTTTTTCAAGCTCCTAGGAAATTATTTCCCCTACCAACATCAGCAACTTAACCAATATCAGTTACATTTTCTCACCGACCTTGACAGTGTAACTGATATCAATCACACTTGCTAACCAACCTTGGTAGCCTAATTGACATTGATAACTATGGATTTCCTAACCCTTATAAGACCTACCCAAACAACTTCCAAAATATAAATTGAATATACCACCTACACTCTGTCACTTTCTACTACACTTAGGTTGTGAATAAAAGTAACATTATCTCTCTTTTACTCTCTCTTAGTTATTTATGACTCTTTTGTCTCTCAAAAGTGGATTGTCATCTCTAAGGAAGATTGAAACTTCCTATAACAAACACATATCTTGACATCCCACTCATATATCTACTAACAAACATTTTGTGGTAGTACTTTCTTACTTACAGGTAGTCTTCCCTAACCAAAGAGGAATGCTCACAATGTCTATATATGGTGTGTAAACCAATTTGGGTTCATTTTAATCACTTATCCCTATCCTTCTCTATTTTTATTTATAATTAAAATAGACAAATTTTAGAGAAACATGTTTATTCTAATTGTATGGGTTATAAGGGAAGGGCAACTAGTTTCTATTTACCAATAAACATTGTACATTTTGGACACTTTCTTACCCAAGAGTGTGCATATATAAATAATGTGGGCCAAAAGTACCAAAACATAATTATATTGGAGGTTGTGGTCTTGGTAGTAAAGTTCCCACAAGCTATATCATCATGGAACTATTCTAGTAACTTGTCTATTTGACATGATTCCACACACCTCAAAAGCATGCCTCCTATGTCTCTATTGAAAATTAATCCATCCATCATAAAATAATGTATAAATTTCAATATTAATTAGCCTATATTTTCTCTATCTATCCCCATGGGACATTGGCCTAATTGGATAAACTTGATCACATCATGTGTCTAGTTGAAAGGTGTGTTGTCTACAACTGCTTGTTGGTTGTCATGGACTGCCAACACTTAGTCTCTATCCTCCTTTGCTTATATTTTAAGTTTCTCACATAAATATATATCATTTATAATATTTTTTACTCTAACATTGAGGTCATACTCCTTACATTTTTTCACCCATCCAACCCTTTTCTCATTGAGGTCTTTATTGAGTATAAACTCCTTAATGCTTGGGTGTGCTACCATTAGTATGATCTTACTATTGAAGACCATGTGCCTAAACTTATTAAAAATTATCATTAATAAAATCACATGTTTAGATACAAATTTATACCTCTAATCATACCCTTCTAAGGCCTTACTGAAGAATTCAATAGGCTATTCTAAACCTTGCTCATTTTGTTGCATCAACATGGCAGAGATAGCATCCGATGTAATGAAAGCATACAAGTAGAATTATTTATTAAAATATGGGTTAAGGAGTGTGTGGTAATTATATATGGACTCTTTTATGGATTAAAATCTCCTCTTACCTTATTTTATCTATATAAAATCCTTGTGCTTCTTTAATATGTGAGTGAGAGGTTTGACCAACTCTATAAAACCTGGGATAAACCTTTTTATAAAATAAATCTTCCTTAAGAAATTTTACAGACATTTCTTATACTTAGGAAATATTAAGGATAATATGGAATCAAATGTATATATAAATACCATATTTGGACAATACATGGCCCAATAACATACTCTCATAACACCAAATATGCACTTTTTAGGATTCAATGATACACCAAATTCCTTGCATCTTTCAAAGACTCATTTCAAGTGAGCAATATGATCAGATAGTTCCTTTGAGAAAACAATGATATCATCTAGGTATATTATCACCTTGTAATTGATTAAACCTTCAAATGAAACATCCATTTTCATTTGGAAGGTTTCCCCAACATTAGATAGTCCAAAGGGCATTTTCATATATGCACAAGTGCCCCACTTTATGGTGAAGATAGTGTTATGCCTATCTTCTTCCTTGACCATAATATGATTATAAATGGATTATCCATAAAGAAATTATAATATTTGATAACCTACCACCTTTTAAATAATCTGATCCATTGAGGGCAGTGGGTAATGGTCTTTTAGAGACACCTTATTCAGGTCCCTAAAGTTAACACACAAATGTATTTCCCCAATCTTCTTCCTCACTAATAAAGTTTTTATCACTCATGAGGAATTCTTATTATGGAATATTATCCTTAATTCAATTAATTTAAATAGCTCCCTTTTCACTAACTTTTCCACTTTTGGATTGACAGGCCTTTGTCTCTACTTGATTAGCTTTGCATTGATCTCTAGCTCGATGGTATGTTGTAAAAGTTTTGGGTCAAA
This sequence comes from Torreya grandis, assembly GCA_037957365.1. Classification (NCBI taxonomy): domain Eukaryota; kingdom Viridiplantae; phylum Streptophyta; class Pinopsida; order Cupressales; family Taxaceae; genus Torreya; species Torreya grandis. The sequence continues at coordinate 1,982,468 of JARHVA010003250.1, forward strand.
GTCCTTCAAATACTTTTATTTCCATGTAAATACATCAGATTATCCTACATAAAGCAAAAAAGGTATCTCTCTCTTTTTATATGTTGATCTTTTCTAACTTCAACAACTTGTCTTTGAAAATCTCTACCCTTTCATAATGTTCTTCTTTGACTAAGATGCATGTTTTATCTTTCATTACTTGGTCATCTTAATTAAAGATACTTTCCAATGTTATATGCCCCTTAGGTAGCTTGTTATACCTTATCTTCACTTTATAATCATCATATTGATGTTAATTCTTGTTCTAATTCTTGTGGTAGAATTTTGCCTCTTGCATCAGAAAGAAAATAATTTGATCATCACTATCAAACACTTTCCAACTCACCTCATTATTAGGTAAAAATAGCCTACATATGACCTTAACCTTATCTTGACTTTGGCTAACTTTGACCCCTTCCACAATCTCATACTAATCTCCAATAGTTGTAAGCTTATCTTCATGTTGATTTGCTTCTCTTGGTATGGACTATATGTTGAATGCCAAGAAGTCCTATATGAGATCCCATACATAGTGCTTGTAAGATTTCAAATGATGGTTCTTGAATAAATTTATTCCTTTCACTTATTTCACAACAATTTCACTATCACCCTTGACTTAAAGGATTATGATACATATCCTTCTTGCCTCTTTCAAACCATGTAGAAGGGCTTCATATTCAACTATATTTGAAGTGTAACTAAATTTAAATCCTACAACTGAATAGTACTTCTAATTTGAGGGTGAAATTAATGAGTCCATCTCCACTACCATTATTTGACCTTGAGTGATCAAAAAATAAATTCTATAAACCATCTTCCTCATGAGTGGTGTTAGTTAGGTAAGGTATAGAAAAATCTCCCTCATACATATAATACACCCATAAATTTACCTCTTCAATGTTGTTATAAGGATCAAATCCATGATTTTTTGATGCCCATTCATCTAAGTAAAGGTTTAAAATGCCTTCAATATGGTCATGAGTCTCTTGTTCACTATAATTTTCATCCTCATCAAGTATGGTGCAGTTGATGTTTGTAAGGTTAGGAATATAGGGATCTAGATGGAATTTAGAGATATGTTCTGACCTAATAGTAACCCTAGTCCTATATCTGGTCCTAAATACCATGTATGACTAGTCAGAGGATAAATAACCCTAAATTTTTGTAGTAAAGTCCCTAGATAGGAATAGGGGAAAGTATGGAGGTATGTCTATAACCACTAAATATTGAGTGATGACATAATTTGGAAAATATACCAATGTAATCCTAAGGTATTTTAGGAAACCTATCTAACTAAAGAACACCCTTCTCATTAGGTACATATTTAAGGTCAAGTTTATCTAATATAGCCTTAAGCATGACTGAGGTTAAAGCTCCTAAATCTATCATATAATTATTCACAAGATAGTACACTATGATGAATGATAAATATAATGGATGGGGATTGATAACCTTAGGGGGATAAACAACACTATAAACTTGGTCTTGATTAGGAGCTTGACCAGGAGTTTGAATTTGACTAGGCTAATTATTATTAGCAAAAATAATGTTTACCTTATCAGTTACCTTGTTCACATGAGAGGGGTTAAAGATTTATTATTAAAGGATATATTTATAAACTAGAATATATAAAGAATCATATATTAACATAGTGGCATTAGACCTTTCCATACAATCCATAATATTGAAAGGAAGACTAGTACCTTTGAACTATACCTTGGAAGTAGAAGTGTCACTTGACACTTGAGTGACATGAGGAATAAAAGGAGACCTCTATTATTGACCATGATGCTAAGGTATTTGTTGAGTTGTAGGGGCATTAGGGGTTGTGTTTGAAGTGACCATATATTTACTAACTTATGGGGGTGTTGAATTAACTTTAGGCTACCCCAAATTTTCTTCCACCATTCTTCTCTTAGCCCTTGTGTAGGTTGTAATTGACTCATCTATCTTTTATGAAATCTACCCCATGTTGGCTAATACATGTTCAAACACATATTCTCTTTCTTTAAAATTTAAGTAAGTAGTATCATCTAGTGTCTTACCCATGTTTCTTTGCTATTGAATTGGATCCCCTAATGGTGTCAAGGTAGGCATATCACTTTGATTAATTGTTGGACCTTGAGGTGGAGGTGGAATTGTGTCATGAGCTTAATATGGAGGAGTATGTTTCCAACTAGGATCTTGATATATCTATTCATTTTGAGAAATCACCATCTCATTTGGATCCCCTCTTGATTGCCATGAATCTTATTTTAAAAGGTTATTTTGAGTAGGGACCAAGGCTCTTAAGCTACTTACGACTATGGGGTTGTAACTGTTAAAAGGTTTAGCTTGAGTAATTTGGCCCTAAGATTATTGATTTTATGGATAAGGGGGTCTATTATAGGATTTAAAATGGTATTATTCTTGGAAGGGACCATGGTATAGCCTATATGAAGTTTGTTGCGACATCTCTAGAACAACTAGCTTGTTGTTTTGTGCCTTCAACAATCCCTCAATCTTTCCAAGTATGTCCACATTACTATACTAAGGTTATTTTTGATTATTTAGAGTGGGAAAGGGAGTAGTGGGAGGTGTATTTGGATGGATCTTAGGAAAGAGGGGCATAAGAGGTCTTGACATGAGTTTCCTTATTTGTATCAAATAGTTTTATTCCCTTATAGATATATCATATGCCTCAGGTAGAGTTGTCCCACCCATAGATTAGATCATTGTTTCAATGTCTAAATTTAATGCTCTCAAATAGTATAGAAAATAATAATTAAGCATGGGATTAATGATAATATGGATTCTATTCCAAGTTTTTTGGAATCTATAGTTGAAATCAACCATAGATTCTTGGGGTGTCCTCTTGATTGGGGTGAGGTACTCAACTAGTGACACATGGTCACTCTTATCCTTGAAATGCTTGCATAAACACTCACCAAACTCATCCTAGGTATTGATTGAGGTAGGATCTAGACCCCTATACCATTTTAGGGCTTTACCTTTTACAGATGTGGCTAGTAATCTCATGGCTACATTCTCCTAGGTGATATCATATATTGAACAAAGGTTTTTGAATATCAGTTATGTGTTGTATAGGAGTGGTGGATTTTTATCTTTTAAAATATGGTAGACTATCTAAAGAGGTAGAAAATACATCATCATGTTGATAAAGGTTAAGAGTTCTACCACCTTTTAAGGGTACAAAATCTTACAATCTAGGCCTTTTCATCTATATTGATGAGCTTTTAATGGATTGAATATGGGTAAAATTTGTAGAATTTAAGGATGTGGGAGAAGTAGGTGGAGAAAGGTTGGGTTATAAAATAGGTACCCATTTTATCCTTTTAATATCTAATGAAAACTCAATGAATCAAACTTGCTTACCTTTAGAGGTAGATTTGGTGGAGATTTGATGTATGAACTTGCTCTCCAATCTACTGATGACTACTCCAAAACTTCCAAGTATCCTCCCATGTTTCCAATCTATCCCACACTGATGTATGAGATCCTTGAATGAGGTCCCATTAGGCATGATAAAAATAATGGAGACTCAGGCTACATCTTATCTAAGAAGAATATTGTTCAGGTCCTCTAGTCAAACCTAGCCCAACATGGGAATGACCCTAGGCTATGGGCTACCTAATGTTGGGACAAACCACCAGAATTAAAGGGGATAAATCCCATGATATGAAAATATGTTTCCTTTCCTAAAACATATATTTATCTTAAGGAAAATGGAAATAGAATAAAAATAAAATTAGAACCTAATCTATATGGTGATGAATCAAATTGTTCAATGATCCACTCTCATCTTGAAACTTTCATGACTACTAGTGAATATAATAGAGACAAGAATTAATCAAATTCTATGCAAAGGTTCCAAACATGAGTATATTATATTAAGTTTAGGTATAAACTTATAACTTGAAGGATAGAAAAGATAAGGACTATACTAGACACTATAAGCTCTTTGCCACTTCAAGGGAAATATCCCTAAACAACACTGTACACAACATGTAAAGAACTACAATATTGAAGGCAAGGCACATGAATGAAATGCACATGATGAAAGATAACACATGTTATGTAGATCAATTTCAATGAGATACACTTGACATTCACTCAGAATTTGGTCTCATCTTATATTAATTCAAAGAGTTATACATAGTGATTTTATCAAAGCTTTAATATACCCAACAAAGGGATGAAAATCAAGAACTCAGTGCCTAAATTTGTAATAATAATGGAAGGTAGGAGAGAATAAATTTTGGTGTGGAAAGGGTAATTAATGATCCAAATGTGACTTGGAGATTTATAGCATCATTTCCTTCCTTTGTAAGCATTGACATTCCCTTAGTGAGGTCATTTTTGCATAGAGGTGGCCGTAACTCCTTCAAAAATTATTAGATGAAATAAGACACCATAGTTATATAACAGTCCATAATTTTGTCTCATTTCTCCATCATAGCCATGAATTATGTGTTCAATTCTTCTCAAGGGTTAGTTACCTAGTGTGACACCTTACATTAACTCATTTAATTACTCTTTCAATGCCAAATTGATCATCTTTGATGATTAATTAGGCCAATTAGGCATATCAAAATGAATTAGCTAAGTGTTGAAACTTAGTAGCCATGAAATCTACAAAAAATATTTTCAACCTTTGAGTCAATTTGTTCCATGTATAAAACAACATTTACAACCATGATATGGGCTTGAAACTCTACTCTTTTAGTCTGACTAGTCTACCTACGTGGCATCTCTTTTCCATGTTGTCTATTTCATTTTAAAACCTGACTATTGTCACCTTAGACATGTGTTTTTATCTTGTACCCCTAGATCCTGATCAAATTTGTATCATTGATATCCTTGAGAGTCTCCTAGCCCTAACCTTTAGCATTAGCCATTGATATTTGATCTACACTTGAGATTGTGACACTTTGAAAGATTTCATGTATTTTGTGGACCTTATTGTCAATTCATGTGATAAAATGTGCTTTTACCATATATAGGCCTTGCATGCAATCTAATCTCATTAAATTTTTTACCTTGATCCACATCATCTATCTACATCCACATGGTTGAATGCATCTCATAGATCTTCCTTTTGCATGATTGAATGTGGTCTATCAATTTTCTTTGGGTTCACCATGATTGAGACACTTGTCATTAACACATTCAATCTCAAGATCCACTAACTTTTTGACCTTGTGTCAACCATTAGATATTTGATGCATGATTGAATGTGTGATATTAATATGGATTGAATTATTGACCTCAATATCACTCGTGTCATTAATATTTTGATCTAATTGACTAAGGATTTGACACTTGGTATCCCTAAAAATCACTTATATTTTAAAAATCTAAATGGCTATTTGTTTTGGCTTTAAATTAATGTCCTCGAACATGTACCACATTGCTAGATCATTTTTGAATGTCTATTTCTTGAGATAAAGAACACATTGAGACAACAATTTTGAATGAGATATTTAGGGCACAAAATACACCATTTTCATGGGATATGAATTAAACACTTTAGACATCATGATAATATTTTGTTCAACCTTAGTGTGGGGGATAAAGACATTCAAAGACTACTCAGGCAAGTTTGAAATATGACTACACCATAGACTAACTAGAAATGACTTAAGGACATAAAACATAACTAAAAATCAAGTTTAAAATATGAGGCATGTCCCCAAGCTATAGATTTGACCAATTTCTAAGTCTAGGGTTAGAAATTTACCAACATTAGGGGGAGTTATTGAAACTATGTAAGAACTATGCTCAAAAGAAAAATATTTTCATGATATGTTAGCCTAAATATATATGATATATATGTGTAATAAACCAATATAATATGTATAAGTGACATTATAATGTAATATAATCTTAACATAAGTTGGTAATGTATGATGTATGTCATAACTAGCATTCACAAGGCTATCAAGATAGATATAACAATGTAAGCATGTGTATGAACAAAAAATCTAAGTAATAAACTAAGTAAATTCCTAGGGAGATGGGGCATGATGTACATCAAGGCATTCAAGGATGAAGGGGAGATGCATGAGGTCCCTCATGGCACCTAAAATTGGAGTGTGTAACAAGAAAGAGACAAGTGTCATGGCCATGATGCATACATGAAATCATACATACAACACACATGAGGCATGAAAAGTAGGCCAAGGGGAAACAATACAAGGTAAATGGGAAAATGTCACTAAATATGTGAAATAAATACATATAAGGGCATTTTCAAATTTCCACATATGCAAAGAGAAAACAAGTTGGTGTATTGCCACATGGAAAGAAATGTTCAAATATCTGTGTACATAATAAAAAAGGCACACACTAGGACATGGGCACATATATGAAGCATACATACAATTAAAGGAAGTGGCATAGATCCAAATAATAATGGCATATTTAAGTTCCCTCAGATAGATATAGAATCATAGAGACACAATCAAGTCTAAACTAGTAAAGCTAGAAATGAAAGTATGTAAACATGTGGTATAAATATATATAAGAGAAAAGATGTACATAAACTAAATATATAATAGTAGTAGTCCAAAAATAAATATGTATAATATAGGGGGATCAATATCAATATATAAACACTTCTAAATATGTGATATAGAGTATATAAATATGTAACCTAACAATCAAAATTATGTAGAGGATGCCCCTAAATGGGCGGATGTGTCAAATAGGAATCTCTATATCTATTTATATAATCTTATTGGGTAGATAGTTCAAAATATATATCTATACGGAGGACCCAAGTCCTATAGTAATATGTGAACACTTGAAAATAACAAATAAATCATGTATGTATGATAAAACTTACTACACTAACATAGATAGCATATGTATTACCTAGAAAGTATAATAAATGTAAACATATAAATGCATATAATCTATAATTTGTATTTTATGATAAAATACTTAAATATTTTTGTGTTTTTGACATATTATATTATTTTTTTATTTTCTAGATATAATCTATGTACAAGTAATCATGAAAATGAAACTATATACAAGGAACAAGAGAAAATGAGACTATGTACAATTAGGGAGGAACATACTAACTGATGAGTCTCAAAATAGACTCACTATCAATAAGTCCTCTATCAAATAAAGGAAGAGTAATCATGTGCATTATGTAAAAATGTATATGTGATCTAGAAACTAGTTGTATTGAGTATTAATTAAAAATACTTAAGGAGTAGGGATAGGAATCTATGAAGCTGACTCAACTACCCTATGAGATATTAGGATCATAGGGACCCATATGGTAGAATATGTTGTAACTAACATGGATTATCTATGATTATAATCCTATGAACTCAATAGCATTGATCTTGAAATGAAAGGGTAGAGAGAGTCTATATAGAATATATGTTTCTAATGTAAGGGTCTCACTAATAAGGGTCTCTGTGGGAGAGTATGTGTATGTGGTAACATTATAGAAGTATACCTCACCACCATTATTGGATCAATTAAAATATGTAGTATAATAATGGAAATTGTACTCAAAACTATAACTAGTGGTTGTTGTGTAATTATCTATGGTATAGGTAAAAGATACTCATATGGAAGGTCATCATATTTAACCACCTGATTAACATGTATATACTTGAGTCATCTATGTATGGTTGATGTAATTTCTCAAAGCTACTGTATCCATGGCCTACCCAATAACATGTCAAATGTGCTTGTACTAAGTAAAACTAAGAACCTAGTGGCTATATGTTTTGGTCTAACTTGTAATGGGAGTAAAATACCCCCAATGGATCTTTAAACATGGCCACTAAAACCATGAATAACAATATTAGTCTAAGAAATTTCATACTCTTGATAACCCAAATTATATAGAAGTGTAATGGTACACATGTTAATACTTGACCCATTTTCAACCATGACACACTTAATAGGATGATGATCAATGTAGGATCATACAAAGAGTACATATAAATCTAAATCATCATTGACAATCTCATAATATGATATAATGATGAGATGTATAACTAGCACTATAGTATGATATACACTAATGATATTATATAAGGGATATGTGTTCTCTATAGTACTATGATTGGATGTTGGTGGTGGATGTGTTTGATATGTATAGTGAAAACTTAAAGTGCCTCATACCTCATTTTTTGTATGTTTTGGAAATGGATATAAAAATATTTTCATTTCCTTAGATTCCATTAGTTGAACTTTAGGTGCCTTTATAGTTCTATGCACATTAATGATATTAGCCTCTATCAAATCCTTTGTCTTATGTCTCAAACTAATGCATTTATTTGTATTATGGCTTGATGCACTGTGATACTCATATAATTCATTAGAATCATAAATATTTTGAATATGCCTAGTCATATAACCCTCTTTTATGGGATGGAGAGATATGGCATTGCATTCCAAGAGTTGATGTAAAACACATGCTAATGATTCTAAAAGATTTATGCAAAATTTCTAAGGAAGAGTTGATAAAACCATGCCAAGAAGTGGATATGAAGCTACACTAACCATGTCATTTTTATCATTATTATTTTTAGTAATCCTTACTTTGTATTGGAGCTTATTATAACTCTTATTAGTTGAATCTAGTCTAGTTATGTACTTTAATTTTCCCATAGAGAGAAGCTTGACTTCATTTTTTTAACTGTATGGCAAAATATATGAATGTTGGAAATTCATTGAATAATGTAACTTCATGAAATTTTGGTAGTAAACATTGTTTGAATATGTCTTGAAGTTATTTATCTACCATAGGGCTAGTCATGTTTGACAATATAGTTTTATATCACAAAACATATTCTACTATAGGCTCATTATATTTTTATTGAAGTTAAACCACTTGAGCATATGAAACCTTATCACTGATGTTGATTGAAAAGTGTTCTAAAAACATATCTTCTATTGGATTTAATTTTATGATGGACTGATTTGGAAATCATATAACCACTATAAGGCATAGTCAGTTAGACTACATGGGAATATCTTGGTCAAGAGCCAATCATTGGACACATAGTCCAAACATGTTGCATGAAAAGTTTGTAGATTATACTCTAGGTCACCCTTACCATAATACAAATTAATTTTGGCTGCCACAAATCTAGGTATGAAAATATTTGTTTCTATGTGTTATGTCAATGGTGTATTGATACAAGAACATCAAACTAGAAGACTCCATTTTTGATGTTTTGTCAATAACTAGTAAGGTTAATCAATTTTGGGGTGTAAAAGTGTTTTAAGGAATTTTTATGGTTTGTTTATGGTCTTATAATCCATTTGGGTCACTTAGGATGTGTTATGTGACTTCTAGGTGTTTTTCCTCCAAAACAAGGAATTTGAAAATTCAAATAACTAAGTCTAGAATGACCCAAGTATGGTAGGAAGGTGGTCAAGATGGAATATTAGTGTTAAGGGATAAGAAAAATTGTAAAGGTTTTTATAATTAATGTGTGACTAAGTCATAATATTAGAAACATGTTTTAGTAAGGTGCCTACAAGAACTCCACATTGAAGTTGGTATGTGAGGAAGTTTCATATTGTAACCAACCAAAATAACCAACCTTGAGATTGGTTGACAAGGAGAATTAATATGCTAATATTAGGAGAGAAGCATTGGAGAAAAGGAAAGGGGGAGAGATCTCTCTAAGTAGAGATAGGAGAGAAAAATATGAGAATGTGATTGAAAATAAAACTCCTCAAGAAGGATATCAAGTCCATGATAGGATTATTTTATAACAAATAATAATGTTATGAATATATAAATATGTATGTATATATGTGTTCTCCTTTCATTTTATATCTTTTAACTAGTTTCTTGTTGTTTTTAACAATTCCTTGTGGCCATGACTCTATTCATATTGGTGTGTAATTATAAGTTTGAGTCATTGTAGGTAATAGTCAAGGAGGAGCAACTGAAGTAGTGTTAAGTGGTAAGAAAGTTTTTAGTCTTTATGTTAATGGTTTTGAATGTATTGATCCTATACTAGCCTTTATAGATATGTTTAAGGCCTTTATTTATAAATGGTAGAGACTAAGTCTAGATAATGGTCATTAAAATGTTAAATCTATTATTGGAATGTATATGCATAGACCCTTATCACATAGTCATGTACAAGTAAAATCCCTTGTTTTCACAATCATTTTGAATGATTAACAAGTGAAGCAAATGAAGTCATTTAGTGAATTATATCTATAGATCAATACCAAAACAAATATGTGTGTAATGAGGTTTAATTTATTTATAATGATTCTTAATAAATAGACAATCTTTGAATGGTTTTAGTAGGATATAACCCTATTTTAGCCTATCAAAGAACCAAAAAATGATGTAAGCACTCAGCCTAAAAGATTCACATGGAATTAGCAATGAGGATGGATTAGTAGTAAGGTAAAATGGAGTATGTAAGGACTCCAGGTTGGATTTTAAACTCTATTAAGAATGTGAAATGCATGAAAGATAATCAAGGAATACAAAATTGTTACAAAGTGATCAAATGACCCAAAATTATGTGTTTAGAATGATACGAGCTTATGGATATTGTTTGTGAATAAATAGATGTTATTTACATAGACCTTTATAAGGTACAATAATGAATTGAAAGAATGTTAAATTAGAGATATTGTGTTTTATCACCTCTCATCTTGTGCACAATCCCTATTTAGGGCTTTCTTGGTAAAATATATGTTTAGGTACCTACTGAAGGAATTAGAATATAAAATTTAGTGTGAACACTTTTATGATCATAAAAAATGTGAATCAAAAGACCTTTGTAGGTTTGGATACATGTGGAGGATGTAAAAAATAAAACTCAAAGTTATAGGTTGGAAGCTTATAGGAGACCTAATTAGAGGAGGGGTTGTGAACATAACATGACCTAAAAAAATAATTGATTCAAGGTAACTTAAGTGAATTTGAAAGATGGAAAAATATATCTATAAATATTTATATTGTACTCATAAGATGTGGGATTTGTTTAAACCATGGATGTTTGCCTTAAAAAGGGCTATAAGGAAGTACACATAAAAATGAGCTTGAGAAGGGTAGATGGTTGTTGGGGTTGAGATAGAACTTCCAAAGTGTTGAATTGATAATGTTGTGCCTAAGACTGATAATTTACATGATGATTTTGTTTACCTAAGTTCTAAATCAATATTTGTGATATTGAAGCATGATAGGTCTAAGAAATAATGAATGAAATAAAGGGCAAGATTTAGGATAATGTATGGATAGACATGGATAGTGAACTTAAGGTGAAAATAAAAAAATTAGGATAGAGATGAAAATTATTTAGAGAAATTTAGGCATAGCACATGCATCAAAGAGCTAAAAATCTTATGAAATATTATAAAAATCCCAAGAGTGGAGGTTTAAGGATTCAAAGGAAGCACCAACTCATTGCAGTACATTATGGAGATAAGTGACAAGATTAGTATTTTGATTCTTTTCCCTAATGCCTCTACATCATTTGGTATTAGAGAATGGTAAGGGTGATTAAATTTTTGTTTTGAATTCTTTACAAGTTGTTGATTTGAGATTAATGCACAGTGTTAGAAGGTATGCATAAGATGACACCTTATAGGGTACTAAGGGAGAAGAAGATTATAGTTTTGATTTTTTGAGGTTAGTGCAGAGGTATATCAAATTAAGGAGATAGAAACAATAGCCCCAAAGTCCTTTGAGAAAGACAAGAATCTAGTCAAGGAAGGACTAGAAAATATAGAGAGGAAAGGAGAACATTAGAGCTCCAAGAGAGAAGAGAGGAAGTAAAAACTTTAAAAGAGAGTTAAGGAGGTTAAGAAGAGATCCTAGATATAGGACATAAAGAAGAGGAAAGGCCCAAGAGAGGTATAAAAGGCAATATTGATAGAATTGCTAAGAGAAAGGTCTAGATAGGCCTAGAAAACAAAGAGGAATGGAGAATATGGATATAGAGAGAGAAATGGAAGACACAATAATAGAATTATGGAAAATAATAGAGAGGATAGATCTCATGATGAATCTTATAAGAGAATAATAAAGCCAATGAACTGGTTGGAATGTGAAAATAAAGGTAAAGTGGCCACTAGAGTCACTTGTGAAAGAGGGAAGGCACAAGAAAGTTATCTTAAATATGAGAAGAAGAAAGAGAGAGAAAACCAAAGAGGAATTATAAGAGAGATGTTCCAAAGTGAGAAATAAGATAGAGAGGTTGAGAAGATATTTCTCATTGAGGAGAATAAGAAGAAGATATAAGTTCCAAGAAGAACACATGAGAGTGAAAATAAGAAGATATGGAGGATGCAAACACATTCAAAGAGATTATATGGTCTCTCATTTTGTATTATAACATAAATTTCAAGTTTTTGTATGCAGGTATGAATAAAAATGTTGTGAAGGCCAATCATTAAACCTAAAAATTGGTGAAGGATGGGCAAAAAATATCATCCATCAAGTGGTAAGAGTATTACAAATAAATATAGTGTCTTAAATAAAACCAAGTGTTGAATAATGAGATCATTTCACATGTAGATTATGAATATAAAGAGTAATATTATGTTACATTTACATGTATAACAACTAAAACAAAGGAGATGGTGCACCAAGAAGACATGAAGGTCATTCATAAAGACATAATCTTGCAGTAGTTGCCATTGGAGGTAATTGAATGCCTAAAAGTTGATTTTTATTACATCTATGATGAAGAAAAGGCTAATATGTGGGTTGAGAGAAAAAATTATAGATTACATCCCTCAAGGTTATAACAAGGGCATGGATATGTGTGGCCTAAGTGGTTGAAACAAATAGGTGATGAGAAGGAGTTGAAGCTCAAACAAGGAAAAGATATAAGTGGGAATCAAGCACAAATGTGGAGACAAATCACAAAAGGCAAGGAACACCAAATTGGAATGATATAAAAAAAGGTATGAAGTATGTAAGATGTGAAAATAGAAACAAGTGTCAGCCCACCCAAAAAGATAAAATGAATAAAATAGGTGATAAAAATCATGAAAAGAGCACAAGAGGATCAAGTTGTAAGTCTACTCCAAGAAATCATGAAGGTAGAATATGTTGGCAAGACTACAAAGAAAACAAGAGAAGTAGATCAAGTGAATCAAGACAAGGAGATGAAGGTATAGCCATATTATTTAAAAGAAGATAAATGTTTATAATATGTGTTTTCAAATTTTTTATGTGATGATATGTTTGAATTTGATTCCAATAATGAAGACATATTGTATGTGGAAACCATTGCATTGATGAATGATTATGTAGCAAAGAAAAATGAGGGTGAAACACCTAAAAGAGTGCTTAAGAATAAATTTATGTAGTATGAAGATATTGATATGACTCTCAAAAATTAGGGAGTCTAAGGAGGATACAAATAAAAAGATACCCAAGATAATGAAGAACAATGTAGACCAAGGTTTGATGAGGAATATGAAGACATTGATTCATTAAATTTGCAAGAGGAGTTGAGGATGTTAGAGGACATGTTTATTTCATCCAAGGGTATGAAATAATATGACTTATAGTTATAAAACATCAAGTAAAGGATAGATAAGGAGAAGCAAAGAGAAGTATAAGAAGTTGTGTAAATAGGCAAGCTAGTTGGCAATCAAATGGAGTATCAAGAAGCAAACAAGGTGAGTTATTTCATGGGTTGAGCACAAGCTTAATTTAAATTTTATAATCATGCATATAGAAGTTTAAATATTGGGAAAATCATGTTGTATTATGATAAGGATGAGTGGAAAGAGAAGTTGTTCTTGCATAGTGACAAAAGTGATAGGAAAAGGGATCAAAATGTATAAAAGTTTAAAGAAGAGGAAGAAAAAGAGAATATAAATGAGACAAAGATAGAGTTTTAGATTTATTTGAGACCATTAGAGCTTAAAAAATAAGTGTCTATCATGAATAAGGAGCAAAAATCACTAAAACATCAAGCCACAAGTAAAAACAAAAAGGATACAAGATATCAAACACACATGAAGAAGAAAAATGAACAAAAATTGGTTGTATATAAATATTATGAAGGTAAAATACACTTGGATAAGAGATAATATGCATCATATTAAGAGGTTAAGTAGTGGGGATACCTCATGGAGGTAGAATATGCATGGATAAGAAGGCTAGATAAAGCCAAGAAGAGAAAAATCAAGAGTTTAGTAAGGAAAATGGCACAAGAAAGAATGAGAAATAGTAAATTAAGCATGGAACCTCAAAGGATACATTGGAAGGAAAGGAAAAATATTAGTGGCTGAAGGTATTCTCCCTCCTGAGGAGTATGATGCATGAGCATCAAACTAGGAGACTTCATTTTTGGTGTTTTGTCAATAACTAGTCAAGTTAGTCAATTTTGGGGTGTCAAAGTGTTTGAAGTAATTTTTAGGGTCTATTTGTGGTATTATAATCCATTTGGGTCCCTTAAGATGTGTTATGTGACTTTTAGGTGTTTTCCCTCCAAAACAAAGAATTTGAAAATTCAAAAAATTAACTAAGTCTATAATGATCCAAGTATGGTAAGAAGGTGCTCAAGAGGGAATATTAGTGTTAAGGGCCAATAAATATTGTAAAAGGTGTTCTAAGTTATGTGTTACTAAGTCATATGATTAAAAACATGTTTTATTAAAGTGACTACAAAAACTCCACATTGAAGTTGGTATGTGAGGAATTTTTATATTATAACCAACCAAAATAGCCAACCTTGAAGTTGGTTAACAAGGATAATTTCTACGTAAATCTTAGGAGAGGAGTGTAGGAGAAAATAAAAGGGGGAGATATCTCTCCAAGAAGATAGAGGAGAGAAAAATCTAATAATGTGAATGAAAATTAGACTCCTCAAGAAGGATATCAAGTCCATGATAGGATTGTATTGTAATAGAGAATAATGCTATGAATATAGAAATATGTCTAGATATATGTTTTCTCCTTTCGTTATGTATATTTGAACCAGTTTCTTATTTTTTTAACAAGCCCTTGGGGCCATGAATCTATTTATTTTGGTGTGTAATTATAGGTTTGAGTGACTATAGGTCACAGTCAAAGAGGAGCCACTGAGGTAGTATCAAGCGGTAAGAAAGTTGTGAGTCTTTATGTTAATGGTTTTGAATGTATTAAGACTATAAAGGCCTTCATAGATATGGTTAAGGACTTTATACATAGGAAAATTGACATCAAGGGTGACCTATACCCATATACCCTATTCATATGTGACAATCTAATTTGACCATTGTTGATTATTTCGCATATAGTGGTGTCTATTATTTGTTAAAGAGAATAATATATAGGTTGTTGATAGATATCAGTGGTAGAGACTAAGTCTAGAGAATCACCATTAAAAGGTTAAATGTCTTTGTGGAATGTATATGCATAGAACCCTATCACACAGTCATTTACAAGCAAAATCCCCTATTTTCAATCATTTTGAATGGTTATCAAGTGAAAAAAAATGAAGTCATTTAGTGAATTCTATGTATAGATCAATACCAACAAATATAGGTGTGTAATGAGGTTAAATTGATTTAGTATGATTCTTTAAAGAGATAGACAATCTTTGAATGGATCTAGTAGGATATAACCCTATTTTAGCCTATCAAAGAACCCCAAATTGATGGAAGCACTTAGCCTAAAAGATTAACATGGAATTAGCAATGAGGATGGATTAGTAGTAATGTAAAATTGAGTTTGGAATGACCCTAGGTTGGCTTTTAAACTTTTCTAAGAATGTGAAATGCATGAAAGATAATCAATGAATACAAAATTGTTACACAATGATCCAAAGACCCAAAATTTTGTGTTTAGCATGATACGATCTCATGGATATTTTTTTTGAATAAACAGATGTTTGGATCATTGGTACTCATTGGCATAGACCTTGATAAGGTCCAAGAATGAACTAAAAGAATGTTAAACTAGAGATATTGTGTTTTATCACCTCTCATCTTGTGCATAGTCCCTATTTAGGGATTTCTTGGCAAAATATATGTTTAGGTACCTTCCAAAGGAATTAAAATATAAAATTTTGTATGAACCTTTTTTGTGAGAATTCTAAAGGTGAATCAAAAAGCCTTTATAGGTTTGGATATGTGTGGAGGTCGTAACAAACAAAACTTGGAGTTTTAGGGTTGGAAACTTGTAGGAGACCTAATTGGAGGAGGGGTTGTGAACATAATAGGACATAAATAGAGAATTTATTCAAGATAAATTTTTTGAATTTTAAGGATAGAAAAGGATATATATAAATGTGATATTGTACTTGGAAGA
The DNA here is from genome assembly GCA_037957365.1 of Torreya grandis. Lineage (NCBI taxonomy): Eukaryota > Viridiplantae > Streptophyta > Pinopsida > Cupressales > Taxaceae > Torreya > Torreya grandis. The sequence continues at coordinate 1,998,753 of JARHVA010003250.1, forward strand.
TGTTGGAGCTTTTCAAACCATGGAGGTTTGCCTTAAAAAGGGATACAAGGAAGTATGCACAAGAATGAGCTTGAGAAGGGTAGATGGTTGTTAGGGTTGAGACAAAAATTACAAAGTGTTTAATTGATAATGTTATGCCTAAGAGTGATAATTTAAATGATGAGTTTGTTTACCTAAGATCCATATATATATTTTTGATATTGAAGTATGATAGGGCTAGGAAATAGTGAATGAAATAAAAGGCAAGATTTAAAATAACATATGGACAAAGATTGATATTGAACTTAAGTTGAAAAGAAGGGTTTTAATATAGAGATGAAGAGGATTCAAACTAAGTTAGACATAAATCATGAATCAAAGAGCTATAAATCCTATGAAATATTATATAAATCCCAAGAGTGGAGGTTTAAGCATTCATAGGAAGCACCAACTCATTGCATTACATTATGAAGATAAGTGATAGGATTAGGATTTTGAGTTTTTTCGCTAATTCCTTTGCATCATGTATGTAAAATAATATGAGAATCTAAGGCACGTGATGGCCTAGTATCACCCTAATCAATATTTAACACCTTGTCCTATAGATAATGGATCTCATGCATAAGGGATTGTAGCTCAAGATAGGAAGAGTGTGTACTATCCATAGGAGGTGTTTCTATTATTTACATTTTCCTAATGTGCCTCTTATGCCTCAATCTCCACTAAGGTTATTGTGGGCATTGCAACTATCCCCTTGGAATTCTTTTTCTTCTCTCTTTTATTGGGCAAAGTAATCCCTAGTGTGAATGTCATGCACTTATTATTTAGTGCAGATGGAATAGCTTCATAATTAGAGGCGATATTCAATATGATGTGCTCTTGCATCTCCTCAAGTATATTCCACTTTTTATTTTGGGGAGACTTCTTCTATACTACTGGTGTCAACTTCCCTTCATCATAGATCTAGAGGGGGAGGTCATCATCCTTCTCAGTGCTCATGACCTTCTTTCTTGGCTTTATCTCATAATATATCATGTGGATGTGCTTGAGGATCACTTCCTTTTAGAGGGGATGGATGTTAGTGAAATTTGAGTTGTCCTCATCCTCAGTCACTTTACCTTTGGGGTGCATGTATTGGTACTACAACCTAATATATTCTAAATCCATGGCCTTGATTAGGATATTTAACTTTTATGCATGAATAATTGTTTTGAGTGAATCCTTGAACTATTTTGTTGAGAATGCATAAGGGAACATCAACCAACCTGACTAATTGCCATATTTGAGTGCCAAGTGCATTACATAGAAGTATTCCATAAGGGAAAAAGGTTACCATTCCAAACATGTTTTAAGGGAATTCTTTAGGGATGCACCATTCCTATTTTAATACTTTGATATATTAGACATACCACCCTATTAATCTGGTCTTGTACTTATAGGAAAAGGTGGGGGTAGGTGAAATTTTGGTACTTCAATGCTAGGAGACTTTGAGCTCTAGTAAGACCCAAAGGTTGTCCTCATTGCCATCAAGCACACAAATCTCCTCCATTACAATTATAATTAACATTGACCCCTACTAGAAGGTCTCTTGCATTATATAACACTCTAGTGCATTATTCACCATTTCCTTTACAAAGAAATTTGCTATATTAAACTTTACCCCCTGTGCCATGTGGTGGGTGATGCATAGGTATGCCTTAGTGATGTTTTTCTACTGATCACTATAGAAAAGTTTTAAACTCATGAGGTGCATAACTACCCTCTTTATAGGGTGTTTAATGTCTTTGATTTAGAACATGAACCCTCCCTTGTAGTATCCTAAGAATTTTTCCACCCTTTCAACTTCAGCATCATCCACCATCATTTGGTGGATGTCTACACCAAAGTCAAGGATCTTGTTGATTCTACCAATGTGGTTAAATGCTTACTACATGTGCCTCCCTAAAAATTAGAAGCAGTCCCCATAAACATGAAAGAGGAGGAACTAAATGAGTTTCTCTAGATTCCTAAAACATGGTAACTCATAGAGTTGAGTTGCACTGGTGGTTACAAGTTTGTCTCGAATGGAGACATCAAATAATATCATGCCTACTTAGGTCTTGGCCCCTATTTCAACCACCATATCTTGAGATAGATCTTTTGTATTACTTGAGGTGTGGTGGTTGTATTATTTGAGCTAACAGGTGTATATGTAAGATGCCCAACTCTCTCTTACCAAGACCTCTGTAGGAAACTTCATCTCTTAGTAGGATATTTTTTCAAGAAACTCTAGATCAACCTTAGTTATGATAACTTCCTCTACTAGTTGTGATTTCTTCTTCACCATAACCAATTCTTCTATCATTTTTTCCCTATTGGCATCCTTATACACCTATACTAGGCCAAAACTCATGCATTTATTCCCCATTCTAAATTAGCTAGTGTTAAATCATAGTCTATTTACTTTGCTTAAGCCTATAATTTTTGTTGGCATTTCTTATAGTCATGATATGTGACTGTAACTTCAGCTCTCGGTCTTTACTTTCCATTTATGGTAGCCTTAACATCACTCTATTTTTTTGTTACCTAGTTCTTACACAATTCATGCCTCATTCTTCTCTATACCAATCTCAAAGGGAATGTAATTCCTCTCTCTATGAAATCATTCACTTTTGGCATCTACGAGTACTTAAGGTCTCACTATAGTAGAATTTTCTTACTTCAACTCTGGTTTGCTGGTTTAGATTTACATTTTAGTTCAAAATTAACTTGAGATTTGTAACCTAAACTAGTCATCCTTTTGCTACTTTGTACCCCTAATTTAGTTACCTTCTTAATTATAGGTGAGTAATGGTGTGACAATGCCTAGATTTCTTGGAATTTTATAAAACCTATGAAATCCATGAAAATAATCTACCATATATGCATTTAATGTGGATCACCTCAATAAATTCTCCTAATGGTATTTTTAATGAAGTGATGTGTAGTTCAAATAGCCATTTCCCATCTCACTTTGGGTGGATGCTAACTTCTCCTAATGATATTTCTCCTACACTTTCTTCACTTGGTGCAACCTTTCACCTTACTTATGGAAACCTAGGCATAGTGCCTCATATGCATGTGATTCAACCTCCACGATTCCATATTATTTTCCTATTGTGCTTTCATTTCAAAAACACCTTCTTATCTTGGTTAATTTCTATATGCTTTCATCTCTTTGCCTTGGCATATCCTAGCCCATACAAATCTCTTGTACTAGCTCTCCATCACTTCACTCTCTACTTTTAATCTCTTGCACACAATCAGAGTGTGTCTCTTATTTCTATCTCTTACGCATTTATATCATGTGTGATCCTCTTTGTTAATTGGTACTTATATTTTCAAAGTTTAGCAAGTTTCATGCACCTACAAACTTAGGTGTCTGGCCTTAGGCACTTTAGAATGCATGCATGCTCAACTCACCTAATCGGAGTTTTGCATAAAAGTGCCAAAATATTTCTTTTATGGGCCTAAAAGCTTCACTTATTATCTATATAAGAACAACAATCACAAAATACAAGGAAATGTTTGGCTTACACCAAATGTCATTCAGGTTAGTAGAACACAACTAAGTTATGACTGGGAAGTTAGTGTCTGATAGTGCAAGCTCCATCTTATTACATATACAGATTCAATATATTTCCATTGAAATGCCTAAGGATAATTTCACTTGATAACATATATAGCTTACATGCACCAATTTCCATCATGTTTTGGATAACATATAAACCCATCCACCTAATTTTTAATTTTCTTGAGTGTTTGAGGTACTTAGAGTCATAGATTAAGACCAATGCTTCTTCAATTAGTACCTTCCAATTAACATGATTATCATACCACAACTTATGGTATGCCTTTTATATCTATTAGCTCCATCTTGTTTGGGCGCATACTTTATCTAAGCATTCTAAGTCCATCCTTGCACTCAATGATTCTTGGTCATCCAAACAAATAATTTATACAATGTTCAATGATGGTACCAAGAACTCCATCAGTAGAATCACCTCTGCACCAAACATAGTTGGAATGGTGTATCCTTGTTTAGGAATTTTTAGGTTGTGCAATATGCCCATAGAACTACTGACACTCGATCATCCCAATATTTATGACCAACATCATATATTTTTGTGAAGCACATTCCCAATATCTTATTGAATGCTTCAATTATGCCATTTTCTTGGGGATGATATAGGGTGGTCTTATGGTGTTCCATATGTAATCATCTATTAGGATTTTCACATTTTCATTGAGGAAGTGTGTTCCTTTATGGCACCTAGGAAAGAATGGGGATGAGAGGCATATCATGCTATTGGTTTGGCTTCTTTGTACATTGACATATGTCACATGTCTTAATGCAATCCTTTGAATCTTAGAACAGGCTTAGCCACCACAAGCCTAATTGTATCACTTTACTTGCTATTACATCTCCAATGCAATGTCTTCTTATGATCCCCTCATGTGTCATGCATAAAATAGAGTCTCTTTCATGTTACAAAACAGACTGGTGTAGGACTTCATCTTGACTTAATTTATATAACTCCCAACTAATGATCTGAAAGGGGGCAACATGAATGATGAGTTGCTTCTTCTCTTTGGTTGTCATGGTCTAAGGTACACACCTAGACATTATAAATATGGATATCTCCACCAAGTATTCAAGAATGTGATGAAATCTATAGATTTTCATGTTCAACATGTCATCTTCAATGGGCACTACCACATCACCAGAGTTGATGTGGGATAAATGGTGTAGTCCTGAGTTTCACTTCCTAAGTTTTACCATAATTGAGAATTAGAATTCTTAAAATAGAACTATCTATCTAAAAATTCACCCATTTAAAATGGGATTATTCAAAAGGATCTTAAGTACCTCATTATCAGTGAAAAATATGAATGGGGTCACTAACAATTATTTCCTAAATTTTTGGAAGACATAGACCATAGCCAACACCTCATGCTTGATAGTTGTTTAATTTTGCTCTATTGAGGTTAATTTATGAATTGAAAAGGAGATAAGATTATCCATATTAGCTTCATCATGTTGAATCAAAATGGCACCAATTATAGAGTTAGATGCATTGATATGGACATGGAATGGATTCATCCAATTGGGAAACTGAAGGATAGACATGCTAGCCAACTTGAGTTTCAGAGTTTCAAAGGCATCCTATTGCATTGTGCCCCAGTGTAATGGGCCATCCTTACATAAAAACTCATCTAGAAATGTGTGATCCTTATATATCTCCTTATAAACTTTCTATAATATCCAAAATGGACTAAAAGGCATGAAAATATTTCTACATGGAAGGGGTCTGGAGATGTAGAATAATATAAATATTCATGGGGTCGATGAGAAAACCATATTTTTAGATGATGTGCCTAAGAAAGGTTCTAAATGGTGTCATAAATATGAAATTCTTAAGGTTAAGGGATAGTTGTAGCTGTTATCACCTCCCAAACATGAGGCATAAGTTATCATAATGGTCTTTCATGAGCTTATACATAGTCCAATCATTGGCACATTCTTGAGCCTAAAGGGCATCAAATTATATGTGAAACATCCCCATTATTTTTAAAGGGTATATATATAAACCATTAGTGAAAGTATATATTTCACAACCTGTGACTCCATCCAAGAATTCATCAGCAAATAGAGTCGAGAAGGAATTAATGACACAAAAATCATTTAATAGTTGATAATCAACACAAATGTGCATGCACCCATCCTTATTAATGATAATTACCATGGTCTAACCCATTATGACTCTTACACTAGGTAGATTACTCGTATAGCTAGCATATTTCCCATCTCCATTTTGACCTTAGCATGAAGATTGGGGTTCATTTTATAAGGGCAATTTTTTATAGGTCATGCACCATCCACCAAATTTGTGCTCATTTTTCTAAGGGATGGGTGGGTTCCTTTCTTGTACCACTAATTATGTGGAAATAAATCTTGAAACTCCTTTAGGAGATCCATAATTCATGCCAACTCTGTATCAGACAAATATGCACCCAAAGTAGCCACCTTCAATTCTCCTTCCACACTGATATCAACCTAGGTGGTATTGAATGATGCATAGTATGGCTCATTTCTATCTGGATGTGTGTCCAAAAATTTCATACTCCCCTTAGTTTTTTGATGTGGAGATGATTAGGGCCATCTTCATTAGGGGCACTATCATCCACTTGGCATACGAGCTTCTTTTTTCCTATCAAGGATGTCCAATTTCACACTTTCCAAACATCTGTATCTTTATCACTCAAGTCACTATTGATTCATAATCCTCAAATAAATTTTGGAGGTCTAATCATTTATCCCTAAACATATCTTTTAGGCACTTTTGTAATATTTTAGTGTCCTTAAACACTACCCTTTGAATGAATTGTAATGGTTTGATCAGTTTTAGGTTATGTGAGGAAAATGAGAAGGTGTGCACTGACTTCTCCTTCAAGACACCCCAATTGGATGTCTTGTGGAAAATTTTGTTGACCACATACCAATCTCTCACCCATGTCCTTAAGGTTCCATAGAAGGCACACACCCATAATTTCCTTGGGGTATTTGTGCCATAATCAATCTAGGTTTATTTACACAAGCATATGTGCACTATTAGGATTGAATCACCAGAGTATGGAGAGATGTATAGGTACTCAATGATTTTTTTGAATATAGTGTAGATGGTTTATTTAACATCTTTCCAACTTGGAAATATAGGCATATGAAATACCCACCAATGACTGGTAGTGCTTCTCAAAGTATACACCAGTGTGCCTATCTTGTCTACCTCCTTAGGGATGCATGACTTGAGGTCATTGACGTATTATTCTATAGGATTGTTCCCCTTGTATTGTAAGAGCATTTAAAGTTTACCTTTGCTCAGTTGAAATAATTTATTTCCCTTATTCCTATTGTAAAATACCCCTCTTTTTGAAGTATGATCTATTTGGACCCATCTAGTCCTCATAGGTTTTAACACCTTGGCACTCACTAAATAACACCTGAAACTAGTGGTTTCATAAGCTTCTTCAATCCATCGATCACAAGATACATTAGTAGTGTTTAAGGTTGACTATTCATCATCCTAAGAAATCACTCCTTGGTCATTAGGGTTAATATTTTTGGCACTTTGGGTCATGATTTTATAGATATGGTTGATATAATCCTCAAAATCAATACTTTTAACATAACAGGGTCCTTAATCACTTGAGATGGGGATCATGACCCTTTCATTTACATTTTCAAAAGTCATATGGATCTTCTTGAAGAACATATTGTCATTATTCACATATCACCATGTCCTACCTAGGGGTGCTAAATAATTATCTTGCTTATCCAAATTGATCACTTCAAAATTAGTACAAAACTCTGTGCCCATAATATCTACAATGGCACTTTTTATAATTTTGATTGGTTACATCCTATATTTGTTGGCCATGAAAATCACATGAGTGGAAAGCCTCAAGACTAGCCTACCCATATTTCCCCATGTGTTCCTTGTCAAGATATTGACCTTGGCACCTATGTCCATGAGGACCTTGTATAAAAACCATCCATCAATGGTGGAATTCACTAGGAACTCTTGATCATACTCCATTCTTTTTATGTGCCTAACCTCTTAGGCCCTTTCCATGCATGGTGAAAAAAATTAAATTGGCTTCTACATGGCATGATATAAAATCAAATTCTTCAATAAGGCCAGCATCCCTTTTATCTATAGGAGGAATAGGATCTTTGTTATCTATTGTACCTCATCCTCTTAGTTATATTGATTTTTGTAAGAGGTAGTAGCTTGTGCCTCTAGATCTCACACTAGTTGGAGTTCTCCTTACAAGTTTTGAATGACACTCATAACATATTACAAGACATCCTTATAGCATGTAGGGTTAAGGTAAGGGGAAAATTTGGGTTCAAGATGCATGATGTGATCAATGCAACTTAGTTCCCCATAATCTAGGTATAACTCTGCTACTGGCATAACTAGTGATTGAGTGGTGAGCCCACTACAAGTAGTTGCTTAGACCTTGAATTTATCAGTGCTAGTTGGTTATGCCCTCAAAGCCAATCTATCTACTTTTAGATCACACTAGATCATTATTGTGCCTTTGTCTATGCTAGGATTACCTTAGGTTAAATTTTTATACAAGTTTGGGTATTCCTTGACCTTGTGTGTTCCTTGATAATACCCACATGGATGTGTAGGGTAGTCATGATGATAGTGCTTGGTCAAACCACACTTGTAACATGATTGTAGTGGGAATATTCCTCCACCACATCCTCTACTCCACCCTCTTACACCTCTTTGCATCCCATAGTCTACATTTTTCTAGACATATCCCATATTTCCTTGGATTGTCTACCCTCTAGCTACTGCAATTATTTGTTGTGTGCCTCTCTCCAAATTTTTGTGTATCTTATCAATTATGTAGAAATAAACTATCATATGAGTGTAGGTGTCACATAACCAATGATATATGGTTATGTTAACTAGACTGGTGCATTAAAATAAAGGGTAGTCATAAACATCATGCACCTCATGACAAACCTCATAGCTTTAATGTAATGTGTGCACATTATTTCAAGGGCAATTGTTCCTATTATGGCCTTCCATCTCATAGTTAGTGTACAATAATCTACTTCAAGCATATTATGATGAACTAATAGTCAATTTTTGAGGTGGATGGCCATAGAGGCAATCTATGCTTCCATAAATGGGTTAATCCTAGTGTTGGCACTTTTGATTGCCTTAAATCTAAGCATAGCTTCAAGTACTTCTCAAGGATCTGTGAATGTATTCATAGAGAGGACTTATCTAAATATTACCATAAATATTAAATTAACCATTAAACATACTGGGAGGGGTGAATGTTATAGGGAATCTTGGAAAGAAGAATTTTAAACCCAACATTATATAGGTACACACTCTCTGATAGACCTTAGCTAATTTATTTGACCATAGTGATGTTTTTATATTCAAACTTGGGTATGTTAAATTCCTTCATAAATGCTTCCTTTAAGGTGTCATGATCAATCATAGCCTAGTAAAGATCAGATTTCCTATACCAAGTATGAGCACAATCAAGTAGAGTTATCATGAACTATGTTGCTTTATGCTCTGACTGGGTTATACCCCAAGCATGCTATTGAAGCTCATATTTTAACACATGCTCTATGGAATTTTACACACCATGATATTCTAGTAAGTGCATTATTATCTCATAATATATTTGTTATGGGGGCCACTAGCATCTGAGGTGCTTACCCCATGGTACTTGTCTTGATGGTTGTAATCTAATGCCTCTAGTCATTGGGTTAGGTGTTGACCCCATTGTTCTAGTTAACACCATTTAATTTTATGGTATGATGTTACTCACTTATGGTGCTAGGCCATTTCTTATGGGTTGTTGCCTAGTCTACATAGTTGATATTCATTGAAATAGAATGCTTGCACTCATGTTCTATGTTGTTGAGCTAGCACCCAAAGTTCTAGATTTATCCTCACTTATCTCTTCATAAGCAACACCTTTTTTAATCACAAAATTATAGTCCAAGTATGAAAAATGGTCAAATTTAATGTGAGAAATAAGGTCAGTTATCACTCTTCTTTATTCTCATGGGAGATTTAGTGTATGAACTAGTGCCACAAGTTCAAAGGGGGTAGGCACTTATGATACATGTTCAATGGTCAAATTCTATAGGGACCTAGCAAATTATTCACCCATCAACAATTGGGCTTGATATATGGATTCATTGTTCCTTTCCTTGCACTGTTACAATTCAAGAGATCCTTCCCCATGTCCTTCCTACTCACCATGGGTCCTCTCAACACTTTCAAGTTCCATATCTTCTATCATCCTACACCTTCTCTTATTATAATTCTATTTCTTGAGCTCTTGGGTGTAAATCTATTCATCCCCTTCCATTGTGATTCACCTACACATCCCCTTATTTCTTATTACATTGATCATACATGAAAGTACTTTAGCCTTGCATTCTTATAGTTTCAAATCTATAATCCACCATTAGTTTTTAAGATCTATGATGAATTATTTCAAAAATATGCCTCTGGGATCATGTAATAATTGATAGTCTATTTATTTAGGGTAGGAGTATGTCGATACTAGAACTCAATCATGTAACTTTTCAGCACTTATTTATACCATTTTTCCATAATTTTGGTCCAAGTGGCATCAAGGTGCTCAATCTTCTCTAGGATTTCTTTCATCCACTCATGGTACCATCCATAGCTTCATATTCTATGGGTCGTATAGGTAGCCAACTAGTGGTATACATGCTTAGGTAATTCATGAAATAAGACCTCATACAAAGCATCATATAGGTTATTCTAGACCCACTTCTTTAGCTTCTATTCTTTATAGGATGGATACTTCAGCATAAAGCTATCTTCCACCTATTGTATCCATCACTTGATGTTATCGAAGGAGAATTGGAGAATTATTCTATTGCACCATTACAACAAAATAATTCAATAAGGGTCTTGAAAATAGAACCAAAATGTTGTAGAAAAGTTGGTTGTTAATTCATTTTCTTTGTTAGGTGCTTATCTATTATCCAAGTCAATTATAGACTTGTTAAAACTAGGTACAAACCTAGACTAATCCTATAGTACTCAACATTTATCACTTGACTACGCTAGCATTAATTCACATAAGGCACAAGCCTTATGTGCTCACCCAAAGTGCAATAAAGAGAGAACTAGGGCCTACATTAGGCTAGACTTGCCATGGTGTAGCTCATTCTTGAAGAGATTTGGTCATTGCAACAATGGCATTAGAAAGGTTATTGTCACAAGTCATTATAGGTGGAGTATAATGGTGTGTTACATTCTATTTCCCTTAGTGCATCATCATATAAGTTCTTGGAGGGTTTAATGGAATATTTTTAGATTGAAGGGTCATACTCAGGTTTGAGAGCTCTAGTTTGTTGGTTTAGATTTACTAAGGTGGAGCTGTGTACCTTAGTTACTGAGCTAGATATTTAGAAAATCATTCCAATGGATCTATTACTTTCCACCCTTCATGATGTGATCACCATGTGCTTCTACTCTTTGAAGATTCCCAAAACATCATAATTTGTTAGTCACCTACTAGATGGTGCAAGCTGTGCATTGATTATTCCAACTAGTGTAAAGGGTATCAAAATAACAATCATTACAAATTATCTCATCACATTGAGATATTTTTTGAGTTGTAATGGATCCATACTTAACCAAAAAGGGGCCCAATAATTCACCACAATATCATACCTATATAATTAATTGAAAGATTCTAACTGAATTTATTGGTATACATCAAGAAGGACTTCATTTTTTTCAAACCACTTAACTAGTTTATGTCAAGTGACTCTTTTATTAGTGAAAAATTCATAATAATTATTTCTTTCATGATGGATTTGATGTATAATTATCCATTAAAATTATTTAAATATGTCTAGATCTTCATCCATGGTACTCTTAATTGTCCAAACCAAGATGTTTTTCTTGGTGAGATAATCAATGATATTTTAAAAAATCCCTTTGATAAAAAATATTCCCATATCTTTGGCTAATTGTACACCCCATAGAGATAATCTATCTTTTATCATATGGTTATTTTGGAAACCCATGTTTTTAGCATAGGTTACTATCAAAATACCTTTGATGTCCCTTATTAATACCTCTTCCTCCTACCTTCCCTAGGTAGCCTTTAGAGGCCCCATAAAAGTTTAAATTTACCCATCCTGGAGAGGTAATTAACCACTTAACCATCCTTATTTCATATTTATTAGAATCCATCTCATCTCTTCCTTCATTATAAAGTTTCCATTTTACCGCTATCTTAAGCTCACCTTATTTAATCTTATCTTTGTTCTTGACTATAATTAATGAAAAAGAATTCAATCAAAGAGTACACTATTATATAATCCATTTACTTGTTTTTTATATTCTTATAATTTAATATTATTTGATTCTTTTCTTTCCACAACACCCAAAACACATGGGGAAGAGCCATGTTCCATAATTTTTTAAGGAAATCACTATGTAAGGGAGATGTCCATTTCAATAAAAACTCCAACAATGATGATGGTTGGGTCTAGAACATATAAAAATTATAAATAATAAATTAAAATACCTTGTATGCATATGGACATTCTATAAGTAGATAAACAACTCTCTTAGTACTATTCACAAAAATAATGCAACTATTGGAAATCAAGAGGCCTCTCTTCATTAAGTTATATATAGTGAAGATCTTATTTTTCATCACTAACTAGAATAAAAAATTGATATTCATAATTATATCCTTATTCCATAATTATTTTCAAAAGAATCCATCTAGAACATATTCCAAAGCTATCACATACCCTAATTTTACTCTGTAATTGTCATCAAATAAGTCATCCCATACTATTTCATCTTCCTTCATTACCTAGATGATATGTACACATTTTAGGATTTAATTAAGTTTGTGTAAGTGTTTTATTTATTATTTATTTAGGTTATCAAAGGTTATTCTTTTCCATTCTCTAGCAGGACCATTCTCCTCATAATAATTTATTTCTCTTTCTCGATGCTTCTTTCTAACAGGTTGGATAATTTTTTTCAAAGGATTTAAATTTCCTATAGGATTATTTAATATCCATGCAACTTCCAAAAAAAATTGCATTATCCTAATCCAATCTTCAAATCATTTCCTTTCCATAAAAGCTTTCTATTATTGGCTAGAAATTTCCATGAGTAAGACCTTTTTTGAAGGGATTAATCTAATAAAAGTCTTGCATCATCCCATATATCTAGGTACATATATTTTATAAATTTTATCCATTGATTAGTTTTTGTTAGTAACATCCATCAAAATTTAGTAATTCAAGCTTTATTCATTGGCTTAATTTTATTGTTACCAATCCCTCCATAGTCTTTCAGAAGGCAAACTCTATCCCACATCACTAGGAAAATTTTGTGTTTGTCTTCCTTACCTATACAAAGAAACATTGTTTAGATTCTCTATAGTTTTTCATCAATAATCTTGGGAATTTTTAAAAAAGACATTAGATAAATAGAAATATTTTAAAGTTTTCTTTTAATCAATTGAAGATTTCCTATCTAGATGAGAATGCATCCTTTCTAATAGGCAAATTTATGCTAGAACATATATAAAATAAATTTATAAATATTAGTAGGCATACTCCCACAAAAGAGATGCATTCTAAGATAGTTGGAGGTAAGATTCTTAATTTGGTAGCTAAGGATTGGGGAGATTTTGTGTCATTTTATCCAAGTAGTATTTATAAAAAAAGAGAAAAGTCTTGTCCAAATTGATATTTTAACCCAATGTTTATTTATAATCCTTTGAAAAAAACATCCTTTACTTGCTCAAATAAATATTAAAGTATCACCTACAAATTGATAATGAGAGATTATATCTAACCCTCAAGCCAGTCATATCCCTTTTAGCCTTCCCCCTCTTAATGGTTGAAGAGAAATTTCTAAGTAAATCTTTTACCATTATGATAAACAAAAAATGAGATAAAAGATATCCTTGCATCAACCCTATTTCACTTGAAAAGATTTTTTCTAGTGAATTTTTAAACAATATTGATAAACAAAAAATGAGATAATAGATCTCCTTGCATCAACCCTATTTCACTTGAAAAGATTCCTTCTAGTGAATTTTTAAACAATATTGAGAATATTGATTCTTAATTATATATATAAATTGGATTTAAAATCCAAACTTCCAAGAACATTGTATTTAAAACACCATGAAAACATGTCAAATGATTTATTCTTATCCAAATTTAAAACCATTCTTTCCTTATTCCCTTTGTCTATAAAATGTAAGGTTTCATGAATAGTTATGATCCCATCTTGAATTTTCCTCCTTATAAAAAATCATCCTTACTATTTATAAATGATACCCAACAACAATGGTTATAATCAAATGGCTAATATTTTAGTGAATATTTTAAAATATTATATGCAAGTATAACATGGTCAGTTATCACTCTATAATGGGATCATTTCCATATATATTAACACCACCCTCCACTAAAATTTGACTATGTGAGGGGGAAGCTCCACCATTAGCTACTCATGTTATTGAGGGAGATCAAATCCTATTCTTAAAGTATTTGAATATAGTAAATTATGCCTTTAATAACATAGAATCCCATTACAATTGTGCATACTCCTGGAAAACACTCTAGCCTATATATTTGGGTGTAATTTGAGGTGGAATATAATATATGGTGAAATTTTCCTTAAATTGATCACGCTCAATAATAATTTCATCTTTCTTAATTATCACATCATCATGTGTTGTTGCTTCTATAATATAAGTTGTTATTTTTATAATTACATGATCAAATATGGGAGCATGTTCTCCCACAAATTTTATCACTCACTAAAAAAATCCCCTAAGTATTACTTCACTAGTCACATGTCATGAAATAACATAGAGGCATATCTCTATAATGATCTAGAAAAAATTATGATCCCATAAAAAACTCAAATCAATATCAAATTTACCAAAATCACTATAATTATATACAAAAATCTAAAATACACATATAATACTTACTCATAAGATGAGACTAACTGTTCATTTATTCTTAACCATCTACACCCACTCCACCCTATGATGTAGGATCATCTACCACTACTAAAAATAAAATAGGCCACCTATGGGATGACCACCATTAGGTGTAGGTTGGTGTGTAACTACTATCATTTGTATTAGGTATATAAATAATTGGATCCATGTTTTCTAAGGGATATGAGATATTGTTTTATGATTAGGATGACCCATATCCCCCTCTCACTATGGAGCTTCCATAGATCATATGCATACATATGTTATAGGGGTCACATCTTTCAAGATACCAAACCATGTAGTAACCTATTCAAAATTTAAAAAGTCTCATCGATATCTAGCCACTGATCATGAAGCCAATAGATAAATCAAATGCATCTCAATCTCATCCATCCTCTAGCCATACACCAAATCCATTATATTTCTGTTAGGGAAGTCCAAGAA
Organism: Torreya grandis; assembly: GCA_037957365.1. Classification (NCBI taxonomy): domain Eukaryota; kingdom Viridiplantae; phylum Streptophyta; class Pinopsida; order Cupressales; family Taxaceae; genus Torreya; species Torreya grandis. Next base: position 2,013,786 of record JARHVA010003250.1, read on the forward strand.
CAAACACACTTGTTCTGATTCCTCTTGTTGGATCTTGCTCCTCAAAAAGACCACAATATGATTACCAAATATAAGCAATTAAATATGCGGAAATAACCAGAAGCACAAGTAACTAGAATTCACCAATAACACAGAATATGAGAGACAATACACTATCTTGTATTAACACTTTACAGAAAAGAATACAACAAAGAGCCGCCACACTCTTTCACCTTACAGAGGTTTGCCACACCTCAAGTGTATAGTAATTCTACTCACACAACACTCTCCTACACAAAAACGGTCCCAACAACCAACTCACAAACAGAATTGGTGTTCACCTCTCCAACTAGTCAGTAATAACTCTGCCAGTTCACCAAGCACTCTAAAGTACTTCAAGTTGATCTCCCATGAACCTGCAACCTGCAATTCAACAGACCATACTCACACATGTAGATCTCCTATGAGCTTGCAACAACCTGCAACTCAATGATCTTACAATGGAAGCAACTTACTTGCCTTCCTTTCTATCTCATGCTTAATTACAATACATGCCAATGGGTCTATAAATAGATCCCTAACTCAAACAATAACTTAGACTCTTAATTTAGACAATTATCCATGCAGCCAAAGACTCTAACTGGCCTTTACATGCAAAAACTTCATTCACTTAACTAACTGTCTATGTAACGAGTAGTTCTAGAACACACAGGCGACCGACGTCGGTCCCTACTTGTCTGGTTCTATTGACGTCAGCCGACTCCCTGCCATCACTGGTGGCCTTCTGCACTGGTCACGATCGACATCGGTCCTACTACCGATGTCGGTGCTCTTGGATCTCAGCAACCTTCTTATTCCTTCAGTTTGCAAAGAGTTGAAGCTTTTAGCTGCACAACTCAACAATCTCCCACTTGGAGATAAACAGCTGCAACCTATACCTATACCTATACTCAGTCTAGTTTGTTCCCTTGGCTTTGTATCCCTCCTCAAGATCACTCTTGAAGACCAACCACCACAAACCTATAGTGCAAAACCTGTCATCCAAATCACCTGCCACATCCACATCTACAAACCATGTAAAAAATAACCTGAACCTACATAGCATGTGCACCTGTTGCTAGTCCCTGTAAGAATCCACTAAACTATCCTCCAATGGTTCTCTCCCAGATTGGCTCCAACTTGTGACAACTCCCACTACTTGGGAAAACTCAGGTTTAGTACATACCATGCACTCAACCTCATTATGTGAATCAAGACACTTGTTCATAGAACTGTCCAACCATTGGCGTGCTAACCGGTCTCACACAATCATCCTAAAACAAAGTCAACATGTGACATACCATGTCTCTAGAACACACTCATGCCAAAGAATCTTGCTGCTCCCAGATTCTCCATGACAAACACCTAAACTAGCTTTACCTTTAGTTCAGCAATACCTGTATATGTAACCCTGCAACAAGCACATCATACAAAAATAGGATAATGTAGCTAATATTATCCAACCTGGTAAAGAGAAACACAATGATCAAACCTCCATTGCCTTGTAGCTAATACAAGACCATATACCCTAATCTTCCATCTCATGTATCCATTTCCACTATTCTTTATCCTGAACATCCATTCATCTCTCAGTGCTTACTTCCAGTTGGCCACTCTACCCAAAACACCTATTTGGTTCTCTTCCAAGGAATCACATCCTCATCCATGCCTAGCTCCCACTATTTCCTGGATCTACTTGTTCTGCTTCTTCAACAACTTCCTGGTCCTATGCCATAAGTGAGCAACAAGTAGTGTAAGGAAGGGAAATGATGAATTTAAGAACTTACTTACACCTTCAGTCCTCCATATGGGTGCTTGAGACTCCATGATAGCTTGCTATCCACCCAAAATTCATCTCAATAACTGATGCCGGTCACATCTCAGTCTGCAAATGACCGAAGTCAGTTCCCTGTGACTACCACCTTACCGACATCATTTTCCCCTGGCTGACGCTGGTCGATATCTGCCCTGAGTCACCGATGTCAGTCTACACATAGCCGACGTCGGTCCCTGTCTGGATGTCGACGCTGGTTTTCCTGTCGACATTGGTCTTTGTGTTTTTCTTGTGAGACCTGACTTTTTTCTGTGAGCTCTTTTTGGATCAAATCCTTATCCAAATCACCCTTGCTCTGCTCAAAATTCTTCTGCATCTTATGCTGAACTCTATCCGTCACCTTCTCCTTGAAAACCAAGGCTTTCCTATTCTTGTCACTAACATCAAATTCCTTAAGAAACATTACCTTCTTCTTCTACATACAAAAACCACGATCCATACCTTCCAAATCCGAAAGCATATCCTTTGACTCAAGAACAAGCATCTCCTTCTTATCTATGTGACCAAGCCTATCAAGCCACATCTCTGAATCTACAGTTGAAGTAGAAAACCCAGAAAGAGAATCAGTAGTACAAGTAGATAGATAAAGTGTACCTACTTTCTTACCTCTAGCTACAACAAGTCTACCCTTGGTAACCTTCCAAGAGTCTGCTATGAGAGTTACTGTGTAACCCTCATCACCCAAACTTCTAACAGAAATCAAATTCTGCTCCAGAACTGGGACATGCATGACTTCTTTTAACACCCATGTGTTACCTGTCTGCAGTTTCAGCTTCACTTTCCCTTTGCCAACAATCTGACAAGGCTTACCATCCCCTACATAAATTTATCCAAAATCTCCCTGGACATACTCATGAAAAAATTCCCTATGTGGGGATGCATGAAAAGAGGCACCAGAATCTAAAACCCAAGATTCTAATTTATCCAAAGAACATACCAGAGCATCCTGTGCAGCATAATCTGCAACATCTGCTTCTTCTTCATGTTCTTCATGCTGATCTGTACCTGATCTGCAATCTCTCTTTAAGTGCCCTTGCTTTCCACACTTCCAGCAGGTTATTCTGCCATACATGGACTTGGATCTTCTGCCTATCTTGGACCTTGATCTCCCATGCTCTATCTTTTCTCTTTGCCTTCCTCTGCCTTCAACACTCAAAGCATTTCCTGATAATTCACCTATGCTATTCCTGCGTATCTCTTCATTCAAGATCACACTCACAACATCATCCACTTTTAAGACTTTTGAAGGAGACACAGTATTAGAAACTGCCATTACCAAACCTTCCCAACTTTCAGGTAATGAACACAAGATTAAGAGAGCTCTAATTTCATCATCAAATACAATATTGACTAAACTTAATTGGTTTACCAAACCATGGAAATCACTAAGATGGCTATGAACAGATCCACCTTCCAACATTTTCAAATTAAATAAATGCTTCATAAGAAATACCTTATTAGAAGCTGAGGGTTTTTCATATAAATTTTCCAAAGATTCCATCAACTCCACCATTGTCTTACACTGTGATAAGCTGGAAATCACAGATGATGCAAGACTCAATCTAATAGATCCTAGAGCCTTCCGATCAAGAACCTCCCATTCTTCATCTTTCATATCTGAGGGTTTGCAATTAACCCCTCCCAACGATAAGTACAAATCTTTTTGATACAGATAATCCTCAATCTGCATCCTCCACAATTGGTAGTTCTTGCCATTAAACTTTTCCATCCATAGCTTACTGTCTTCTGTCATTGCTCAACTCCCACTCAAACAGAAACCCTATGAGTACCTGTAATCAAAACACACTAACCAAATCTAATACAATCTGTTAGTATCCCAACCAAAAGCTCTGATACCAATTGTTAGGGAAGTCCAAGAACAAACACACCTGTTTTGATTCCTCTTGTTGGATCTTGCTCCTCAAAAAGAGCACAATATGATTACCAAATATAAGCAATTAAATATGCGGAAATAACCAAAAGCACAAGTAACTAGAATTCACCAATAGCACAGAATATGAGAGACAATACACTATCTTGTATTAACACTTTACAGAAAAGAATACAACAAAGAGCTGCCACACTCTTTCACCTTACAGAGGTTTGCCACACCTCAAGTGTATAGTAATTCTACTCACACAACACTCTCCTACACAAAAATAGTCCCAAAAACCAACTCACAAACAGAATTGGTGTTCACCTCTCCAACTAGTCAGTAATAACCCTACCAATTCACCAAGCACTCTAAAGTACTTCAAGTTGATCTCCCATGAACCTGCAACCTGCAATTCAACAGACCATACTCACACATGTAGATCTCCTATGAGCTTGCAACAACCTGCAACTCAATGATCTTACAATGGAAGCAACTTACTTGCCTTCCTTTCTATATCATGCTTAATTACAATACATGCCAATGGGTCTATAAATAGATCCCTAACTCAAACAATAACTTAGACTCTTAATTTAGACAATTATCCATGCAGCCAAAGACTCTAACTGGCCTTTACATGCAAACACTTCATTCACTTAACTAACTGTCTATGTAATGAGCAGTTCTGGAACACACAAGTGACCGATGTTGGTCCCTGCTTGTTTGGTTCTGCCGACGTCGGCCGACTCCCTGCCGTCGCCGGTGGCCTTCTGCACTGGTCACGACTGACGTCGGTCCTGCTACCGATGCCGGTGCTCCTAGATCTCAGCAACCTTCTTGTTCTTTTAGTTTGCAAAGAGTTGAATCTTTTAGCTCCATAACTCAACAATTTCCTCCACATAATATCACTAGAAGTCAAAAAATCTAATATCTAGTGTCACTCTATCGTAAAACCCCTCATGACTTAGGTTGTTACCACCCACCTCTCTACATATATCTATGGATACACCCACCAACCACAAGGCATCCCTATAGGTTGGATAAATTAAATTTTATCATAATCTCAATAATAAATAACTGTGGCTGAGCCTAGCCCACCTCCAAAACCTCTTAGGTAAATTTGTAAAGGTCCTTATATAAGTGGGTAGGCATGGTGCGGCCCCAAGAATATTTTATCTTGTGATCCTAAATACCATGGAAAAATATATGCATCTAATAATAAATGGAAACCCCATCATTGTTAATTACAATAAAATATGCATTAAAGGTACAAATAATTTTTTAAGTAGGTAACATTCACCAACATAATCACAGATAACATAATAGTAGTTCGATAATGAAAAATTTGAGAAATAGATTTAAATCTTATGCCATACGTTATAATATATTAAAATTTACAAAACATCAAAAGAGAGAATGAGGAAGCAATAAGAATTTATTCAAAACATTCTTACCATCACTTTTATTCCTTGAGTATTCCTTTGAATATCATAAATGATTATCTAAAATAATTTAATTATATGATGTTTAATTTAAAGACAAGGTGTCTTCAAGACTTCAAATGGATGAAAAAGGGTTAAGGACTATGGATTCAAATCAAATATTATGCATGCAATGTGATAGTTTAAGAGAATATGAAGGCTATGCAAGCTTTTAGATTTTATAATTATTATAACTAAGGGATTTTCATGGATATTTATAAGGGTGGTGGAGGGAATGAAAAGGAATTTTATATTCCTAATAATCCTCTATATTTTGAGGGTCCTAGAGGAGTAGTGAGATTGGAGGAAGTTTCTAGATTTAGAGAACTTTAGACTTCATTAAGAATTAATGGGGATTAGATGGGGTTTTATATAGGATTAAGGAACTAGGTTTTTAGGGAAGGCTATGGTTAGGTGGGTATGTATTAGGTAGTATATTTTGGATTTAAAATTAGCAAGTGGACAAGTAGGGATTAAATGAAATATGATTATTAGGTTAATGGGATATTAATGGGATCAGTGATGGATTAATATAATGTGGGGTATGTAAAAATTTTGGTATGGTGTAATAAATATATAAATGGAGGGGAATTGTATTATTATTTATAAAAAGGGTTAATTATTTAAATTAAATTAGATGGGATAATTGGTAAGGTTAGTTGAATAATTAAGGCGAGTAGATTAGCATGTATTTATTAGTATCCTTAGGGGCATCATTTGCCCCTATGCATGTCCTTTCATATAAAAGTGTCCCTAGAAAATATGGATTATCCCACTATCACCCTATAATGGCACATGCCATACAATAATTATAAATTTCATAATATGCTACACATCTTCCATTGTCATTGTCACTTCCACTATAGGAAGCTATAAGGTACATGTATCTAAATCCCATCACTCAGCTAGGGTAGTAATCATGTGTATATAATAAGGCATATTATCAATCACCTAACATGCTTAAGGCCTACTATATCTAAATTTATTGTCTCTTCAACAACCAATGTCATATCACACATAGTCTCTATCATGTGACCATGATGAAACTCTATATCTTGCATATCCCCTGACAACCATGAGCTCACAAAAGGAAACATCACCAATGTCTTATAATAATCTAATAAAATTGATTCAAAAAATAAAAAATGAAAAATGAACACATTTTTTATGGACATCAATGTGTCCCTTTAGATATATTCATATATAGGTCCATCACCATCATACATGTCTATAGACAACTACATGACTAGGCAGATAGGTCCACAAACAAGTCTACACTAGTATAAGACAACTCTAGTATAGTCTAGATATGACTAGACTAAACAAAGTATGATTTTATAACCTCCAAAAATATTTTAAAATACTTAAAATGAATAATTTTTCAAATTTTACGTAAGTCAAAATTTTAGTTTTTAGACTTACCAAGGGTATTGCATCCTCTAAATACAAACTAGTTGTAACCTACTCAAACGAAGTCAATCCTGACAGTATCTATATATCATGGTGTCTCTCTTAGACCTAAAAAATTAAAGTTTAAATGTACAAATGAAATACATTTTATTTTTCAACCAATTTATTTATATGATTTTACATTTTCTTTTAAAAATATTCAAAAAAATTATAAATAATCCTCTAAATTTGTGCATGTGATATATCAAGTGATGCATATCTAAAATACTCATCATGAGTTGAATTATAACACATAATGTGATCTTATACATGTAGACACTTAAATATGGCCACCTCCAACCTCCAACCATTCTTTTGACTAATTTCCACCCAAAATACACAATTTGGCCTAAAAATACTAAAACATGCTAAATAATGTGAAAATGACATATTCAAGTGCTGATTTTGGTTAGAGTATCATTAAATAGGGTAATTAAATTTATGGGTGAGCTAAATTTGATAAGATCATTTCAAGTCAAAATACCAATTTTGCACATGGGTGCTTTGAATTGCTCTTTCTTATCAAATCTTTTACACAAGACATGTGCCTTTGTTATTTGTTGTTGGTAACATCCTAAATGGGATAATGGATCCAATGCATTAGACATTATCTTCCAATTCTAATCTAGTCAAATTTTGGACCAACAACAAGGCATTCTGATCAATTTGAGTAATTTGTGCATAAAGTGCTTAATCATGCTTAAGAGCTAATTAAACCAAATTAGAGCCTAATCAAGAAATCCATGAAATTTTTTTGCATAATTTGTTTTGGAAATGAATATTGAATATCTGCATCATTAGGTGAACTCATTTCTTGGGAAGACATCCCTAGGCCATAAATTCCACAAATATCAAGATTCATGCCTCCCATGCTTCATCAAATCTCTCGATGCCTCTTAATTGCTCCTCTATCCCAAATATTGATGAGCCTATTTTTGAATTATAATTGCATAATTGGATTAATCCTTAGCCACACATCTCAATCTTGAGATGGATGGTTCAAGTTGATTCTAATCAATATCAAAAATCTATAAATAGGAGGCCTTACCACATCATTTCTAAGCTATTTTGGTGCAAAGTTATTATGCTCAAATATCTTCAAAAGAAATGAGAATGCAAAGTTATAATGCATGATTGATTGCAAAGCTTCAATAAAATAGTGTTACAATGCCAAATTGATTCCAAACCAAGCTAAGCCACAAGATAAAAGGTTCCAAGGAGAGATGAAGGTAGCCAAGCTTCCATTGCCAAGGAATTCATGAGCAAAAAACTGAGCAAGACATTATTACAAAGGCATTTGAAGCATCCAAAGAAGGTGAAGGAATTTTTGTGTTTTATTCCTTAATTTTTAGTTATGTTTGTCATTTATTTTTTGTAACTAAGCTCTCCCTAGTGTCTAGGCCTAGAGATGTTATTCTATTAGTGTGTTTCTTTCATTTTGTTTTCATTTTGGAACTAACATAATACTAACCATCCTCTCTTGATTCAAATTCTTAGATCACATTATGACATGCCCACTGGGACTAGATACATCTCACACTTGAATAAGATCATTTCACAACTTTAAAATATTCATTTAGACCCTTACAACTCTTGCAAATTGATTTTTTAACTTTATTTTTCCATGGTTTTACATAATAATTGACATCAAAAAGTAAAACCAACATTGTTTACATATCAGTAACCGATGTCAGTTATTAAAATTGATATTGATTGTATACCTATCATTGGTCACATTGGTATAATTGATGTTGGTTAGATAACCAACATCAGTTAGAAAATGTAGCCATCGTCGGTTATATAAATCGATGTTGATAACTATGTTTTTATTATAACATAGACCTGCGAGATCTTTTTCTAAAGTTCATTATTTCAAACCCAAAAGAGCTTTAAGGCTAAAGGAAATGCTAACATTTTTAATGTAGAACCAAGCTTGACATTTGCTAAAAACATGTTTTAGATCACCTTTTGCATGCTTAAAAATCAATTAGGAACCTTTTTTTGGTGTTTAACAAAAAACAAATTTAGATGTTTATGGTGAATGTTTTCAAAGTTTGCAACAAAGACCATGGGATCAAATGAACACCAAATCTTTCATTTGGGCTTAAAATTGAACACATTTGTTAATTCATGTTTTCAATAATTGTTTAATTAGATTTAGTTTGGATAAAAGAGGAATGTTGCATGTATGCTCTTCCATTTGTCCCCTTTAGGGAACAATTAGAATCAAAAGTGCCATTCCTATTGCAAGTAGCCTAGTCTAAGGCTTAGAAAAAATGTCATCTAAAGCACTCCCCAAAAACTTGTCAAAGTTTGGGTGATCTTTAAAATGACCCTAAAGTCTTTCTATTAGTCTTTATTTTTATGAAAACTTGGCTTTCAAGGGGGAATTTATCACCTCCCACAAGTTCTTTAGGGAAGTTTTGACCTAGGGTTTCATCTCCTGGCATTGACTTCACTTACTCTTTTTGAGTTATATACAGGATGTATCTGCATTTGGACATCGCACTACACTGAGTGAATAGTAGAATGTAGTGGTTGTAAAAAGGACTAAACCTTTTTATAACTATCTAATGCCACGATAACCCAATTTCCATGATTTTCTTTTGCATCATTTGACATGAAAGTCATTGTGTAATTTATTCCCCTAGAATGATCTAAACCTTACTATTTTTAGTCAACCCTATTTTTCCATACCCTTGTTAGGATTTAGATGATTATACTTAGTGTATTTTGGCCATTTTTTCTTGGTATGTTTTGAGACTAAAACTTGTTTATTTGTTCATAAAGCCATGTCAAAACCAATTTATCTATACATCACTCTTTTGTCTAAAGAGGCATTATGCTGGCCATTTTACACCACACTTGTGCCTTGAAATTTTTTCTAAACTTATTTGTGTGTGTGTCATTTGAGTTGTGAAGGGTAGCGTTATGCTTCCCAAATCATGTCAAAACATTTTGAGCCTGTCAAGTCTTTAAAACATAACATTGACCACGTTATTCAAGTATGCTTACACCGTTAGGCTGCTCAATTTATTTTAAGACTTGTTTACCATTGTATCAAAACCATTTGTTTCAAACCATGTCATGTATACCATTTGGACCTTTGTATTGTGCCATCATGTTGTCCAATATTTTCTAGCTTGTTTGGTCAAAACCTAGTTTTCATTATTGAGTTTTCAATTAGCCTTGTTAAGTTTGGATCCAAACATTGATTGATTTCTATTTAGGCCTTACTTTGTGGGGCTGATACATAGATCTTTCTCATTTGGGTTTCATAACCTTAGTTAATCGATTACATAAATTTGAAAAATATTTATGGTTTGTTTGTTTCATGCCTATCCTCATCATTGTTTGTGCCTTTATTTGGGAAAACATAGTCTTTATTCAAAAATCCTTTTATCTTATGCCTTATGCCAATGGATCATGTTTATGTTTGATTTCATGTGCTAGATCTATGTCACAGTTGTTTCCAAACTTGTTAGATTAAAATAAATCACATCAGCCTTTGTTTCAATTCTAGCTTTTTACATCATTTGGCTAAAAGTCCTAGCATATGCCTATTTGTTTGAGCCTATATTTTGACTCTATGTTTGGGCAAAAGACTTAGTACCTCAAATTTTCCCTTTCTTAGTTTAAACCTTGTTTGGAACACTTTGACCTAGACCTTTGACATGTTAGTTTTTATTTAGACACTTGACCTTTTATGCATATGACATTTGACATTAGATATTTTATGTTAGGCTATTTTATGCCAAGTCTTAGCACAAATCATTTTGGAGATACAGATCCACTTTTAGACCATATTAGAGATACAAATCCCCCCTTTTGACCAAGTTTGACCAAGTTTAAACCATTTATATTTTGGACATAGTTTTTTTTGGAGTTTGTAAAACTCTAAGCCTTTTTATTTTCAGAGCTTTCATTATTTATGTGGATATGTCTACCTACACTTATAGTGGATTCATGTACAATCCAACTTATGATAGAATGGCAGCACAAAATCCTACTAGAAACCCCTATAGATAAATATTTTCTAAGGAATTTTATTATTCTCCCTAAAAAACTCCATATGGGGAAAATAGTCAAAATCCACAAAATCCAAATTAAGACCTTGATTGGCATGAAGAGGCTTGTGAGGAATAATTTGAATACCTAACTATAGATAATGCTGTTTAGGATATGAAGCCATACCCTCCTTAAAATAATCAGTATGTGGAACACAGTTAAGAACTAGATTATGAGCTAACTCACAACTAGGATGATACGGTTTATGAGGAAGACTTGGATGCTTTTACTTGTGAAAGTAATCAAGTTTCATGATGTCCTTTTTTTATCTAATCATTGGCTACCCCTAACCCTCCTTTAGATTATATGATCTATCAAGCTCCACATTATCCAAGGAATACAATTACCATTCCTAGCCCTAGTCCTTTGGCTTGTGCAAGCAACCAAGCTCCACAATGCCCCTTCATCATTCCAAGACCTAGTCCTTTGGATTATGTAAGAAATCATGATCCACACCACCCTATCTTACCATCTCAATCCTTTGTTCTTTATCTCATGTGAGAAATCATACTCCCTATGGCCTTACCATTATCCAATCACAAGTCATTCCTCATCTAGTACCAATCCCATTTAAACCTCAAATGATCCAATCATTTGAAAACCAAGATATGTTCAAAACTAGTATTTTCCAACTCATTAGAAACCAAATCCAAGACAACCAACCAATCTAAGATGTTTTTGTTGAACCAGCCACTTGTGATAAGTCATCCTATGATGAATCACCTATTGATCCTATACTAATTATCGAGGCCTCTCACTCTAATAAGCTAGTCTTTGCTGAGTCATTTTTTAATGATTATAACCACCTTTGGGTAAATCATTACCTCAAACATGTGCTTATTTTTCAAGACCCTCCTATTGACAAGCCAATCTTTAAAGAGTTCTCTTGACCTATTTCCCATCCTAGAGGAGTCTCACTTTGACAAACTAGTTTTTGTGGAGCCCATTATTCCATCACAAGTTATTACTTGTCCAATACCAAATATTCAACAAGACATCATTATAATAGAATACCCATCAGATGAAGAATCAGATTTAGAGTTAGGTTCTATTCTTTAACTGACATCAAATTTAGCATCAAAATTAAAATCAACGTCAGTCCCAACATTAGATTTAAAGTCCCTTGAGTTAGAATCAGAAGAAGAAGAAGAAGAATATATTCATGGCTATTACAATATTGGTTATGCATTCCTCATAGATCAATTTGAATACATTTTTTATCTTTCTATAGTTTTTAAGGATGAGTACTTTAGCTTTAACATAAGTTGTTCTAGTATCTTCTACAAGGATTGTGATGCCAGCACCCATTTCACGTGCCATTACATCAACCAAAATAGATATATCATTAACATTCCATCTCCCACAAGTGTTAGTTAGGATTGACAAAATCACACTTTATTGAATTACATCTATGGTGACATAACAGTTGAAGAAGAGTAAGGAGGCCAAGACTACATTCATATAATAGAACACTCTCCTAGTGAAACCTTTTCAGAGGCACTAGGGGACAATCCAAGTCAGAACTCAGCATCTTTTAGCAAAATTTTTTCACAAGTGCTAGAAGAAAATCAAAGTCAAAATCCAATGTTCATTAGTGAAACCTTCTTGAAGGTGTTATGAGACAATCAAGAAAACTTCATTAGTGAAAACCTCATTGAGTCATCAATAACTGAGCACAAAAGTTCTTCATTGCTTGATGAAGACAAAATCAAAGATCAAATCAAAATAGTGTCCTATATATAGTCTAATCAAATGGTAGCTACTCTCAAGATCAAACAACAAAAAAATTTGGTGGTCCTATCAAGAGAACAAGTCTTCAGCCCCACCATAACCAAAGTTATGTTGAATTTGACATCAACAACATTACGTGTAACTCAAAGTCTTGATCTTTATTTGTTTCCCAACCATTCCACATTCTATTATCATCTGCTATTCTATTTCAAAATCAAGCCTACAATCCATTATTTGTCCCTATTTACCATTCATGGTCACACTTTTCTTTATAGAGGCTACAAAGATACCTTGTCTTTATGTTTGAAGGAATCATAATCAATAACCAACAAAGATTGCAAAAGCATTCTTGACAGCCAAATGTTTAGGCAATTCTTGACATAGAAGTTATTTATATGAGGTGTGGGATAGAAATTAACATGATCAAATATTATATTTGTATCATTTTTTTATTAGGACATGCATCTCCCCATTAATAGGAACAATAGAATCAAAAACCACACCTAGGATAAAAACATATACCATACCATTTCACATTGCCATGCTATTGCCATTATTACATATGCCTATTTACCATTATTGTAGACTCTATCCATTTACCCCATCACTTGGGGGTAACCCTCTCACCATTTTATCCAATTTATTAAACCATCATTATCCTTAGCAAGATTATGCCATCTAACCATTCCATTCCTATCTAGACCAAAGCCTATTTTTAGTCATCCTAACCAGTCCTATTTTGATCTTGGTTCATTTGGTTCTTCTTGCACCTTTTATAGGAGGATTCCAATCAAGTTACAATAATAAATTTGATCCATGTTTTAATGATAGTCTATGAAAGTAGTGTGATAGTTGATCTAGCAAGATATCTTTTATCCTATCAAGTTTGTTTATGTGAACCTGATTATAACCATCTATGGGCAAATTAGTGTCTCACCAGTCTTGCTACTAATTATAACTATCTATGGTCAAATTATTATCATTGACCTATTCCATTGTATCCTATTTATAACTACTTATGGTAAAACTAGGGGCAATACTTTTTTATCATACATTATTGCATCACATTGCCATTAGTATTTTCATTTGACTGGCCATTTACTAGATTTGAAAACTTGTTAGGGCCTAATTAGTTTTTCCCTGTCTTTTGGGTGGATGAAATTACTGACTTGAGGTCATTTTAGGACTATGTGGGTCATTCTCAATTCATATTAAGGTCACCTCAGTCCCCCTTTCCACATGTTCTCACCATTTTGTGAGTAACCTAAGCCAAACACTCTCACTATTTTGTGAGCACGTATCTTGTCATTCTCTAACAAGTTAAGATACCTCAAAATGCCAAAAACATTCTTAAAATTTTAAAAATCCAAAAATATTTGTCCTATCTAAGCCTGGTCAACTATCCTCAATCTACCTTATTAGGGCATGGTCATTGTTAGGATGATTTATTTTGCTTTTGTTTTCAGGCATTTTATTTATTTATTTCAAGTTGTTTGTTTGCTTTTAGCACTATTGCCTTGACTCAGTCTATATGTGTTAATTAGGTGATTCTTTGAGCACATTATTCTCTATTCCATCCATATTCATCTGTCAACATTGTCATCATGGTTTTTATCATTGGTGAATTTTTTTCAAGTGTTTATTGGATATTAGGATTCAATCCTTATGCATATTCCAGCCAATTATTCATGGTGTTATATCATGATTTCTACCATCACATGCTACAAAAAAAATTAGCTTTATAAAGGTCTACAATCAATGGAGCCATAAAAGTTTCTCCTTAGCACCTTGGCAAATCCTTCCATCCCACCTTTGATCAATATAACTCATTTAACCATTCTAGTTGTATCATTGTTAATCAAGGTGAACATCTCCTCATTGGTAGGTATAAATGAATCATTCACATTGATCAATCTTATTCTTATATTCATCTCTTTCATCACTTTTCACCCACTCATCTTTAATCTGTATTCTAGGTTATATCATTGAGTTATGCTTGTTAATCATCCCTAACTGGGGTACAATCATCTTTAACCAATCTAGGTCCTCTTAATGATTATATCTGCATATGAGCAAATCATTATTTTGACTTTTATTCTTGATTATAATCACCTTTGGGTAAATCAACATCTTTTTTACATCAATGCATGCAAGCATTTTTCTTATTTGGATTAATCTCAACCATGGATTAACTCCACCTTTCTTCTTATTTCTTTTTGAGGGACCATCCATCAACAAATGTGATGACCACTCCCTTGAGGGGGCATCATCATAGGCTTCCCAAAATCATTTGGAGCTTTTTTCTTTAACCATCATCTTATTTTTGGCATACAAGCCATTTCTCATTTTTTAGAAGACATTGTTTTTCCTGAGGTTTATAACATCTTCCCAAATAGGATCAAATTGTAGACACCTAAATCTAGCCACCAATAACCTTCAACTAGGATTTTGACCAATTTCCACCTAAAATACATAATTTGTCCTAAAACACTAAAACATGATAAATGATGTGAAAATGACATATTCAAGTGCCAATTTTGGCTAGAGTATCATTAAATGGGGTAATACAATTTATGGGCCAGCTAACTTTGATTAGATCATTTCAAGTCAAAATACCAATTTTACACTTGGGTGCTCTGAATTGCTCTTTCCTATCAAATATTTTTCACAAGACACATGCCTTTGTTATTTGTTGTTGGTAACATCCTAAATGGTATAACAGATCTAACACATCTGACATTGCCTTTCAATTCCAATCCAATCAAATTTTTGACTAATAATAAGGCATTTTGAGCAATTTGAGTAATTTGTACACAAAGTATTTAATCATGCTTGAGAGTCAATTAAAACAAATTAGAGACTAATCAAGAAATCCATGCAAACTTTTTGGATAATTTGAATTGGAAATGAATATTAAATATCTACATCATTAGGTGACCTCATTTCTTGGGAAGACATCCCTAAGCCATAAATTCCACAAATATCAAGATTCATGCCTCCCATGCTTCATCAAAGCCCCCATGCCTCTTAATTGCTTCTCTATCCCAAATATTGATGAATCTATTTATCAATTTTAATTGCATAATTGGATTAATCCTTAACCATACATCTTAATCCTAAGATGGATTATTTAGGTTGATTTTGATTAATCTCAAAAATCTATAAATTAAGCATGTTTAAGCACTGTGTGCACAAATTACTCAAATTGATCAGAATGCCTTGTTATTGTTCCAAAGTTTTACTAGATTGGAATTAGAAGGTTATGTTAGATTCATTAGATCTATTATCCCATTTAGAATGTTTCAAACAAAAAATAACAAAGGCACATGCCTTGTTTATAAGATTTGATAGGAAAAAGAAATTCAGAGCACCTAGGTGCAAAATTGGCATTTTGACTCGAAATGATCTAATAAATTTAGCTATCCCATAAATTGCATTACCCCATTTTGTGATACCCTATCCAAAATTGGCATTTTAATATATTAGTTTCACATCATTTAGCATTTTTTAGTGTTTTTAGGCCAAATTGTGCATTTTGGGTGGAAATTGGCCAAAACCCTGATTGGAGGTTATTGGTGGCCAGATTTAGGAGTCTACAATACATGGTATTATTTTTACCATGCCAATAAATCTTTCTAAAAATTCTAAATTCCATTCTTGCTTACTAATAATACATACTTTTTGACCTAAGGAAAACTTTTTCAAAATAGAATAAATCATCTACCATAATAATAAAAATTCCAAATCAAAGAAATCAAAGAGTCACTTGATTTTTAATTTTACATTACAAAACATGAACCTCCTTTCAATATGACACATTAAATTATCTCATGCCTCAGATCAAAATGAGGCATCCATGGGGATCATTATGTAACATATCTCAACACACTATACATGATTCATAATGGTTTAAATTGGTCACATGCTATAAATTGATGAAAATTTCAATAATATACATAGTAGTTTTGAGGTCACATGACATATAAGTGTAATTTAAAATAAAATCAAAGATGAAATATAATTATGCAAATAATACACAATCAAATTCTAAAATAGAGTACATAGTGTTCAAAAAATTCAAAGTGATTTACAAACCAAACACAACAAATATTTATCACACTAATATATATTCTAGAGGCCTGTGATAGGAATAGGAACCCATTGGGGAAAAACTCGAAGTATTTAACTATGCACACTTAAATGCATATGTGTGGGCATATGCAAAATAAATACAGTTACAAGTTGAAAATACAAATATAATTGAGCACATAGATCCATAACATTCTATATTAATGACACAATATTTAGAAGAGGAATGATACTCATTCATTTTCATACTTATTAAAAGTGGAAAAAAATAAAAGTTTCAAAATTTAGGAGTTGGAAGAGAAAATTATTCAAACTCAAAGGAAAAACATTGATTTCAAAATAAAAATTCTATGAGAATTGTGGTCATGATTGGGGCAAAAATACTCTTCATTATCTTATAATAATGTAAAACAACATCTATATTTATGTGTAGTGGTGTGATTTGAATCTATGTAGGTTATGTAGGTTCGATTTTAGTGATACTTAATGGCCTTAACATCACTTTTAGTGAACCTATCATGGTTTTACCTTTTTGGTGGTCATTATATGGAGTAGTTTTCCTCAATATTTAGAGTTAGAATAATGCATATTTTCAATTCATGGGCTTGATTGGTTTTTATCTAATATTTGATACTTGATCACTCTCAACACTTGAAATAATTCAAAATAATCAACTATATTTTCCAAGTGCTTCAGCAAGGGGACACATTCTCTCCATTCTCAGGTACTATTTTAAATATGGTCATTGGTGTAGTGACACCTAATTACATGTTTTCACTCCCTTCATCACTCTTGGGTCTATCCATTTCCCTATCCAAGAAATTAAAATGACTAAAAGTATCATTTTCTTCACTTTTCATAGCATGAACATCTTCCACAAGTAGCATAATATAGCATGAAATCAAGTGTACTATATCCTTGTTTACCTTACAATTTTATATTCAAATTTTAGACTGTATATATGTACATTAATTATTCCATGTGTTATTATAGATTATATCAAGGTATAGTTGGCACAATCAACATCTCTATAGACAAAGTGTGTCTTACACACTCAGGTTTTAGTTATTTCTTTTACTCTATCAATTTCATTACTATAATGAGGGGGAGGGGAATGTAGACACCAAAATTTGGTATAATCTCATCCTATATGTCATTTATTTAACTTTGTATGCATATATTATTGATAGTGAATGAGGCATTTATTGACATATTTTACTTTGAGTCTTTCTTTATTCTGATTTGTGATTTTGTTCATTATTTATTTATTTTTCCACTTTTTCATGAAGATCCCAAATTTTAATCATTTGTCCTTTTGTACAATTCCATGATAACTTGACAAGAATGTCCTATGGCCCTATCCATTTAACATATACTTGTCCATGTGTGGCTTTTAGAACTTATTTTAAGCCACATTTCATTTTAATCTTTTTTTTATACCAATAGGTCTTATCTTGGATAGGAATCATGGATGCTTCTCCTCACTCTCAAAAACTTCAAATATTTTTTTGTTTTACCTATAGGTCTACTAAAGCAATATTCAATGTGAATCTTCATCTGCATACTTTTTCCTAGGGTAAAATAGGAGAAAGAACATCTATTTTTTCATTCACCATTATGTACACATACATAATTGAGATAAATACATTTTTTTTAATACCTATTTAGAGTATTAGAAATGTAGTGTAGTATTTTTTTCTTTTAGTGGTGATTGACCAAGGTCAGTCCAACTCAATTCCTTTCACTTGATCCCCCACACCCCCTCCATTTGATTCCAATTTGGTTTGTGTAGGAAACTAGGATTTGATCATTATAGGTAATTTTTGTGATAGTATAAACATATAGATGCATACACATCCCTAATTAATTATTCATAATTGGTGAAAAAATCAATTTAACATCACAATTAGAAGGTACAAGTATGTAGTCAATAGAATTGGGTGTACTATGCCACCATCTACTTACAATAGACTTATTTAAATACATATTATACTTCTTTCAATTATATTTCCTTCCCATATTTATTTTTTATCTATCTTTTTCTATCTATTTTTTCATAGTTAATTGGGACAAATCCATAGTCAATGGACTAGGCCATACTATACCATTATCCACCTACAATGAACCTATCCAAATTCTACTTCTAATTTTGTGCCTAGTATTGAGTCTACACAATCACCTCTTCTTCTAATTTTCATATTCAAATAATTATAATAATCAAATGATATCCATGTGCGAGCTAAGTATATTTATTATTATTACTTTCTCAAAATAACAACTTTATATATTTAACATTTTTTTCAAAATCAAAATAGTTAATCATTACATAGCTTTAACATTCTAATATTTTCATTTTTACACTTATATATAGTCAAATACAATTCACTCTTTATTTTTATCAAAATTATGGTAACAAAATTTGAATGCTCATTTTCCTTGATATTTGGGAGCATTGGATGTTGAATTAATTGGTGTATAGTTTAACATAATAGCATCCATAAGTTTAATTTAAATGTTTTTCAAGGATGAGAAATGTCTTCAAATGAGTCATAGTCACTATATATAACCTTGAATTTATGTTTGTAAGGCATTGTGAATGATAGTTTTTAATAATTTTTTATATCTATAGATGTGAAAAATGTAAATTTTGTAATCACTCATGTAAATATATAAGATAAATTGAGTGTTGAACATTCCCTATGACTAAAAATATGAAGAGACAAGAAGTTGAATAGTCATGTACACTATATTAGTAGTGAATAATCAAAGGATGTAAAGTTGGCTTCATTTCAATTTGATTATTTTTCAAAGGATGAAAGAATTAATACTTAATTTTTATTGTATAATGTATCCTTATCCATATACATTGCTATATGATAATATCATAAGTATAGTTTACAACTTCACTATATCTTTGTATGAGTTTTATAAAGTATATATATCTTTCACGTGTCTTAATTAGACTAGAAAACATAAGAAATCCATAAAAATTATAATGTTTATAATTAATATGTTATTATAATAATATTTTTATGTGAATCTAGCTCTTTACGACTTCAAGCATGTGACACTGTATGAATTAAAATAAATCACAACATTATCATGTCTTGATTATTCTTTGTGATTACCATTGCAAACAATGGTTTCATTGCTAGGACATTAAAGATAATAATATGGTTATCAGCTCAAAGAGACATTATAATATGGTTAGAGGAAGGGATATTCAATTTTTTTGAAGAATATTCTATTATACTAGGAATGCATGTGTAAAATATTATTACCAAACACTTATATATGTATGTATGTCAAATTTTCAAGTGTGAACTACGTAAGTTACCAAAGGCATGGTTTTCATGACTAGAGCACTATTTTTTTTGACCTCATAATATGGATGATTTTGAATGGGATGAAAGGAAGTAGTAAAAATAATTAAATCTACGAATCAAGTGGAATATCATAATTGACCATTAGGTGGGAACATATCTAGAGCACTATTTATTTTTACCGCACAATATGTAAACACTATTAAATATGTGCATCAAGTGGAATATCATAATTGACCATTAGGTGGGAACATATATATAACACTATTTTTTATGACCTCATAATATGGGAATATCAAAATTTATGGGTACATATCTAAATTTTTACCTTGAATTATATGTTTCATTTGAGATTATATACAACCTATTTTTACAAATAATAAGAGAAACATTCTTGGAGAAATTTCATATGTTGGGAAGGATGTTGGTTATGGAAAATGTTATGGTTCCTATTATGACTAACATGGAGTAGCCTAATAGGGAAACATAGGGATGAAAACTACAAAAGTGTAAATGAAGAGAAGGTGAATCATTATAATTGGACCAATATGAATCCTACAAGGAGAAAAGAATCCACTAAAAATAAGAAGATAAAAGAGTCAAATAATATCATGAGTCTTGAACAAAAGATGTGATAATATATAATATGGATCAAATATAATCTTTTGATGATAAATAGATAAATAAATTTATAGGTTGAGCAATTAGAGTAAGATTGTAAAGACTAAGAGTAAGTAGACATATACCATAAGTGATATAGAGTGAGACTCAATGTGAGATGGATGAAGCTATAAAAATATAAGAAATTGAAAATTATAACAAGACCACCACAGAATGGGAATTTTATAGGAGTAAAGAATCAATAATGTAGAGGAGATCAACTTTTTAAGTGTTAATCTTAGGGAGCATCTTAAAATTTAGCATGTATACATTGAATTTGAATAGAAACCTTATCATAATGCCTTGTATAAATAATAGTTAAGTCAAGGGTTGTATTCATTTAATTCACTTAATAGGAATTCATCCCCCATACCATCACTATAATTAGAATAAATTAATCCATGATTTCAACATGTAATTTTATAAACTGGGAAATGGCCTATATATTTTATAGAGATATTACATAGAATTAAAGAACAATTGGGTATCCCATCCAAAAAAACTAGCTATTTCAAGTGTGACACCCATGCTAATAGGTATCACACCCAACCTTAATTTAATGAGTTTTACAAATAATAAGATAGTGGTGAATATTCATCTCACATAAGAGATGACACATTTTGAAGGAGATTTTATGAATTTTCATCCATATGATGGATTCACAAACCCTAAGAATTACCTATTAACCTATGAAATGAAATGAGAATCAAAGGCTTTTAAAATAGATGAGACCAAATAGTGTGAACTCATAATGCTATTAATTGGTTATGATCTAGTGTTTATACGTAAATTTTAAGGCCCTCAATTAGCTCTTGAAAATGTAAAGTGTACCCTAGTTGTAGAGTATAAAAGACACAAGTGCATTAGCTAGAATATTTATGATCTAAAGGAAATCAATAAAAAAACCAATGGCATTAGTTTGGGACTATGACCAAAGGTTTTTAGATGTTACGACAAAAATGATTTTTGCATTCATAGATGTAAATAAATGAGCTTAGTATGTAAAGGGCCTATGAATTAAAACAAGGTTTAAAATAGTAAAAACACAATTCAAAAACATGCTAGATGTTTTCAAAGTTTTAGTATAGGTTGATCAAATTGGGTAATGCATAGTCACTTATTTTATAAATGTTAAGAATAATGCCAATAAAGATGCATTGTTGCAAATAATTGATGAGATATACATGGGAATGAATAAAAAATCACATTATGGTGTATATATTATGGTCAAGAATCTAAAAATCTCTCTCAATGATGTTTGGTGATTATGATTGTCCTTTCATTAGGTAGGATTTCTAAAAAACAATTTTTAAATGGGATCACTCCACTATGATATGTCATTTATTTTTGTATTATGTATGAAAACCTTAGAGTATAATATGAAATTTTCCTAAATTAAACATACATGATAATAAAAACTATAATGCACTATAAGATCTTAAGCATGATATCACCAGGAATGTGTTCTTGTAGTGCCTACACATCGACTAGCAAAACAATCTAAGTTGCATCGTAGGATATAGATTTTCCTTAAAAATTAAGTTTGGAACCACCATCACCCCAATATTCCAAAACTTAGAAACCTCCTTCTCCAAAAAATTATCCATTATGAGTGTCGTGTCATATTATCCATAATATAAGCCAATTGGGCACCTTATTTTCCACAAATACAATATAGGGTTTATCTAAACTAATCAAAGGGGTGGGGATCATCATAGACGTAGTGTGAATAAATGAAATTTACAAAGTTTTTAGAGAAGGAACTATATAGCCATGAAAACCTCTAACATGATATTTGTGCATGGAAATAAATAATATTATGCATAATTATCTTAGTAACCCTTAGTGAAAAACATATTACACACTACATATTTTTTGGCCAAAATAAAAAAGGATTTCCCTACACCTAAGAAAAAAATAAGGATAAAAAGGAGAGAAATATAAATATAATGAGTACTTGATGTAAGAAAATTTCATCCACACATGTTATTATAAGTATGCATCATAAAGAGAAAGTGATTTAACACTTGGAGATCCCTTATGAGAATAATATCTTAAAAGTGTGAGAGGACATGTTTTTAGAAGTTATAAGATAAAAACTATTGATGAATGAAATAGATTAACTATTAAGATACATATAACAAAGGTATTCAAATATCCCCATGTTTGCATACTAGAGAGATGTTATATTATGTATGTATGATCTACGATGGGTTGCAACAATCCTATTTCTCTCAATATACTAGAATAAAAATAAATTTATAATAAAATAACATACATATACTTGTAATAGTAAGTACCTACAATAAATTTAGATGAGGGTAATACATACTCAAATGTCAAGAGCATATGGTTCCAAATCATAATCTTATGATGTTGGGTATAGATCTTACTAGGGCTCAAGATATATAATTGATTTTAATAATGATTATAAATGGGTTTACCATGGATATAATAAGGATACCACATGCAAGGAACTAATGAAAAAGGGTAATCTAGTGTCACAACCCCAAATACCAACCCATAAAATTTTGGGCTTTATAGGTTATGATACTCAAATTCTAACATTAACCAATGTACACATATTCTAAATTATAAAAAACTTAAATAAATCATGTATATTATTATTCCCACCTTCTCATGGAAAATATAATCAAAGTTCATTAGGTCCCACTAGTTTAATTGGTTAATTACTTTTTTTTAAATATCTATAAACCCAATTACCACTTTGATCATCATAAGGTATTTATCTCTAATTTCATCAAGAGATAATAACAATATTTTAATTTAGATAAGTGTAAATTCTATGATATTCATAAAACCATCCATAAGGTTATTGACATTATATAAAATTTATGGTTTTATGACTAATTAAGATAGTCTTCACTTCACTCTAGGGAGGATTCTTTCAATCGCTTTAAGCATTCCATGTAAAGAGGGTACTTATTAAAATTTACCAAAGGATTTATAAGATATTTAATGCTAGCATATACTATAAATATAAACATAATATTATTCCAAGCTTTCCTCTTAATAAGATTAGAGTCAAGACTATACTTGCCTTATATCATATTTATAAATGGTTTCAAACTTATCATCGTCCATAACAATGGAAGTAGAGTACCCTAATTATGGAGTTTAATATCACATAATATTCCTCATAAATTTCATTGGACCTTATTCATGTAATAAGGTGGTAACTTACAGTTTAGGTACTAATTAAACTTAATCACATACAAAAATAGTATAATTTATTAAAAATATTAATGCTTGCAAGGAAAAGTGTTTTTATAGAGCATAAAGATGGTAGTCCACTTTTCATGGAAACCTATTCCATAAGAAAGGTTTCAATAACAAAAGTTAGGCTCCAAAAATCCAATCCCTCATATAAACCTTATTATAACCTGACCTTAAGGTTATGGTTTCTAGGTTGAGGTTGGTGATTTTTTCCATTAAGATGCAAGAATATACTTAAAGCATTAAAATAATATAAACATATTTTAAGCCTTCCTTTTTTTTTAAAAAAAATAAAAAATATGATAATTATTTTCATGAAGTGGGGTTGTCTCAGTAATATATTTAATGTGAATGGAGTTTTTAACTTCTATAGCTATGCTACCAAGTGAGAACTCAGCCACCAACATAGAATGTTCCTTAGCCTCAATATAATACTATAATTAAGTGGTTATTAATACAAGTTACTATAAAATATAAATAATATTAATTTTATTCAATGGATTATCTCTAAATCAACCATATCAATTATAATTGAGCTAAACACCTACATGTGTTTACCTTATAGGAAACATACATGAAATATTACCATGACTAGTTATGATCTCAACCTCAATATATAGAGTTTGAATCCATTTTTCAAATGATTTAAAGTACCAATAAATCTTTTCTTAGTCTCTCATATTATAAATAAGTGTTCCTTATTTTTTCATATCCCATTGTTCATGTTGGTCCTAGACTACATTAAGACCCAATCATGAGTTATTTATTCAACTACATCTGCCTATGAAAAGAAGAATTAAAAGTAATGGTGAATAGTATTGTATGATAAAGTGAAATTCAATAAATAGGTAAAAAAAATTCATCTAAATTTAAACACTTTCATATTAACTATACCAAAATAAACCACATTCATGACTTGACCAATTATAATTTCTTAAACATATCAAAACATCTCAACTTAATTTACTTGAATAGAATAAGCCATGCATTATTTGACATTGTACCCTACCAAATAATTCATAGACTATATATATTCCATTAGGATTGGTATAAATTATTATATGTAATCAAATTTATTTATACATTCAAAGGGATCAAGTAACTAGGGTAGCCTAATAACACTAGGTTCCATAGTTTTTTAGTTTATTGATCTCTTTCTATGGGTCTAAGACCAAATCAAAAAACATCAAGAGAATAAACTTGTTACCACACTTTCATGTTTCCAAAAAACTAACCAATTATTTCATATTACTAGATAATAATTTAAATAGGGTTATTGTTTCCATAAAAAAATACTATAGTCAAAATATCAACATTAACTACTGTTGTTTCCAAAATAGGCTTAGCTCATTTTTGGGAACAACCCCCTATGAAACTTGTTCGTTTCATCTTTTGTCTCTCTAAGTTTGTTTTCGAGGCGGGTTTTTCTTGTTCTCATCTTGGTCCACCTAAACCTTCCAAAAATTGTGAAATGCGTCTTCCCAAAAAGTGAAGGCTGATATGGTCTCAGAACATTCTGGGAACAAAGTCCCCTCTTCAGACTACCTCTTCCTAAGTCAGTCTTTTCTTCTATTTTGTGTAAGAGCGGCCTTTTTTGTCGCCTCTACATTTTCCTTATTTTTGTGCAAGGGCAGCAAATTTTTCTACCTCTACACTTTTCCCTACAAGGGCAGCAAATTTTGCCACCTCTGCACTTTTCCCTACAAAGGCGGCAATTTTTTCCGCCCTTGCACCTGGAACATGCAAGGGTGACAAATTTTTCTGCCCCTGCATGTCTCAATAATCATGCACTACATTTATTGCCATGTGCAGAGGGTTGTTGGGGGGGTTTTTCACCCCATATAAACCAATTTGAGCCATTTTCTTCTCATTTCTTCCTCCACTCCTCCTGCCTCTTGTGTCTGAGTGACCTAACTGATGAGTCAAAGTCTATTTTGGCAGATTCATCCTCGTGGCACGTGCAATTTCTTAGGTAGACCTTGCTTTTGCATTTGTTTTTCTTTGTTCATCCTTTTCTTTCCTTTGTTTTTAGGTTAGTTTAAAGGTTTTCTTTCCTTGGGAGAGACGGGAAAATGTCGTCCCCCTTTAGTAACTTGCGGGTTTTCATCCCCAAAGCTTGCAAGGGCAACTTTCATCACCCATGCTTCGATCTCTGAGCCTTCTTAGCTCACTTGGGTGGCAAAAATCGTTGCCCCCTTATCTCTATCGAGCAGCCCTTCCTTGCTTGAGTGGTGGAAAATGCCACCCCTCCCACTTTCTACCCTTTTTGCAAGGTTGCCCCTACAGACATTCCTTGGGAGAGAGGTGAAATTCGCCGCCCTCTCATTTTTCTTCCTCAGCCTGCCAAGGCAGTGAATTTTGCCACCTGTACATACCCAGAGTGCAGAAGCAGTGAAAATCATCACCTCTGCACATCTTTTCTCCCCATCCGCAAGGGCAGCGATTTTCGCTGCTCGTGCAAGTTATTTCTGCAAGGGTGGCAAAAATCACCGCCCTTACTTATTTTCCAACTCTTTGCAGGGGTGGCAATTTTCACCACCCTTTCATTTTTCTTTCAGATTTTTCTAACTCCAAAAGAATTTTTTGCCTGTCCCTTTTTTCCCTTTTTCCTCATTTTTTGCTCCTTCTTCTGACCTGGCCTATTTAAGTGACCTCCATAGTCATAATCACTCAGAATTCATTTTCCCCATTCGTCATCTATCCCTTAATTATTGTGATCATGATTGCAGTTCAATCAGCAAACTCTTGCCCATCTGCTCCCATCCAATCGAGATCATTCCCAATGATGGAAGTATCTCCCAAAAAGGCAAAAACAATGAAATACAAGTATCAGGGCATCCTCCCCCTAACTTATGTCACCTCCAACATCGATGATATCTAGGATACTGAGATTGGCCATGTGAACATGGCCGAATTCCTAGCACGAACAAAGGTGACCAATCCAAGCACTGGGATGAAGAGGATCATCGAGAGCAACATCCACCTAGTGGTCACCTTTTCGTTAGCAGCGCATCATACTGAGTTCATCCTCTAATGTGCTCACTTCTACAACAAAGAGACCAAGTTGGTCTTAGATGCCAGCGACAACATGGTGATTCAATTAGACCTTGAATTCATCGATAAAGTTTTCATATGCCCTCCAGCCACCGAAGTAACCCAAATTGACTTCAGGGACGCACAGAAGGAGTATGACAAAGACCCTAGGAGGGTGAAGAAAGTTATGAACCATAAGTGGTTGAAGTCCCCCAGGACGAGCTTATCAAGATGGCCATAAAACTTTTTGAGGAGTGATTTCATCAAAGAAGTTGGTGATTTGATCACCCTTCTCAGTAGAGTACAGGGCCTCCTGTCTTCTTCATAGTTCCATGAATGGATGTATCCATTCATCAAGATCATCCTCCAGGGAAAACAAGCCATCTTTTGGGGAGAGCAAATCAGCAATGCCCTCCATGAGCAGTTAACCAAGGTACATACTTCCTTCAAGTTCTACATGACTTTGTACCTAGTTTACATAGCTGTCGTAATGCGGCCTTTCTCGAGATTAACTACTGAAGGAGATAGAAAGACCACCTTGATCTACTCATATTATCCTTAGCTAACATTTCAAGGGTCAACCCATCACTTTAAGAGGGTAAATGATGCCTTTTTTGCTACATTTTTATGTCTCTTTGACCCTCAGCTTGAGCAGAAGAGAATATCAGATGAGGCCTAGACAGTGATCAATGATTACGGCTGCATGTTCCTTCAGTTCCCCACTTTCTGTTATCTTTGGGTTAGCTTTTACCAGGGCTACCCCTACATGCTCCCCAAGTTCCCTTCAGATAAATTAGTTCTAATGGAACTTTGCCGACAACTCGTTGTCATGTATACTAGACAGATGGAACTAAAGAGACCAGGTTTCATGTTTCCAATTGAGATTGGCAGGTATTCCATTGCAACATCAACCAAAGCCAAGGTCATGGAAACTGAAATGCAGATGGTTACTTTAAAACCATTCAAGAGACGAGAAAAATTTGACTACAGGGGAGTCAAGGAGAAGATTAGGAGGAAAACCCAATTCCATGAACCCATGATTGAGGATATCTGGGTTGACCTCAAAATGGCTGAGGAGATTAGAAAAATGGACTATTGCAGGCTGACCCTAGAGCAAATTGAATACCTAGGGCTTGCAGAGATCCCCTCTAATATGGTTGATGATGGAAACATTATTAATAGCAGGTATCTAGTAGAGAAGGTTGTTGGTTCCCCTCTTCCTCCAATTCAGTGGTCTCAGAAGGAGCTGACTTCTCTAAGAAAAAGATTCGAACCAATATTGGCTAACACCAATGATTGGTTAGTAGCCAAAGGGATCACCCTGAAGGAATTTGTTACGGGGTCAGAGGCTGAATACCAGGCAAAATTGAAGAGGAAAGTAGATAAAAAAACTAAAAACAAAGGTGATGTCCCTTCTCCTTCTAAGCCTTAAAAGCATAGGATCATCTTTGTATCCATGAAACCTAAGGCTACTGAAGAGACTGAAGTAGCACCAAAAGGAACTGAGGAATAGAACCCACAAACACAGGTAGCTCAACCCATGGAGAAAGATGATCAGCCATCAAGGCAACCTAGCACTGGACCTCTGCTCTCACAAGAACAAGCATAGCCGATCAAGAGTGTATCTCCTTCTCCCCCTCAGTCTCTTGTGGTACCCTCTTCTCCCATTTCTCCTATCAGTATTCCCTCTTTCAGAGCTGCTTCTCCTTCCAGAGTCATATTTGGTGATCCTCAAGGCCCTTCTAGAAGTTCCCCTCACTCTTTTGGATCCATTCCAAGTCTATCGTCTCCTTCCTTCAACTTGCCAGCAAGCCCTGCACCCAAGCCAGAATCAATAGTTGGTGCAGTTTTGCCAGTTACTCCAACTGCAACTACTATCACCACTAGCAGTATGGAAACTACTACAGTAACACCAACTAAGACAACCATTGCCATAATAGGTACTTCTCTCCCGCCTTGGATGTCTACTTTCATGCCAAAAAGAAACAAGATGGCCATCTCCCCAGATGAATTTGACTTTGGCAAAATAGTGTCGGTGAAAGCAAAGGATCCTAAGAGGCCAAGAATCCTCTCCAAATTGGTCAAAGAAAAAGAACAAAATTTTTGGAAATTACCAAGCCTCCACAGGATGCAACCCTTGAGGGTTTCGAGATGAGCAGCTATTCCATCTCTCGTGTTAAACTTGGCAAAGTTACTCATGAAGGTGTGAAAAGTGATCTTCAGTCGGCTATGGACAACATGGTCCAGAAATTCGATTGAGAGAAGGAAATGAATGACTATTACAAGGCCAAAGTAGAGTAGCTAATGGCAGTAATAAAAAGGTTCACTCTTCCTTCTGAAGCAGCAACTCCAGAGGCCTTCTCTGTGGATGACTCAGTCATTCAAAAAGTAGAAAAGACTTATTTAAAGGGAAAAGTCCTGGAGGACTATATTGAAAAAATGCATACTCAGGGAGTTTCTTTGCTTACAAAAGTTGTAGAAAGGACAAGAAAAATGAGAAAGGTAAAAGCAGAACTAGATGACTTCGTCTCCCTTATTTCTCAAGAGATTGATAGTTCAAAAAAAGATCTTAGCAGATGGAAAGAAATGAAGGATCTCAAGAAAAGCACCTTAATATCTATCGGTGTCATCTCTAGTAAGGACTCCTATGTTGAAATAAAGGAGTCACTGATCTTCAAGATTCAGGTACTCAAAGATCTAATTGATGATCTCAAAGCTTTCAAGGAGGCTAGTGAGAAGAGTGACCTAAGCCTACTGAATAAACTAGAAGAGCTGTCATGCAACCTAACCTCTAAGGACAATCAGTTCCTTCTGGCAGAAGAAATGATTTAGAATTTCAAGGAGATGGTTTGGAGAGATTTTGAAGAAAAATCCTTCTCAATGTCTACTATGGACAACATTCTAGATGCTCAGTTAACTTTGGATAATCTAAAATCTAGGTTAACTAGCCATGCTAAAGCCATCACAACATTGAAGGATGCATTGATCAGAGCTAAAATCATCTCTAAGAACATAGTTGTGCCAGACAGCATCAGAATTTAGGCATCCATCACAATGTTTGATGCACATATGAAGAAATCTGGCAGCAAGAACTGAATCTCTCCCCTTCTTTCTTCTTCTCTCCTTATGCACTTCTATTTTGTGCAAAGTGCATGCAATTTTTTAATATGTAATTACATGTAAATATTTTGAAAAAATATCTAAAAGTCAAAGATGAGTCATCTTTGACCAAGATATTTTATATATTTTATTATTTTCTCTTTTTGAGGATTTTCTCCCTATATATAGTGGAGACCTCATTTTGTAAATGATCTTGGAAAAATTAATAGCAAACACTCTGTTGAAATTGAAGCAACTTTTGAGACTTTGTGCTCAAATTTGTAAATCATATTTTGTTGAATGAATGAGAAGTAGGTTATTTCAGACTTTGTGTTGAGATTGTCTGTGTTATTTAGGAAATAGTTCTTACATCCTTTTTCCTGATAATATCTTGTTTATCTAATTTAAAAAGCAAAGTGGGTGTGTTAGTATTATTTGAGGGCATTTCTAGAAGATAGACTTTGTGCTACTTTTATCTTTGAGATTCAGTTATCTTTTGTAGTTTTAGGTGAAGACTTTGTGCTTCACTTCACTCTACAGTTGTACTTGTTTTGAATCGGTGAAGGAGACTACGAAAGACTTTGTGCTTACGTGAGTGTTCTTGAGAACTTCATCACTTCAGGTGATTTTTCGCTCCATGTTTGATACCATTCTTGAAAGAAGAGGAATGTTGTTGGCTGCGGACTAGAATTTCCCCCTTTTGTTCTTTATACATTACTTCTGAAAAAAGAGAAGTAGATGCTATGATACTACCCCATGTGTTATTTTTTACTTAATTATATACATATATCTAGTGTGTAAGTATTTATAGGGAACCTCCCCTTGATGAGAGGAGAGATTTACTTCATAAAGATCTTGTAAACCCAAACTATTCATGGTGTAAATCTCCCTGTGATGTGGCTGATATACCTATTTTGTCATCAGTTAGTTGATGACAAAATATTCATCCAACAGCTTTTTGGTGACTCTACTAGGGATTCGAATGTGCAGTTTGAAAACTTAAGTTTCAGATTGAAGCAGTCCCTACCCTTATTCATTACATAGTCTAGCAACTCCATTTCATGTCTTACCCATTATCATTATAGCCTTACCATCTCCCTCCATCTCTGTTATATTATCTGGTCTGCAAAACTAGAGCCGCTGGGAAGAATGTGCATTTTGAAGCCTCAAGCTTCAACTTGAAGCAATTTCAGTTCCTTTTTCATTTTAAAATCTGGCAACTCCATGCTACACAAAAAGCCAGAGATCTAAGGGTGTTTTTAACCCTATGTTTGAGTTGGCATAGCAGAGCAATTTTGATCTGTTTCCTCCACCAGCTTATCTTCAATGGTCTAGGAGTTTTCCTTCTAACCTTGTCAGGTCACCAACGCAAGGTAGAACTTCTTTTCTCGTTGTTAATCATTGCCTGCCTATAAACACTCCACCAAGGTTTGTTATCCTGCCATTTAATCCTCCTATCATAATGGCTCAAGGCTCGTGGGGCAATTTCTTTGGTCCCCTTAACTTGACTACACCCTTGCATGAACTACCTCGTAGTTCTAGAAAAAAAATTCCTTAGTTTTTTGGATATGAAAAGGTTCATCCCGACGAGCATATTGCCACTTTCTCCATAACATGTGGTGTGATCAACGTGGACTTCAAGGATGTAGCAGTTAGGCTTTTCGTGGAAACTTTGCAAGGAACTACCACAGATTGGTTTTATCACCTGCAGGCGGGGTCAGTAACAGACTGGGATACGCTCAAGTCCAAATTCAAAGCTAAGTTTAAACCTGCTGAAGATGCACACGCTTTGTTGGCTTAGCTAACACAGTTGAAAAAAGAATCCCAGGAACCCATGAGGGATTTTGTAGCTAAATTCAACAAGTTGAGAAACCAGATTCCAACCGTAGCTCAGCCCACGCCAGAAAATTTCAAGTGTTTTTTATCAATTCACAGCTTCTCAAAGTAAGTTTCCTATTGAGGTGAGCTGGCCCTATGAATCTAGCCTTAGCTCAAAGCTTAGCTACCAAGATCAAAGATGATCTTATCCTGGTAGGTAAGATCAGAAAAGATCCTAGTAAAAATAAATTCCCTTCATCTGTTGAAAGTTCTTTAGGTACTATAGATCCTATGGTGCAGAAATTAACAAATGAACTAATAGCTTTTAAGAGGAAAATAGCCCAAGGTACGTCTTCTCTTACCTATCGAGATGCACCCAGGAGAACATTTTAGAATCAGTAATATCAAGGTAATGCTGCCCAAAACCAAGGGCAATCCAATCGCCTACCTCCCCCTCTAGGGAGATTAGCCATTGAAGCAACACCTGCCAATTCAACAGTCAGCTACTTAGAAGCTGAGCATGACAACTCTTTTCAACCTCAGTTAGATCAACAAGAAGAAGTTAATCTCTTCAATGAGCAAGAAGAGGAATTAACTGGCGACTCCAATATCAATTTCTTGGATTACCAGGATGAAGTTGGAAGTAAAGGGGAGGGTTTGGATGGATCTTACACTATTTTTACTAGATCTCAAAATCAGTCAGCTTCATAGACTGACAAAGGAAAGGTAGATGAAGAACCCCGACCAGCGGTTTCCATTACCAAATGTGGGACTCCATTACCTCCATAATCAAAAGATTAGGTAACCCATTAAAAGGTGAGTACTCCCAATCACCTGATATCTTCCACTTCTGCTACTCAGACCAGTACCGTACCTGTTAAAGTCCCTGATGATGGACTCTCTTCCTCTATTACAAGTTTTTTTCAATTAATTGATATAATCGATCATGCTAGAAAGATTAAAATTCAAATGATAGAGGTTGAATATTTGAGAGCTAACCTAGAACAATTTGATAGGTTAGCAGAATATATAAAAAATAAAGCCGTCCCCATAGGATAGGATTCTTTGAAAGTTGTTCTTGATCCCCTAAAGACAAACTGGCCCAAAACAATCTTGTTGTGACTCCTCCTGTCGCTCTCAACAAAATAGAACCTTTATATGTTTCCCTACTTATAAATGGTTATAAACTGAGTAATTGTATTATAGACTCTAGAACTTCAGATAATGTCATGCCCGCGAAAGTGGTGAATTCTCTTGGCTTGACTTTGACCAAAACATTTGGTAGGTGTTTCTCCATGAAAAATAAACAAGTCCCTCTCTTTGGTCAGATAAAAGATGCTCAATATGCCTTTGCGGCTTTTCCAAAAAAATGGATAAAAATGATGATTTTAGTAGCCGATGTTCCCGCATCTTATGGCATTCTACTTGGGTGGAATTTTTACAAAGATGTCAGAGGAGAGTTAAGTATGGACTTATCGGAAGCAAGGATCCCAGTTCAAGGTGTCATGAAGAAGTTACTTCCTAAAAAAGAAACAAGGTATGTATTTACCTGATCTTCAGCACCAGAAGCTCAAATTTTATTTGAGTCCTCAGGCATGGGCAACTACTTCCTATCTACGGATGGAACCCATGAGACATCTTATGAAACTCCTTCGAGTGATAACCTGAGATTGTGTTCACCTGACACAGTGGAAAAATTGACAAATCAAGATGAACACATGGAAGAGTCTTTCCCCCAAGCAAAAGAGTTTTTACAGAAAAAGTAGCATCTAACGAGGCATGGAC
Organism: Torreya grandis; assembly: GCA_037957365.1. Classification (NCBI taxonomy): domain Eukaryota; kingdom Viridiplantae; phylum Streptophyta; class Pinopsida; order Cupressales; family Taxaceae; genus Torreya; species Torreya grandis. Next base: position 2,047,284 of record JARHVA010003250.1, read on the forward strand.
CTTAGAATTTGACAGTAGCTACTCTTCTACTGGGTCGAGAGCTGGGGTTGTGTTGATATCCCCTCAGGGAGATATTATTCCTTTGTCTTACAAATTATAGTTCAACAATACCAACAACACGGCTGAATACGAATCCCTATTACTTGGACTATAGGCTACCAAATAAAGGGGCATTAGGGAACTCCATGCTAAAGGAGATGCTAAGTTAATAGTCTGTCAAGTGAGAAACCTCTATCAGACAAAGAATGAGAGGTTGCACCACTATCGCAACTAGGTCTGGGATCAGATTGAAAATTTTGACGCTTTCAACATCTCTGCTGTTTTGAGGGAATTGAATGACCGAGCAGATGCATTGGCTATCTCTGCCACCCTTCTAATTCCTCACCTAGATTTTAAGGGAGATAAGTATACTATCGAGTTGGTCTTTTGACCAAGTATACTAGATAATGCCAGCCACTGGCAAGTGTTTAACAATGATGATCAAATCATTGCCTTCTTGGAGCAAAAAGACAATTTTGAACAACTACATTTTGAAGGTAGTGAACCTCGAGAGTGTGGAGCAGCTCCTAAGGCCCATGCAAACATAGGTGAGGACTTTCAACAGATTAAAGGGAATAAGATTCCAAAAGGCTTGGTGTCCCTAGAGAAATTGTTTGATAACCATGACAGGTTTATTAAGCAACAATGAATGGATTCAAATTCCTCTCAAGACTTTGATCAGGTAAACTTGAGAACCAAGCACGATCCTAAGATGGTAAATATTGGGAAATGCTGCACTCCTGAGGAAAGATTTGAGCTTGCTAGTCTACTCTACCAATACATGAATGTATTGGCCTATTCTTATGATGATTTGAAATCACTCAGGCTAAATGACATTCACCATGACATTCCCCTAAAAGCCAACTCTGTACCTTATAAGCAAAAATATAGGCAATATAATCCAAAAATCTCAGGTACTATTTTAGTTGAGATATAAAAGATGCTGGATGCCTGGATAATTTTTCCAATTCATCACTCAACATGGATTGCCAACATAGTGCCTATCAGGAAGAAGAATGGCAAAATTTGAATCTGTGTGGATTTTAGGAACTTAAACCAGTTGTCCTTAAAAGATAACTACCCCCTTCCTATCATGAATCAAGTCCTACAAATGGTAACAGGTTTAGAAATGTTATCAATGCTAGATGATTTTTCGAGGTATAACCAAGTCAAAGTCAGAAAAGCAGATCAGCATAAGATAGCGTTCACCATGCCTTGGGGCACATTTGCTTACCGAAGAATGCCTTTTGGTCTGATAAACATAGGTGCCACTTTTCAAAGGGTGATGGATCTTGCTTTCAAAGACGAGATGGGAAAATTCATTATAGTATACTTGGATGATCTGACAGTGTTTTCAAAATATCGTTTTGAACATGTTCACTATTTGCAAAAAGTACTGCAACGTTGTCATCAAAATGGCATCTCTTTAAACCCAAAAAAATCTGTCTTCAAAGTAACTAAAGGGAAACTTCTCAAACACATCGTGTCTCGAGAAGGTATTAGAATTAATCTAGAGAGAGTCAAGTCCATCCAAGAACTTTCTATGCCTACCAGTAAGACCGCAGTTCACTCTTTCTTTAGAAAGGTGAATTTTCTTCGAAGGTTCATTCCTGAGTTTGCTGAGAAAACTCATCACATTATCGACATGATGAAAGACAATGCTATATTTAGGTGGACCACTGAAGGCAAATCAGCGTTCAATGAAATAAAAAAGGCAATTGCTCATGAACCCATCTTGGTTTGTCCTGACTATACTAAAAGTTTCAAAATATATAGTTATGCTTCTGAGCATACACTATCAGCCATTTTAGTTCAACCAAATCAAGAAGGTGTAGAATCTCCTATATCTTTCATGAGTTGCCCACTCAAGGTCCATGAGTTGAAATATTCTAACATGGAAAAACATGCATATGCAGTGGTCAAAGCAATCAAGCATTTCAGGTTTTATATCCTGAACTCACACACCGAAGTTCTCATACCTGACACAACTGTAAAATCTATTTTGACTCAGCAAGAGTTTGGTACGAAGTGAGGTAATTAGATTGCCAAGACTCAGGAGTTCAATCTAGATATCAAACCTACAAAGCTTATACTGGGAAAGGGTCTTTGCCAGTTGATCACCAATAACATTTTGGATAAAGCAAAAAATGAAGTAGAGATTGAGGATGTGTCTACAGTCCTCTTTATTGCAACCATCGATGAGTGGTATTCAGATATTGCTCACTTTTTGACATATGGTGAATGTCCCACTCATCTTTCTTATAAATAAAAATAGAATGTTAAATTGAAAGCAGTTGGTTATGTCCTGTGGGACAATGGTCTTTACAAGAGAAACCTGGACGGGGCATTTCTTCGTTGTAATGATAAGGCGCAACAAGAAAGACTCTTGAAGTCTTTCCACAATTTGCCCTGTGGAGGGCATTTTTTTGCACCAGTGACAGCTCACAAGATTTTGTGAGCAAGTTACTATTGGCCCATGCTTTTTAAGGATGCCTACAAATGGGTGCATAGGTGCGAATTGTGTCAACAGTTCGTTGGAAAGCCTACGCTGGCTGCATTACCTCTAAAGCCGGTTATAATTGAAGAACCTTTCCAACAGTGGGGTATTGATTTCATTGGTGTGGTTAACCCATCTTCAAGTGCCGAGCATGATTATGTCCTCACCGTAATGGATTACTTTACCAAATGGGTGGAGGCCATACCAACCAAGCACGCTATGTCTGAAGTAGTGTGTAATTTTCTCAAAGAAAATATCATCTCTCAGTTTGGGGTTTCACTCAAAATTATAATAGATAATGCATCTTATATTTCCTCATATGAAATTACTCAATTTTGATTTGGTTATGGGATTACCTTATCTCACACTTTAGATTATTTCCCTCAGGGAAATGGACAAGCAGAATTGAGTAACAAGAACTTGGTCACCATTATCAGGAAGTTGGTAGATGACAACCAGAGAACATGGCACAAAGCTTTATATGATGCTTTATGGGCTAACAGGATAACACCTAAAAAGGCTATAGGTATGTCACCTTTCCAACTTCTATATGGATTAAATACAAAAATCCCCATCACCCTTGAACTACCAATGCTCAGGCTAACTAAAGCAATCGAAGACTCGACCTTCGAAAGCTCAGTCGACAAAAGGATTATGTGTCCAACCGATCTGAATGAACAACAAGTTATGTTAGTGGACTAAATTACGGAGCATCAGAATTGAGTGAAGGCACTTTTTGATAAGAGAGTTAGAGTGTGTGAATTCCAAGTCAGAGATCAAGTCTTGTTGTGGGACAAGAGGTGAGAATCAAAAGGGATGCATGGCAAACTTGACTCCCTGTGGAGAGTCCCATTTACCATTTGACAACTCTGTGGTGAGGCTAGCTTCCTATTGTAGTACCAAGATGGAATGCCATTTGCACTACCTCACAGGGGGCAGCATCTGAAGCTGTTCAATCCTTGAAGCTTAGATGAGTCCATTTGTATATATGTATAATTTTTATGTTTTGTCTATTTTCTTTCTTTCATTTTTTTAGCTTGACTCCATAGCCCAATGGCTTGGATGAAGGCACTTAGAGACTGGTTTCTACTCTCATTAATCAATTTGATCAACAGAAGTTCCCCAATAAGAGCCAGCTATTGTTTCCAAAATCAGCTTAGCTCATTTTTGGGAACAACCCCCTACGAAACTTGTCCATTTTGTCTTTTGTCTCTCTAAGTTTGTTTTCGAGGCAGGTTTTTCTTGTTCTCATCTTGGTCCACCTAAACCTTCCAAAAATCGTGAAATGCATCTTCCCAAAAAGTGAAGGTCGATACGGTCTTGGAATGTTTTGGGAACCAAGTCCCCTCTTCAGACTACCTCTTCCTGAGTCAGTCTTTTCTTCCATTTCGTGTAAGAGTGACCTTTTTTGCCGCCTCTACATTTTCCTTATTTTTGTGCAAGGGCAGCAAATTTTGCTGCCTCTGCACTTTTCCCTGCAAGGGCAGCAAATTTTGCCACCTCTACACTTTTCCCTACAAGGGTGGTAATTTTTATCGCCCCTGCACTCTGAACATGCAAGGGTGGCAAATTTTGCCACCCCTACACATCTTGGTAACCATGCACGACATTTATTGCCACACATGGAGGGTTGTTGGGATGGGTTTTTCACCCCATATAAACTAATTTGAGCCATTTTCTTCCTATTTCTTCCTCCACTCCTGCCTCTTGCATCTAAGTGACCTAACTGACGAGTCAAAGTGCGTTTTGGCATATTCATCTTCGTGGTGCATGTGGTTTCTCAGGTAGACCTTGCTTTTGCATTTATTTTTCTTTTTTCTTCCTTTGCTTTCCTTTGTTTTTAGGTTAGTTTAAAGGTTTTCTTTCCTTGGGAGAGATGGCAAAATGCCATCCCCCTTTCCTAACCTGCAAGTTTTCATCCCCAAAGCTCATAAGGATAACTTTCATCACCCATGCTTCGGTCTCTGAGCCTTCTTAGCTCGCTTGGACGGTGAAAATCGCTGCCCCCTTATCTCTACCAAGCAGCCCTTCCTTGCTTAAGCGGCGGAAAACACTGCCCCTCCCACTTTTTACCCTTTTTGCAAGGGCAACAAAATATGCTGCCCCTGCAGACTTTCCTTGGGAGAGCGACGAAATTCACCACCCTCTCCTTTTTCTTCCTCAGCTTGCCAAGGCAGCGAATTTCACCACCTGTATATACCTAGAGTGCAGAAGCAGCAAAAATTGCTGCCTCTGCACGTCTTTTCTCCCCATCCGCAAGGGCGGTGATTTTCACCACTCGTGCAGGTTATTTCTGTAAGGGCGGTGAAAATTGCCACCCTTACTTATTTTCCAACTCTTTGTAGGGGCGGTAATTTTTGCCACCCTTTCATTTTTCTTTCAGATTTTTCTAACTCTAGAAGAATTTTTGGCTTGTCCCTTTCTTTTCCTTTTTTCCTCATTTTTTACTCCTTCTTCTGACCCAACCTATTTAAGTGACCTCCATGGTCATAACACTCAGAATGCATTTTCCCCATTCGTCATATCCCCCCTAATTGCTATGATCATGATTGCAGTTTAATCAGCAAACTCTTGCCCATCTACTCCCATCTAATCAAGATCATTCCCAATGATGGAAGCGTTTCCCAAGAAGGCAAAAAAAATTAAATACAAGTATCAGGGCATCCTCCCCATCACTTCTATCACCTCCAACATCGATGATATCTGGGATATTGAGATCGGCCATGTGAACATGGCCAAATTCCTAGCATGAACAAAGGCAACGAATCCAAGCACTGGGATGAAGAGGATCATCGAGAGCAACATCCACCTGGTGGCCACCTTTTCAATAGTAGCGCATCATACTGAGTTCATCCTCTAATGCACTCACTTCTACAACAAAGAGACCAGGTCGGTCTCAGACACCAGTGGTAACATGGTGATTCAGTTAGACCCCAAATTTATCGATAAAGTTTTCATGTGCCCTCCAGCCACCAAAGTAACCCAAATTGACTTTGGAGATGCTCAGAAGGAGTATGACAAAGATGCTAAGAGGGTGAAGAAAGTTATGAACCATAAGTGGTTGAAGTCCCCCAGGATGAGCTTATCAAGATGGCCATGGAACTTTTTGAGGAACGATTTCATCGAAGAAGTTGGTGATTTGATCACCCTTCTCAGCAGAGTACGGGGCCTCCCGTCTTCTTCACAGTTCCATGAATGGATGTATCCATTCATCAAGATCATCCTCCAGGGCAAACAAGCCATCTTTTGGGGAGAGCAAATCAGTAATGCCCTCCATGAGTAGTTAACCAAGGTATAGACTTCCTTCAAGTTCTACATGACTTTGTACCTGGTTTACATAGCTACCGCAATGCGGTCTTTTTAGGGATTAACTACTGAAGGAGATAGAAAGACCACCCTGGTCTACTCATATTATCCTCAGCTGACATTTCAAGGGTCAACCTATCACTTCAAGAGGGTAAATGATGCCTTTTTTGCTACATTTTTATGTCTCTTCGACCCTCAGCTCAAACAGAAGAGAATATCAGATGAAGCCTAGACAGTGGTCAATGATTATGGCTGCATGTTCCTTCAGTTCCCCACTTTTTGTTATCTTTGGGTCAACTTTTACTAGGGCTACCCCTACATGCTCCCTAGGTTCCCTTCAAATAAATTAGTTCTAATGGAACTTTGCCAACAACTCGTTGTCATGCATATTAGACAAATGGAACTAAAGAGACCAGGTTTCAAGTTTTCAATTGAGATTGGCAGGTATTCCATTGCAACATCAACCAAAGCCAAGGTCATGGAAACTAAAATGCAGATGGTTACTTTAAAACCATTCAAGAGATGGGAAAATTTTGACTGCAGGGGAGTGAAGGAGAAGATCAGGAGGAAAACCCAATTCCATGAACCCATGATTCAAGATATCTGGGTTGACCTCAGAACAGCTAAGGAGATTAGAAAAATGGACTATTGCAGGCTGACCCTAGAGCAAATTGAATACCTAGGGCTTGCAGAGATCCCCTCCAATCTGGTTGATGATGGAAATATTGTTAATAGCAGGTCTCTAGCAGAGAAGGTTGCTGGTTCCCCTCTTCCTCCAATTCAATGGTCTCAGAAGGAGCTGACTTCTCTAAGAAAAAGATTCAAACCAATATTGGCTAACACCAATGATTGGTTAGCAGCCAAAGGGATCACCCTGAAGGAATTTGTTACAAAGTCAGAGGCTGAATACCAGGTAGAATTAAAGAGGAAAGCAGAGAATAGAACTAAAAACAAAGGTGATGTCCCTTCTCCTTCTAGGCCTCACAAGCCTAAGATCATCTTTGTATCCAAGAAACCTAAGGCTACGAAAGAGCTTGAAGTGGCACCAAAAGGAACTGAGAAATGGAACCTGCAGACACAGGTAGCTCAGCCCATGGAGAAAGATGATCAGCCATCAGGGCAACCTAGCACTGGACCTCCGCTCTCTCAAGAACAAGCACAGTTGATCAAGAGTGTATCTCCTTCTCCCTCTCAGTCTCTTATGGTACCCTCTTTTCCCATCTCTCCTATCAGTATTCCCTCTTCCAGAGCTACTTCTCCTTCCAGAGTCATATTTGGTGATCCTTAAGGCCCTTCTGGAAGTTCCCCTCACTCTTCTGGATCCATTCCAAGTCTATCATCTCCTTCCTTTAACTTGCCAGCAAGCCTTACACTTGAGCCAAAATTAGTAGTTGGTGCAATTTTGCCAGTTACTCTAACTGCAACTACTGTCACCACTAGTAGTATGGAAACTACTACAGTAACACCGGCTGAGACAACCATTGCCACAACAGGTACTTTTCTCTCACCTTGGATGTCTGCTTTCATGCCAAAAATAAAGAAGATGTCCATCTCCCCAGATGAATTCAACTTTAGCAAAATAGTGTCGGTGAAAGCAAAGGCTCCTAAGAGGCCAAGAATCCTCTCCAAATTGGTCGAAGAAAAAGGACAATTTTTTTTGGAAATTTCCAAGCCTCCACAAGATGCAACCCTTGAGGGTTTTGACATGAGCATCTATTCCATCTCTCATGTTGAACTTGGCAAAGTTACTCATGAAGGTGCGAAAAGTGATCTTCAGTCGGCTATGGACATCATGGTCCAGAAATTCAATCGAGAGAAGGAAATGAAGGATTATTACAAGGCCAAAGTAGAGCAGCTAATGATAGTAATAAAAAGGTTCACTCTTCCTTCTAAATTAGCAACTTTAGAGGCCTTCTCCATGGATGACTCAATCATTCAAAAAGTAGAAAAGACTTATTTAAATGGAAAAGTCTTGGAGGACTATATTGAAAAAATACATACTCAGGGAGTTTCTTTGCTTACAAAAGTTGCATAAAGGATAGGAAAAATGAGAAAGGTAAAAGCAGAATTGGATGACTTCGTCTCCCTTATTTCTCAAGAGATCGATAGTTCAGAAAAAGATCTTAGCAGATGGAAGAAAATGAAGGATCTCAAGAAAAACACCTTAATATCTATCGGTGTCATCTCTAGCAAGGACTCCTATGTTGAAATCAAGGAGTCACTGATCTTCAGGATTTAGGTACTCAAAGATCTAATTGATGTTCTCAAAGCTTTCAAGGAGGCTAGTGAGAAGAGTGACCTGAGCCTGCTGAATAAACTAGAAGAGTTGCCATGCAACCTGACCTCTAAGGACAATCAGTTCCTTCCGGTTGAAGAAATGAATCAAAATTTCAAGGAGATGGTTTGGAGAGATTTTGAATAAAAATCCTTCTCAATGTCTACTGTGGACAACATTCTAGATGCTCAGTTAACTTTGGAGAATCTAAAATCTAGGTTAACTGGCCACGCTAAAGCCATCACAACATTGAAGGATGCATTGATCAGATCCAAAATCATCTCTAAGAACATAGTTGCGCCAAATAGAATCAAAATTCAGGCATCCATCACAATGTTTGATGCACATATGAAGAAATCTGGCAGCAAGAACTGAATCTCTCCCCTTCTTTCTTCTTCTCTCCTTATGCACTTCTATTTTATGCAAAGTGCATGCAATTTTGTAATATGTAATTACATGTAAATATTTTATAAAAATATCTAAAAGTCAAAGATGAGTCATCTTTGACCAAGATATTTTATATATTTTATTATTTTCTCCCTATATATAGTGGAGACCTCATTTTGTAAATGATCTTGGAAAAATTAATAGCAAACACTCTGCTGAAATTTAAGCAACTTTTGAGACTTTGTGCTCAAATTTGTAAATCATATTTTGTTGAATGAATGAGAAGCAGGTTATTTCAGACTTTGTGTTGAGATTGTCTGTGTTATTTAGGAAATAGTTCTTACATCCTTTTTCCTGATAATATCTTGTTTATCTAATTTAATAAGCAAAGTGGGTGTGTTAGTATTATCTGAGGGCATTTCTAGAAGATAGAAGATAGACTTTGTGTTGCTTTTATCTTTGAGATTCAGTTATCTTTTGTAGTTTCAGGTGAAGACTTTGTGCTTCACTTCACTCTACAATTGTACTTGTTTCGAATCGGTGAAGGAGACTATGGAAGACTTTGTGCTTACGTGAGTGTTATTGCGAACTTCGTCACTTCAGGTGATTTTTTGCTCCACATTTGATACCATTCTTGAAAGAAGAGGAATGGTGTTGGTTGTGGACTAGGATTTCCCCCTTTTGTTCTTTATACATTACTTCTGAAAAAAGAGAAGTAGATGCTATGATACCACCCCATGTGTTATTTTCTGCTTAATTATATACATATATCCAGCGCATAAGTATTTATAGGGAGCCTCCCCTTGATGAGAGGAGAGATTTACTTTGTAAAGATCTGGTAAATCCATACTATCCATGGTGTAAATCTCCCTGTGTTGTGGCTGATATACCCATTTTGTCATCAGTTAGTTGATGACAAAATATTCACCCAACAACTACAACACAAAAAAATCTAGCATTCTTCATATTCATTTTTAAAGACTAGTATACTTGATTAGTAATCATTAATAAATTAAAAACATGAAAGTTTAAGATGGAAGATGTAGTGAATTAAAATACATGGTTATCAAGTAGACCCAGGATATTTATTAATGTTCACATAATATTCACATTAATACAAATGACTAGAAGACTTCTTATTTATCACACAAAGAAGGTGTTAACTTAAAAACTATCAAAATATACTATAAAATGAATTACATTATGATTCCCAATGCATGTTATATACATGATAAATTTTATCTTAGTTAAACAAGAATGTTAATGCCTATGCAAGCCAATATTCCTTAGCTTGGTTATCACTTAATAAGGAACCCATAACTTCAACATATCCTAGGATTAACATGATCAAAATGAATTCATAATTATAAGATCGTGTATATCAATAAGGATAAATTTTTAATAATTGAATAATTTTTTCATTTTTACATATTGAACTACTACATGTTTAAGGCAATAAATCTTACAAATATGTTATTGCAGTACAACCCTCTAAAACATAGAATACACACAAATTATGTAACTTCTTGTCACAATTTCTAATGTAGATGAAATCAGGATAAACAATATAAAGCATCATATATATTCATATAAATAGGGTACCAATTATTATAACTTAGACACAATCATGTAATCAAATACACATAGATATTGCATATAGTATAGTCTTCTCAATGTAGTGAAGAGCTAACCTATTCCAAATCACTAATTTGATGCATTAAAATGAACCACAACTTAAAAATGCTATAATTTTGTATTTATAACTTGAGAAATCAATTAACAACAAGTTATCCATGATATATTATGGTTTAATAAAGAACACAATACAATCATAAAGTATTTCCTAGCAAAGGTTTCTATATCCTTATTCAATATGGACTATTAACAAACTCCTTTAAAATAATACAAGGTAAGCCAGATTGTAGGTAGGTACAATTACCATAAATTTTTTTCTTATTTGAGCATATTACAATGAAACAAAGACCTAAATATAAACTACAAGGTGTTGGTAATAGTAATGATTGAAGTTACAAGATGAAATAATATATCTCTAGCCATTATATAGAGTAAAGATCAGAAGGTCATCAAACTAAAACCCACATTGCATTAATAAGGGTAGCTTTGAAATAAAATAAATGAACCATTTGAAATTTTTAACCTTATATATTACATCAAATAAAAATGAGTCAACTAAATCTATAAATGTATGCTCCATTAAATCATAAACCACCATTACCTGAGTGTTAGAGCTCATGGGTAGAATATCCATACTTTTATCACAAGTAATGCTTAAGCAAATGTTATCCAAAATTATGTTTACCACATAACAATCACTTGTCAAACCTATAAAACAATGATAATACCAAGTCATCTTCATCAAAACTATGATATCAAACAAAGAAATGAACTTAATAAATAGGATTACTTTCATATAATCCCTTAACATAAATAATGAAACAACAATCAAATAATTAAAGTAATTAATAGTCTATTAATTGGCCTTAAGATATTATATTTGAATTAAGATGCAAATAAAAATCCCTCAAATCTCTAACACTCAAGAAAGAGATAATTAAATCAATTCATACCTAAAATCATATTCAAAATCAATCCACAAATAACTAACCAAGATATCAATATAATTTCATTGTCAAAGTATTAAATAAGCCTAATACCATAATTCTATATAAATTATACAAAAAATTTACCATTAATCCAATAGTAGATCCTTCCAATAAACATAAAATACAAATACTTTAGTTTTCCCATATGCATCACCCACACAAGTATAAATTTTACATAAAACTTAAGTTAGTGGTCTAACGAGGGCTTTGTTATTATTTTTTAGGTAAGGTTCAGTAAGATAATTTTTTATTCAAATAAATAAATGACATGGATATTGATTACACTATATAAAATATGAATCATATTTTAATAAAATCTAAACATGTGTTTTAATTCAAAGTTCAACCCTACCAAGGGTCTAAATAGTCAAATAATAGTTTAGATATTATAGCTACTAATTTTGTACCAAAATTCATCTTATATTCACACCAATGATGTTAATGAGTTTAACCCATATGTAAACAAAATTTAATGGATGATTTAGGTAATAGTCAATCTTGACAATATGCCACATGGGAATTCCAATCAAGTATGTATGATGTTTTCCCAGAGGACCTAAGGTGATAAACGAAAAGCTTAAACAATCCTATAACTATACCATATTATTTTTTATAAATAGGAGCATAATAAAGGATAAATAACATATATAAAATATAAATGACAAAATAAATATCTAATATAATAATTAAATTAAATAAATAAAGTAGGGATATATATTCTTATCTTTACGTGGACTCTTTGGTGCATCAATATTCCCATTTAGCTCAAGTGAAATTTTGGAAGAGATGTTGTAGGTTTAAGACCTCAAATGGGAATAAAAAGAGATGGATATCTTTATTTTAGGACTAAAAATACTAGGAAAACTCCTCCAAATGATATTCAAAGACCATTAGCAATATTAGACCTCCAAGTTAAATTTATAACCTCTAACTCCTCATTTTAATAATTAATAGTATAAATGTAAGTGAAAGAAAAGTATATGAGTGTGATATATGTTTTAGGAATTAAATATGACCCATGTGTGTGTGTGTGTGTGTGTGGGTGTCCAATTTATATAACTTGCCTTGAACTCTAAGTTGATGGTATCACCCAAGCTAATACATTTGAAAGGACATCAGATAAAATAGAAAAGTATCAACTAGTCTAATACAAAAAAAATTACAAGGACATGAATCATAAATCTATCGACCAAGTTGAAACAATACATGGAAAGACAAGTATGAAATAAATCATATTAACCTAGCCAATACAATATAAATATATGGAGGATAACCAAACTAGATGGAAATTATATGGAGATATAAGATATAATGAGACTTAGAGGATGTTAGACTAATAGTAATGAAGGAATGACAAAATTCTATACAAACATCTCTCATAAAGTACCACATGTTGATCCCACCCTATTATTAGTGTACCCTATAAGGAGTGCACATAGTGAGATTGATACACCAATGGGGCCCTACAAGATAAACCATCAGTATATTGATAAAAGAAAAAATATTAGGTTTATAAAATGGAACTCCTAAAGCTCATCACATTACACAATAACACAACACAAGATCGTACTTTTAAATAGATACATTATAAAACAAAAGAGCATAATTAAAAATCAATGTTACACAAAAAAGTAAATGAAATTAAATAAATGAAAATATGTGTCTTCAATTACCTTCATGACTGAATAAATGATGTTGCATGTGCTATATCTATATAAATTACTCCATAATAAACAATTTATTCATTGTGAAAGAGATGAAGGCTCAAATGTTCACAACACAAACTAGGGGTCAATCAACACAATATATTTTATTCATATGATATTATTACATTTATAGGTCTTATTGAACTCCTATAAATAATGAGATATCAATTATAAAAAATAATATAATCTCTCTCAATCTATAAAAACTCTCTTCACTTTATCTCTATGAGTTATTTCAACAACTCATTACACATACACTAAATTAACATTATAATAGCTCTCACACACAAATTAATAATAATAATAATAATATTTCTCACTCATAATAATATTTATAAACTACCTCAATTTAACTACCACATGTGAGTACTAACTCACTTAATTATTTAACATTTAACTCACTTAATTATTTGGGTGAATTCAAACCACATGGACTTAATTTCTCCATAGTACCCCCCCCCCCACACACACAATTTTAACTCAGTGGATGTTAGGTTCACTTGATAATGTGTTTGTTACATAAGTTACATAAATAGGATATTATTACATTGAATATCATACATTATACATGGCACTAATGATTTATTAAACATGGAACTAAGGATTTATTATATCCCTTTTAACTAATGATAAATGGCACACAAATGATGACTTATAATGGTTTTATTAAAATGACAAGATGTTATAGACACTATACTGAAACATAACTAACATAGACAACTTATTATTATGAATGTTTTTATATATTAACTCACAATGAATATTAACATAAAAAATGGTGGAGATAAGTAGAGGGAGTTTTAAAATAGGGTGACCAATAGTGACTGACCTTGGTCACCACACAATCTGCATCTGAGCGACATTGGTTCCCATGCGACTATCTTTTCTATCGACACTAGTTTTCTAACCTACGTCAGTCTTACTTGATCACCGACATTGGTATCTTGACCGACACTGGCAGCCACCCTACCCGACACCACCAGCTCTGGTCTACACATGACCGACATCAGCACCTGTCTGTTCGACGTTGGTTACCCTTGACCGATGTCGGTACCTGTGTTCGCCTGTGAGTGATGAATTTTTACCCACAAGATTTCTTTGAATCAATCCCATGTCCAAACTACCCTACTTAGAAGTATTCAGCCCCGTCCACTGGTCTCTGTCTGTCATCTCCTCTAAGAACACCAAGGCTTTCCAGTTCTTAAGTTTATCAAATACATCAGTCTTCCTTTTCCTACAATAAACACAATCCTTTCTTGTAGCATCCCATTGCTCATAAAAATCTCAGTCTTTACTCTCTGAAGCTAAACTCTTACCATTTGACTTAAGAACATCCATTCCCTTCTCACTTATGTGACCAAGCCTACAAAGCCACACCTGTGCAACAAAAGTGGAATCAGTAATACAAGCAAGTAGATAAAGAGTACCTACTTTCTTACCACACGCTAATTCAAGTGCATCCCCTATGAGAGTTCTTGTACATCTCTCATCACCCAACTTTCCTGAAGAAATTAGCCACATCTTCAAGACCGGGACATGCATGACCTCCTTCAACACCCATGTGTTGGCCGCTTGCAATTTCAGCTTCACTTCCCCTTTGCCAATTCTTTGGCAAGGCACACCAGCCCCTAAATAAATCTTTCCAAAGTCTCCAAAGACCTTAACATGGAAAAATACTCTATTTTGAGCTACATGGAAAGAGGCAACATAATCTATAAACCAAGATTCTACTTTATCCAAGGAACATCCCAGAGCATCCTATGCAACAACACCTACAACATCTGCTTCTTCAGTTCCTTCATGCTGATCTTCTACCAACCAACAATTTCTCTTTACCTGCTCTGTCTTTCCATAGCACCGTAATTGACCATTCATGCTTTTCAATTCCTCCATTCTTAGCTTACTTTCTTCTACCATTGCTATACTCCCACTCAATCAAAAACCCCTGAGAGTGACCTGTAATCAAACACAAAACCTGCTCACTGCAACCTTAGCTCTGATACCTACTGTCAAGAATCTAGAACAAAAAACATGCTCTGATACCAACTATTAAAAACCCAAGGAAGCACCATTGATTACCAAGCAACTAAAAATGTGGAATTAAACCAAAAGCAACAAGTAACTAGATTTCAGAAATAATACAAAATATGAGAGACAATACCCAATTGTGTTAATACTCTTCCAGAAGTAAATACAATAAAGAAGATTGCCACAGTTCTTCTTCCTTACACACCTCTAGGGCATAAACATTAAATCTCTTCAAGAGCTCACTCTCTCAATTATGGTCCCAACACACAACTCAAACATAGAGTTGGTGTTCACCTCCACTAGCCAGTAACAACACTGCCAGTCAACCAGTCAGCAACACTACTGCCAGTACACCGACTATACACATACTCAACCGAGTACAAAATGCACTCCAAGTAGATCTCCCATGAAATTGCAACAAACTACAACTCAAATGATCTTACTTTGGAAGGGACTACCTTGCCTTCCTCTTTGCTCTCCAACCAAGTATAGACCATACTCCAAGTAGATCCCACCTAATCTTGCTCCCTGTTGTGTTGCTATCACCTTGATCCTACTGCCACTTGCAGATCAACCTAGTTATACACACCTACAAACCTTAGACCTTGCACACACATACACCTGTAGATCAATGATCTTACTTACCATGTAGATCTCCAAACATGGCCTTACACACCTGCTGACCAAGATCCTACATACATGAAGAATCCTTCTGATTCTCCAAACCAGCACCCACACTTGGCACTGTGGCACTAAGAGGAACACACCATGCTCTCTTCACTCTGAAGGAGCTAATATTTTATCTTACTCTCTAGCACAAATTACAATACAGCCCATGAGTCTATTATATAAATCTCATGTAAACAATAATTAGACACCTAATTACAATAATTAGATCCACAGCTTCAAGTCTATAATTGGCCTTTGACATGTAAACAACTAGTTTGTTCACTAACTATCCATGAACTGGTAGTTCTAAACCGCATAGGTGATCGACATCGGTCTGTCTACCTGGGGGTGACCAATGTCAGCCAATATCTGATCGTCATCAGTAGCTTCTTGTCTCCACCTGACTGACATCAGTTGGCCTAACCAACGCCGACGACTATGACACTCAACACCCTCCTCCCTTGTTTGCATCAGTGAAGCTTTTAGCTCCACAACCTAAAAATCTCCCACTTAGAGATAAATAACTACACTATACTTGTACTTGTACCCCATCTAATCTATTTCCTAACTTGTATCCCTCTTCAAGCTCAACCTTGAAGACCAACCACCACAAATCCTGTGGTGCACCTCCTATCATCCAAGTAACCTACCGCATCTACATCTACAAACCCATGTAGAAAATAACTTGACCCTACATAGCATGTTGACCTATTACTAGTCCCTCTCAAATACCTGAGAATCCACTGAACTGCCCTCCAGTGCTTCTTTCCCAGATCAGCTCCAAACTTTCTGACAGCTCCCACTACGTGGGCAAACTCAGGGAGTACACATGTACTCAACCTCATCATGTGATAGGGGACCCTATTCTATGAACTATCCATCCATAAGTGTGCTGCCCTATTCTACATCCTGCACTACCTTCACACAATCATCCTGTGACAACATCAACTTGTGATCTCCTTGTCTCTAGGATACTCATGCCAAAGAATTTTGTTGCTCCCAAATCCTTCATGGCAAACCACTAAACTAACCTTACCTTTAGCTCAAGAAAACCTTATATATACAAACCTACTGGCTAGCATACTATCCACATATAGTAATAGGATAGTGTTGCAATCATTATCCACCTAGTAAGACAAACACAATGGTTACACTGACACTAACTAAAGACCTGCTTTGTCATCCACCTGTCAAAACATATACCACTATCCTGTAGATTCTTCAAGACCATATGACCTAGCCTTCCATCTCATGTGTCCATTCTCTCTATTCTTTAACTAAGGTATCAATTCATCTTTCAGTGCTTTCTTTCAGTTGGCAACCCTACCAAATCTCTCACTTGGTTCTGTATCCTAATCATGCCATGCTCCCACTATTTCCTAGATCCTTCCTGCTCTATAGTGAGCAATGAGTATAAAGAAGAGGAACAACAAATTTGAGGCTTACTTACCCTTTCAATCCTCCATATGGGCATTTGAGACTCCTTGACAGCTTGTTGTCCACCTAAAATCTGTTACAGTGACCGTCCTCGGTCACCATACAGTCTACATCTGACCGATGTCAGTTCCCATGCAATTATCCTTTTTGTCAACACTAGTTTTCTAACCAACGTCAGTCTTACCTAATCACTAACATTGATATCCTAATTGATGCCAACAGCCACCCTGCCCAACACCACCAACTTTGGTCTACACATGACCGACATCGGTTACCCCTAACTAATGTCGATACATGTGTTCACCTATGAGTGATGACTTTTTACCCATGAGCTTTCTTTGAATCAATCCCATGTCCAAACTGCCTTGCTCAAAAGTATCTAGCTCCATCCACTGGTCTTTGTCTTTCATGTCCTCTAAGAACACCAATGCTTTCCAGTTCTTAAGTTTATCAAATACATCAGTCTTCCTTTTCCTGCAATAAACACAATCCTTTCTTGTAGCATCCCACTGCTCATAAAAATCTCAATCTTTGCTATCCAAACCTGAACTCTTACCATTTGACTTAAGAACATCCATTCCCTTCTCACTTATGTGACCAAGCCTACAAAGCCACACCTGTACAATAGAAGTGGAATCAATAATACAAGTAAGTAGATAAAGAGTACTTGCTTTATTACCACACACTAATTCAAGTGCATCCACTGTGAGAGTTCTTGTGCATCTCTCATCACCCAAATTTCTTGAAAAAATTAGCCACATCTTCAAGACTAGGACCTGCATGACCTCCTTTAACACCCATGTGTTGGCCACCTACAATTTTAGCTTCACTTCCCCTTTGCCAATTCTTTGGCAAGGCACACCAGCCCCTAAATAAATCTTTCCAAAGTCTCCAAAGACCTTAACATGGAAAAATACTCTATTTCGATCTGCATGGAAAGAGGCAATAGAATCTATAAACCAAGATTCTACTTTATCCAAGGAACATCCCAGAGCATCTTGTGCAACAACACCTGCAACATCTACTTCTTCAGTTCCTTCATGTTGATCTTCTACCAACCAACAATTTCTCTTTACCTACTCTTTCTTTCCATAACACCATAATTGACCATTCATGCTTTTCAATTTCTCCATTCTTAGCTTAATTTCTTCTGCCATTGCTAAACTCCCACTCAATCAAAAACCCTTGAGAGTGACCTGTAATCAAACACAAAACCTACTCCCTACAACCTTAGCTCTGATACCAACTGTCAAGAATCTAGAACAACAAACATGCTCTGATACCAATTGTTAGGAACCCAAGGAAGCACCATTGATTACCAAGCAACTAAACATGTGGAATTAAACCAGAAGTAACAAGTAACTAGAATTCAAAAATAACACAGAATATGAGAGACAATACCCAATTGTATTAGTACTCTTCTAGAAGGAAATACAACAAAGAAGATTGCCATAGTTCTTCTTCCTTACACACCTTTAGGGCTCCCACACCTCTAGAGCATATATAGTAAATGTTTTCAAGAGCTCACTCTCTAAATTATAGTCCCAACACACAACTCAAACATAGAGTTGGTGTTCACCTCCACTAGCCAGTAACAACACTGCCAGTCAACCAGTCAGCAACACTACTGCCAGTACGCTGAGTATACACATACTCAACCGAGTACACAACGCACTCTAAGTAGATCTCCCATGAACTTGCAACAGCCTACAACTCAAATGATCTTACTTTGGAAGGGACTACCTTGCCTTCCTCTTTGCTCTCCAACCGAGTACAGACCATACTCCAAGTAGATCCCCCCTGATCTTGCTCTCTATTATGTTGCTATCACCTTGATCCTGTTGCCACCTATAGATCAACCTGGTTCTACACACCTACAAACCTTAGACCTCACACATACATACACCTACAGATCAATGATCTTACTTACCATGTAGATCTCTAAATGTGGTCTTGCACACCTACTGACCAAGATCTTACATACATGAAGAATCCTTCTGATTCTCTAAACCAGCACCCACACTTGGCACTAGGAGGAACACACCATGCTCTCTTCACTCTAAAGGAGCTAATATTTTCTCTCTTACTCTCTAGCACAAATTACAATACAGCCCATGAGTCTATTATATAGATCTCATTCAAACAATAATTAGACACCTAATTACAATAATTAGATCCACAACTTTAAGTCTATAATTGGTCTTTGACATGCAAACAACTGGTTCGTTAACTAACTATCTATGAACTGGCAATTCTAAACCACACAAGTGACCGATGCCAGTCCCTATCTACCTGGGGGTGACCAACGTTGGCTGATATCTGACCATAATTGGCAACTTCTTATCTCCACCTGACTGACGTCAGTTGGCTTGACCGATGCTGATAATTATGACACTCAGCACCCTCCTCCCCTTTTTGCATCAGTAAAGCTTTTAGCTCCACAACCTAACAAGCCAAGCTTACAACCAAGCCTTCTAGGCTCTAACCTCCAAGCTACAACATGCAACTCTTGCATAATGATAAAGACCATAACATCTAAGGTGAGTTTCAAGCATCAACCTCCATCTCCATGAGCTAAGATAAAAAGACTCCAAAATCCAAATATTCTAATAGGTGATCCAAGATAACATAGCCTTCTAGGCTCTAACCTCTAACCTCAAGGATCTCAATGTTTACATACAACAATTTAGGTGAGCCTTGTTAACAACCAAACCTTACAGGTTCTAAAACCTAAGCATTCATGATTCTTACAATCCAATTATATATATGAGTTAATATTCCAATTATTACAAGATACCAACATCTAATAATGATCTAAGAGTGATCCCCTAAAGGGAAGGATAAATAATACAAAGGAGAATGCATGTTATGAATAGTATTTACATGAGAGAAGAGAGAGGGAAAGATAAACACATAGTGACCAAAAACATTTTCCATCATAACCACCTCTATGTGACTGAAAACATTTTCCCCCACTCCTCATGTGAGGAAAATAATAAATAGTAGCAACTTATCTTCATCTTCTCATGTGCACACAGGAGTCCAAAAGGTGTTGCAATCACCTTTTGACTTTCACCACACATGTGAATCATGGATCCTCTTAGAAATTAGTCCCATGAACAACCCTTTATCATTTTATTCGAAATACAAACTCATGTGACTCACCAATGATAGAACCCATGTCCTTTAGTGGAGTGATACATCCCACACCTACCACATCAACTTGATCACATCAAAGGACCCTCCATGGGCCATGCCACATCACCTAACTTATACATAACTTACATTCCACATCACTAGAATTCCAAATCATTATCATGCCACATCACCTACATATCACATCACCCACATGCCACACCACCATGTATCTCTTGCATACCATATGCCACATCATCCACATGCCATGTAACCATAAATAGTGAGTGTGAATAGTGTCCATGAATAGTGACCTTGAATATTATATTCACACCCAAAAATATCCCACTTGAAGTCAATATACATAGGATTTAAAAAATATACATATTCTATCATCTAACTACCATCCATGCCCATTGTTACACACACAACAAGCCTATTAGAATTTTTCTACACTACTAAAACTCCTATGCCCTGACTGGCTTTGTCAACATTTGCTCCTCCATAGAAGATTTGTAGCATATGAAGTGACTCCCACTTCACCATAGACCCATCCTTCTTCAAGATTCCACTACGAGTTTCTCACTACTCCCATTGCTTTGAAGTATTTAGTCTAGTATACACCATGGCATACATGAATATTTCTTACTCTCAATGAATTTGATACATAGGACAAGCATGTATTCTCCTCTATTATAGGACACTCTAGAAGAAAAATCAAAAATCATAATAAATTGGATACTTTATTCCTTGATTTCATGTCATTGTTCATCTCCATCCTTATTTTACTCCCTTATATCATCCTAGTCACTTAATCCATCACATAATTTATCTTCATCATGTTGGGGCCTATAACCAACTTGACATCAATCCATAGTGGTAACATTAGATAAAAATTTGGCTCTCCATGAAGGTAACATTATACTCCATCTACACTCTATCTTCAAACCATATGATATTCAATCCACAAACCAATAACTCTTTACCTCATACACATATCCCTCTGGCTACTCCATCTCATCATGAGATCACCATGTATGAAACCATCTATTATAAACTTTAATAATAACAAGTGAATACCACACTCTTGATATTAGTTAACAAAAAGAGAGGTAAAAACCCATAGAAATCAAAACCTAACTTATACACATAGAAAAATGCTACCCACTATGCTCAACATGCCACATGTCAACATTTTTAAGGAAGTCATCATGCTACTCAATGCATTACTGCACCTACCAAGTTTTTGAGCCCATAGTAAAATTGAATCATACTCTACCACATGTCAAACCAACTCATATTCATAGTTATTCCATGCATTAGTATACTTAGATACTCATCAACTACATTACAACCCTCCTAGATACTCATTTTCACTACACTATAACCATTGATCACTTCGCTTAATACATCTATAAGTTTTTGATTGATTAAGCATTAGACTTCTCCTTCTAATAACCTCAAGTCTCACTTGATATTATTCATCATCCCAAACTAATTCAATAGGTAAAATTTCAATTTTATTTATACCTCCTCCATTCCATTGATTGTACAACACCATCTGAGCTAACACATTATGGTAGTAGGATCCCACAAATTATACCCTCCACTAATAGTGAAACACAAAAAAGTACTTGCTTTGTCATAAACATCCATCTATATCAATGGAGACCAACTTACTCTACAATAATATGTATAATTTCTTATTCATTAACAACATTATGTTTGTGTTGATCCATTTGGTAAATCTTGTTTAGCTTCTCCTCCATTGTCCATCTACATCTGCCATAAAGAGAAATACTTACCATAATTTTTTATTTTTATTTTTTTCATATCTTGGTCTCTCCATCTATATCTCCCACTTGTAAAATATAAACACCATGGATTCGATACCAATTATTAGGATCAACACATATGCATGGCTCAGGTACTAACAAGCTAAATCCTAGATTTGATGCCTTTTATTAGGAACAAAACCATAATCCTAAACATGTGCAAGAATTAATTCAAAAATAAAACAATCTAAAAAAACAAAATATGAGAGAACACATCAAAAAACGTATATGTGGAAACCCTTGGAATACTATTAATAAAAAAACCATGGGTTAATGGCAACTTCCAAACTTCATATTGCATCATCAAATCCTCTCTACAATAGCACCCTCTTATCAATTCCTTTCAAGTGATAACAACCAATCACTTGTATGATCAAAGCTTACAAATAATCATTTCAAGCTCTAACCTCTAAGTTTCAACCAACAACTCCTCCATAATGCTAATAACCATAGCATCCAAGGTGAGCACCAAACATCAACCTCCATCTCCATGAGTTGAGTTAACAAGCTTCCAATCTCCAAGTCTCTAACTAGGTGATCTAATCTAACATAGCCTTTAAATCTCTAGCCTATAACCTTAAGGATCACCATGCTTATAATAAATCATGCATGATACTTAAAACCAAAGCATCTAGGTGAGTTAATCTTCCATGCATTCCAAACTCCAACCTCCTAACATGTAAGCTCAAGGATTTATTACTCAAAGCCACTATTCATGGTGACATGGCATGAAAGTGATGTGACATGTGTTATGCATAGTGATATGGTAGGTATGTGATGTGGCATAGGCCCATGGAGGGTATCAAGTGTGATTAAGATGATGTGACAAGTGTGGGGCATAACAATCTACTAGAGAACTTAGGTTTTGTCTTTGGTGAGTCACATGTGTTTTTGATGTGGTGTAAAAGACAAGAGGTCATGTATGGGTCAAATTTATAATGGGAACCATGATTCACATGTGTATAAAAATTTAAAAGGTGATTGCAACATTTTTTGAAATCGTGTGTGCACATGGATGAAAAAGACAAGAAGAGCATTGTTGATGATTTACCTCACATGTGTGAGTAGCATATAATTATAAGAGTCACATGGGGTGACTTGAATCTTGTCTAAATTAGAGCATCTACTTTATTAAACCTTAGATATGAATACAATATGAACATTATTAGTGTTTGGGCTCACTTGTGGAAGTGGGGCCTAGCTTTTGGATCCACATGGAGGTGGCCCATGATCTTGTCTAAATTAGGAATGTACTTTTTGGACTTATGCACATGGAGACAAACTTATTGATGGAATCTCTCTCTCTCTCTCTCTCTCTCTCTCTCTCTCTCTCTCTCTCTCTCTCTCTCTCTCTCTCTCTCTCTCTCTCTCTCTCTCTCTCTCTCTCTCTCTCTCTTAAAATGCTATAAAGCATTATATACTCCTTTGTATTTTTTATCATTATAATCCTTAGATGGATCACTCTTGGATCATTATAAGCTTGAGCTTTAATGTTATGAGGTTAGAGATTGGAATGCTTAGAATCTTATCTCACCTATATGCTTGGGTTGTAAGCATTATGCATGCTTTGTTTTAAGCATGGATATCCTTGAGGTTAGTGGTTAGAACCTGTAAGCCTATGTTATCTTGGCTCACGTAGTTTTAGACTTAGAGCTTGGAGGCTTGTTATCTTAGCTCATGTAGATGGGGGTTAATTATTTGATCTCACCTTATATGTTATGGATCATGTTTCAACTTGGAGGCTAGAGCATAGAAGGCTTGGTTGTAATCTTGGATCACCTAAGTGCTTGGTTTGTATCATTGAAAGGAGTTGTTGAGAGAAATTATTATAAGAGAGATTTTTTGATGCAATATGAACTTTAGAATCTACCATTTCGCTCTAGTTTTCCCTTGCTAGTTTTGAAAGTGTTTCCACATATATCTTGTGTAATGTTTTCTCTCTTACGTGTTGTGTTTATTTTATCTTGTTTTAAATTCTTGCATTTATTTTTTACACATGTTTAAGAATATGTTTTGGTTCCTAACAAGTGGTATTAGAGCAAGGCTTTAGTTATTGGTACCTAAACCATGCTTGTGTGTAGATCCTAACAAGTGGTATCAAAGCCATGGTTATTGGTTGGTTTATGTAATTTGGAGATACAGGGAGACACCAAGATATATAAAAAAAATTGGCCAATATTTCTCTCTATAGGAGATGCATATGGAGAATGGAGGAAAATCTAAACAAGATTTACCAGATGGATCAACACCAACATAGTGCTCCTAATGAATAAGTAACTGTATAGCTTGTGGTGGAGTAATATTTTATTCATTGGTGTAGATGGATGATGATGACAAGGCATGGACCTTGTTGTGGTTATCAACTAGTGAAGGCATGTAAGTTGTCAAATCCTACTCCCACAATGTGTTAGTTAAGATGGTGTTGTAAAATCCATGGAAAGGAGGAGGTAAAATTAAACCTAAAATTATAATTATTGAAGTATTTTAGGATGATGGAGAATATGAATTGATACATGAGTTTCCTAAAAGGAGGTCGGTGCATAGATCTAATTTATCTCACTTTATTTTCATCACTAATATTATTAGTCAACACTAACATTGATAATTTCATCTAGTGATCACTAAACCCATCTAATTTTATCTAAATCATTCTTATTAATCCCTTCTAGTCTTTTATATAACATACCCTTCATTATTCTTCATCCACTAAACTTATTCTTTCCCCATAAACCAATTAATTCACCTAATTTCATATTATGCACTAACTAATGCCACTTTTCTATTATATTGGAATTTTAAATTCCAAACCCACCTATTCTAGCCTATCCCTAGGCTCTCCTACATCCCTAGTCCCTAATCACCTATCTAACCACCTATTAATCTTACTTATCTACCTTAATGGATTCTAAAATTATCCAATTATATAATCCTCTCTATCTTAGCCATTCCTCTCTAAAAGCCTCTATTCTAGAGGCTTCTAAGGAATTTTTAATTGCTTGGATAATCTTCGACCATTGATATTTTTCATCCCAACTTTGAATATTGGCCATTAATATTCCCTCCATGGCCTATATAAATATCCCTCCACTCCATTGTCAAACTAATCAAAATTCTCATAATATATCTAAGATTTCATACTATCATTGAGTCCATGAATCCATGTCATCTTAATAAAAAAAGCATCATGCTAAAAATCAGAGTCTTTAGTAAGTAATCCATAAGCACTAATCAATAAGTCTTATTTTTATTTGAATCTTGATTGAGAACATTTAGCTTTAAACTAGAATGATGTTTTTAATGATATTATAACTAGGAATTTTGTACCAAAATTCATCTTCCATTCACACCAATGATTTTAAGTTGTTTAACCCATATGTAAATAAAATTTAATAGATGATTTAGGTAATAGTCAATATTTACAATATGCCAGATGGGAATTCAAATCAAATATGTACAATGTTTTCCTAGAGGACCTAGACAATGAGAAATAAAAATCCCTTCACTTGTGTCTCAGGGTATAATTTATATACAATTATATACATACCGATATTTGCATGCATATACCGATACATACCTCCTCTCAAAAAACAAATAATGGTAAAAATAGTAGGTATGTTTATGTATATACATACCTAAAATCATGTGTATAACTATGCATACCTCATATCAATAATAAAATAATGGCTGGGTAGTTGGTGTATTTGTAAATATATAATCCTATAGTTTCATACACATATGAATGCATCTTCTAGATTACAAATAAATCATGATTCATTAATATCTTCACTATCTAATAAAGATAATACTCATTTAATAATAGCTTAGAATTTAAATTAAAATGCATTCACGATACAACAATGTCACCATATTTTCCCTTCTTTCCTAGATTAATTTTGTGTGCTTACTCTTAGCACATGAATTTTCTTTAAAACCATAACATATATGACCTCAGTGAGGCATACCGTAAAATCATGTATCATGGGTGCCACCAAATAAAAAATCTTAATTCCCTTATAAAGTCACTTTCACATACAACACTTTATTCCCATAATTACCTCATGGAACTTCTCCCACACATTTCCTAAACCCTAACATCTTGTCATTGCCTCTAAATAAGGTTAACAAGTTATTTTCAAAATGTTATCACAAACATCATTATTTTCCATTATCATTTACTTGACCTAGATGGGGTCATGATTCAATTAAAGACAAGGATAATTATTTACCCCTTTGACCTTTGTTAAATTCTCAACAAACTAGGATACCTTGTTCATCACTAAGATTGGTCAAATGAAGTTAAACATTAAACTTTTTATATTGTCCACAAAACAATATTTGCACAAGCCTAAGTCAAAGCTCTATAAAATTTTCTAAGGTTTTAATTAACTAAATACCTACTAAGGTTATGCCAATAATTACAAACCATAAATAATAATGATTACATTATTTATTTCCAATAAATATTTTCTCAATGATATCAACCAAGAAAAAATCATAATTAATAATAATTTATTCTAAATAATGAAAAATATAATAAAATAGGAGATAACTTAGCTTAGCAACACAATGAACTATGTGCATAATTAGCTTACACTAATGATGGGATCTAAAACCACAAAGATTTAATTTAATAAAATCATGGGGAAAAAATAAATTGTATCACTTTAACTCTAGTTAATTATCTTTCTAACTTTTAGAAATGAGATTGAAGCTTAAAGGCTTTACATTAATCATTTTTAGTTTGATCAAATCCACTTTTAGACACCCAAAGATGCTTATTTAAACACATGAATTAAAAATAAATTAAAATTAACTAGATCGATTATTTCATAAAAAATTGGAAATGTATTTAATCTTGCATTCACATGTGATGTTCACTTTCACACCTTGATAAAAACTTCTCAGTTATTCACATAAATACATATTATGATTGATTATTAAAAAGAACTATCTTTAATAATTTAGGGTACATGGCATATAGATATAAGATATCTACAATTACTAAACTATAATAAGATAAGCGGTATAATGGTAATACAATGGGTGGTCTATACAACCTAAGGTGATAAATGGAAATCTTAAACAATCCTATAACTATACCATCTTATTTGGTATAAAGAGGAGAATAAATAGGATAAATAACACATATAAAATATAAATAACAAAATAAATATCTAATATAATAATTAAATTAAATAAAGAGAGTAGTGATATATATTCTTATCTTTGGGTGGACTCTTTGGTACATCAATATTCCCCTTTAGGTCAAGTGGAATTTTGGAAGAGATGTTATAGGTTGAAGACCTCAAATGGGAGAAAAAAGAGATGGATATCCTTAGTTTGGGACTACAAAGACTAGTAAAACTCCTCCTAATGATCTTAAAAAACCATTAGCAATATTAGAGCTCCAAGGTAAGGTTATAACCTCCAACTCCTCATTTTACTACTTAATAGTATAAATATGAGTAAAAGCAAAGTAGATGAGTGTGATATATGGTTTAAGAATTAAATATGACCCATGTGTGTGTGTGTGTGTGTGTGTGTGTGTGTGTGTGTGTGTGTGTGTGTGTGTGTGTGTGTGTGTGTGTGTGTGTGTGTGTGTGTGTGTGTGTGTGTGTGTGTGTGTGTGTGTGTGTGTGTGTGTGTGCGTGTGTGTGTGCGTGTGTGTGTGTGTGTGTGTGTGTGTGTGTGTGTGAGAGAGAGAGAGAGAGAGAGAATGTCCAATATATATAAATTTCCTTAAACTCTAAGTTGATGGTATCATCTAGGATGATACATTTGAAAGGACTTCAGATAAAATACAACTGTATCAAATAGTCTAATACAATAAAACTTACAAGTACATGACTCATAAATTTATCGACCAATTTGAAACAATACATGGAAGATAAGTATGAAATAGATAATATTAACCTAGCCAATACAATAGAAATATATGGGGGCTAACCAAATTGGATGGAAAGTATATGGAGAGGTAATACATAATGAGACTCAGAGGAGGTTATACTAATTGTAATGAAGTAATGATGAAAATTCTATACAAATATCTCTTATAAACTGCCATAAGTTGATCCCACCCCATTCTTAGTGCACCTTGTAAGGAGTGCACTCAATGAGATTGATGCATCAACAAGACCCTACAAGAAAAACCATCAGTATATTGACAAAAGATAAAATATTAGATTTATAAAATGGAACTTCCAAAGCTCATCACATTGCACAATAGCATAACATAAGATCATACTTTTAGATAGATACATTATAAAACAAAAGAGAATAATTAAAAAAAATGTTAAAAAAATAGTAAATGAAACTAAATAAATGAAAACGTGTATCTTCACTTACCTTTATGACTGAAAAAATGATGTTTCATGTGCTATATATATATATATATATATATATATTACTCCATACTAAATAATTTATTCATTATGAAAGAGATGAAGGCTCAGATGTGCACAACACAAACTAGGGGTCAATCAACACAATATATTTTATTCATATGATATTATTACATTTATAAGTATTATTGATCTCCTATAAACAAGGAGATATCCATTATAAAAACCCATATAATCTCTCTTAATCCATTAAAAACTCTCTTGATTTTATTTATATGATTTATTTCAATAACTCATTACACATACACTAAATTAACATTATATTATCTCTCTCTCACACACATTAATAATAATATTTCTCACTCACAATAATATTTATAAGATACCTCAATTTAACTTCCACATGTGAGTAATAATCACTTATTTATTTAACATTTCCCTCCTTAGTACCCACATGGGTGAAATCAAACCACATGGACTTAATTTATCCATAAACCCCCCCCCCCCACACACACACACACACAATTTTGACTTAGTGGATGTCAGGTTCACTCAATAATGTTTTTGTTACATAACTTACATAAATAAGAGATTACTACATTGAATATCATACATCATACATGCTTTATTGATGATTACCTTCATAGTATTTATTCTATCATTCTTAAATAATGACAAATGGCACACAAATGATGACTTATAATGGTTTTATTAAAATGAAAAGATGATATAAACACTATACTGACACATAACTAACATAGATAACTTATTATTATGAATCTTTTTATAAAATAACTCGCAATGAATACTAACATAAAAAAAATGGTGGAGAGGAGTAGAGGGAGTTTTCAAATAGGGTTTGATATGAAGGTGGTAGGAGAAAACCAAGGATGAAGATGCAAAGGAACGTGAAAGCAAGGAAGTCAAGTATCCCACTTATAGTTTTTTAGGTTTTCTTTCATAGTGTCCTAGAATAAAGGAGGAGGATAAATGGTTGTCATGTGTGTTACACTCATCAATAGTAGTAAATATTCATATATGCATTGGTGTGCACTAGACTGGATACTTCTAAGCAGTGGGATTAGTGAGTTGTTCATGGTGGAATCTTGAATAAGGATGTGTCTATGGTGAAGTGGGAATCAATTAAAATGTTGGAAATATGCTATGGAGGAGCAAATGGTGACAAACCTGATCAAGATATAGAATTTTTGTAGTGTAAAAAACTTCTATTGGGCTTGTTTTATGGACAACATTGGGCATGGATGGGAGGTGGTTGGAAGAATACACATGTGTGTTAAATCTTATGTATATTGACTTCAAGTGGGAGATTTTTGGGTGTGAATCAAATATTCATAGTTACTATTCATGGTAATTACTTATAGACACTATTCATGGTCATTATTCATTATGATATGGCATGTAAGTGATGTGGCATGTAGATGATGTGGCATGTGGTATGTATGGTAATGTGGCACATAGGTGATGTGTCATAGGGTGATGTGGCATGTTGGTGATGTGGTAGGTATGTGATGTTGTGTTAGACCATGGAAGGTCTCAAGTTTGATTAGGATGATGTGATAGGTGTAGGGCATAACACTCCACTAGAAGACATGGGTTTTGTCCTTAGTGAGTCATATGGGTTTGTCATAAATGGGTAGAATTTCTAAGGGGGCCTATGATTCACATGTGTGGGAAAGTCAAAATCTAATTAAAACATGTTTTGGGTTTATGTTTTCACATGGATAAATAAGAAAAAATGATCACTATTGTTGATTTCCCTCACATGTGTGAGTGGGCATAATTATAGGAGTCACATGGGGTGGCTTATATCTTGTCTAAAGTAAGCATCTAATTTGTTGACCTTTGGAATGTGGATAAAAACTTTTAGTTGATCATTTTTCACCCCACTAGGAGTGTAGTGAATTTATTGGGCCACCTATGATGTAACTCTCTCCCTCTCTCTCTATTTTGGTCATGATATATAAGCATGCATTATCCTTTATATTTCTTATCCTTACCTTTAGGGGATCACTCTTAGATCATTTTTTGAGGTAAGGAGCTTATAATGCTTTATATCTTAGCTTACCTAAATACTTGGGTTATATTAATAATGCATTCTTAGTGGTAAGAGCCTAGAAGGCTTGGTTGTTAGCTTCACTCAATTAAAGGCATTGTATGGAAGCATTGATATCCTTAAGTTTAGAGGTTAGAACATGGAAGGCTATGTTAGCTTGGCTCACCTAGTTGGAGACTTGGACCTTAGAGGTTTTTTAACTCAGCTTATAGATATGGATTTTGATGCTTTGGATCTCACCTTAGATGTTATGGTTGTTAGCATCATGATGGAGTTACATGTTGCAACTTGGAAGTTAGAGCCTAGAAAGATTTTTTTGTAAGTTTGGCTCACCTAAATTCTTGGTTGTTATCACTTTAAAGGAGTTACTGAGAGGAGATATTGTAAGAGAGTGTTGCTAATATAATATGAAGTCAAGAAGATATTATTTCCCCATAGTTTTTCCCTTGTTGGTTTTACAAGGGTTTCCATGTATATTTTGTGTAATGTGTTCTATCCTATTGTGTTATTTTTTGTATCTTGTTTTGATTTCTGCATTTATTTTTTTCACATGTTTAGGGTTATGTTTTGGTTTCTAACAAGTGGTATCAGAGATAATCTTTATCTATTGGTACTTGATCTATGCATGTGTGTTAGATCATAACAAATTGTATTATAGTTAGGCTTTATTTGTTGGTATTGAGCCATACATTATTATTGATCCTAACAAGTATCTAGTAAAGCTTGTTTAGTTTTTCCTCCATTCTCTATCTGCATCTCCCATAGAGAGAAATACCTGGTATAATTTTTTTTTCACATCTTGGTCTTTCCACCTATAGATCCCACTTTCACAAACTAGCCAATAACCATGGATTTGATACCACTTATTAGGATCCAACATAGATAAAACACATACATGGCTCAAGTACCAATAACTAAAACCTAGATTTGATACCATTTATCAAGAAATGTACATCCTATAGTTTAATTAATTAATTCAAAAACAAGCTACAATAAAACATAACATAGGAGACAACATATTACACAAGATATATATGGAAACCCTTAAAAAATTAGCAAAGGAAACACCATGTGGCAATGGTAGCTTCTAGACTTAAAATTTCATTAGTAAAATCCTCTCTTACATTATCATCCTCTTAGCAATTCCTTTAAAATGCTAAAAAATCAAGCACTCAGGTGAGCCAAGCTTACAACTAATCCTTCCATGTTATAACATCCAAGATGTAACATGTAACTCTTACACAATTATAACAACCATAACATCTAAGGTGAGTTTCAAGCATCAACCTCCATTTCCATGAGTTGAGCTAACAAGCCTCCAAGATCCAAATATTCAACTAGGTGAGCCAAGCTAACATAGCCTTCTAGGCTCTAACATATAACCTCAAGGATATTCATGTTTACATGCAACCATTTAGGTGAGCCTTGTTAACAACCAAACCTTATAGGTTATAATCACTAATCATGCATGGTACTTACAACCCAAGTATCTATGTGAGCTAATATTCCAGTCATTACAAAATACCAACATCCAATAATGATCCAAGAGTGATCCCCCAAAGGGAAGGATAAATAATATAAAGGAGAATGTACGTTATGAATAACATTTACATGAGAGAACAGAGAGGGATAGAGAAACACATATTGGCCCCAAAAAATTTCTATCCCAGCCACCTCCATGTGACTCCAACATTGTCCCCCATTCCTCATATGAGGAAAATCATCAACAGTAACAACTTGTCTTTCTTCTTCTCATGTGCACACAAGAGTCCAAAAGGGAATTTCAATCACCTTTTGACTTTCACCACACATGTGAATCATGGATCCTATTATAAAGTATCCCCATTACCAACCCTTTATCATTTAATCCAAAATACAAACTCATGTGACTCACTAATGATAAAATTCATGTCCTTTAGTGGATTGATACATTCCACACCTACCACATCAACTTGATCACATCAAAGGATCCTCCATGGGCCATGCCACATCACCTACCTTACACATCATTTACATGCCACATCAATAGTAGCCACATCACCATCATTCCAAATCACCTACATGACACATCACCCGCATGCCACACCACCATGCATCACTTGCATACCATATGCCACATCACCTACATGCCATGTGACCATAAATAGTGAACATGAATAGTGAGTATGAATAGTGTCTATGAATAGTTACTATGAATATTATATTCACACCCAAAAAATATCCCAATTGAAGTCAATATACATAGTATTTACCAAACCTACACATTATATCATCCAACTACTATCTATGCCCACTATTACACACACAATAGGCCCATTAGAATTTTTTTACACTACTAAAACTCTTTTTCCCTGATTGACTTTGTTAACATCTTCTCATTCATAGTATATTTGTAGCATATGAAATGACTCCCACTTCACCATAGATCCATCCCAATTTATTATTTTGGGAAATTAGATGTTTAATTCTTAAATAATAAATGGGTTTGAGTAGATAAAATTAGTAAATAATATGCAATAAATAAGCTTCTAATTTTTGAAATTTGACTATAGTTAGGGAATTTTCTAAAACTAGTAGTGAGAGAGAAAAAATTAAACTCATCTGATCCTATATTGTTTCAACTAAGATAAAGTCTAGAAATCTATGTAGGCTTGGGAGACTATCACAAATAAGAATCTAGAGCTCATTTCTTAATTGGATAAGACTGCCAAAAGTATGAAACCCTAGGTTCTAGTGTTATAGTCCTATTTTAAAATTGTCGTCTTGGTGATATAATGTTTCTAGGTTTTGTATGCTAGGTTTGGCGGACCTTGCCTATGAAATATCAAAGCTTGAAAGTTTGTAGAGATCACTATGTACTAGATTTAGTCTTCAATACCCTAGGTATTCTTTATGATTAAACTTGAATGTAAAATTTAGATAAAGGAGAGGAGGGGTAAGTGTGTAAAGGATACTTTGGATGCACTTCACACCCCATGTGTGGGCATATTGCCTACATACCAATACTCCAAGGAGGGATCAAGTTATATGTAGTTATCCCATTGAAGTGTTTGGTGTAATATTGTGATGAAAATGTAATTAAATGCAAAACTTGATGTACTTATAATGACTAGGGACTTTTGTAAAGGTTTAAATAAGATTTAAATACTATTGGATGGTTGTATGCAAAGAATAGGGAAAAATGCTTGAGTGGTCTTGCTTGTACTCTTGCTTCTCTCTTATAAATGAGTCTCAACCATTATAAATAGACTATGAATGGAATTTTATAGGGGATTTAATGATCATGGGTTAAATTTATTCATGTTAAGATGACATTTAATAGGATAAGGATTCAAAATAATATGATTGTTAGAATCCAAAATGCACTTGGATAATAGTGCCAAAAATAAGACACCTTGGGTTTCAGTGTTGTAGTCCAAGTTTGGGTATTATTATCCATGATTAATGGGACATGAGGGATGGATTAATCATGAAAAGATAAATTTGGGTCTACAAGGGTTTAGTCTAGGAGGCTATGAATGACTGGGAATCAGTGAAAACAAGTTTGAGGGTCATGAGAGCAAAAAATATAGACCTATGGATTAGGTGTCATTAGCCACACTCAAGTTACTAAATTTTGAATTTTATATGATTAAATTTCCCCCCTTTATTCTAGTGATCCAAAAAAATAAAATACTAGGATAAGTGAAAAATAGAAAGCATACCTGAACTTACTTGAAAAGGTAGAGCTCATGAAGGTATGTGATGTTGGATGTGTTAAAGAGAGCATGATGTGAAGTGTGAATCTACAATGAAAAACATAGACTAGATCAGTCCTTACTAGATACTCTATATCTAAAATTAAAATGTAAAAAAGTTGGGTAAGAGAGAGAGGAAGAGAAAGGAATTAATACACCTCAATAGGTATGAAAACCAGTACAAAACATGTTGTGATGCTAGATTATGATGGGTGTGTGTTGTACCAAAAGTAATATCATAAACAGAGCTGAGTGCTCAATTCCTTGGAAGTGGCTCAAGAATGCAAAGGTAGGCCCTTTGGCTCTATCATCACCTACTAATTGAAGCTAATGAATTATGTGTGTGCTAATCAATGTTTAGACTATGTGCCTAATCCATCTAAATAGGTGGCTCAAGCATACAAAGGCTATCTAGTCCTTTGGCTCCATCATTACCCCATGAATTGAAGCGATGAAGTAATACTAGTATGGAGTAGATGTCATATGAGATGGCTCATGAAGCCCATGAATGTATTATGATCTGACAATGTTGGCATGGATAGTTGAATGTATGCTAGAAACTAGGCCACTCATGGCCATTTTGAAAGATGAAGATTAGGATTGTATGAAAGAAACTTCAAAACTAGTGAAATAGGCTTGCGTAGAATTTAAATCAAGAACTCGAGTACTCAAGAAGTTATGCTTATATGAAATCCAAACTTTGAAAAAGGATGCCAACCACTTGTAGATGGAGTAAGGAACGTAGCTACTAATAAATTCTTGGAAAATAAACTAAACTCAAAAAAAGGGGAGGATCAATATGTCATGCACATTGCCTCTAATCATTGGTGTTGAGAACATGGATTCTGATCTATAAGTTGTATCAACTACCTTATCTAAAACTATAAGTGAGATCCATCATCTCGCACATGATGCCCCCTATATCTAGATCCTCTAAGCAAAAACTATACTAAAACATGTTGAATTTGGATTGTGCTGAGCTAAAAAATCTATGACTAAACTTACTTTTCTATTTATTTTTGGAAAAAAACTATTTTTATTTTGTTGTTTGGATAGGAGCACCAAAAATAGGACACCCTGCTATCAGAAGTTGTAGTCTAACTTTAGCACTATTGTCTAGGGCCAAATCTAGTAAATGTTATAGATTATATACTATTTGCCTAGTCTCTTTTTCCTGGTCTAATGTCTGGATTCATTTTGAGTGTTCTAAAAACTACTTTTTTAACCATTAGGAGCTCCAATCTTTATGAAAAAACCCCTATTTATTGTCCCCTTTTCTGAGGGTAGGAATGAAGATGTTGCAATGACTACCCTAAAAAGAAACAACCCAAAAATTGTGTTATTCTAAATATATATATGATATAGCAATAATAATTGACAAGATATCATGAGATATAGCAATGTTTGTATTGAGAGATTGTTATATCCATTGGGGTATGCCTAGATAGATATAACAATGTAATAACATGTGCAATGTACTTAGCAATAATCAAAAGTGTTAGTTGTTAGTTTTTAGTTGTTATCAAGGAGGGATAGAGCATGATGTCCATCATTGCATCTAAGAAATCAATGAAATGCATGATATGGATCATGGAAATACAAATAGGAAAAGTAATCAGGCAATAAACATACAAAGAAAGAAGCAAGAAGCATACAAGAGTGGTCAAAGGGCCAAGCAATCAAGGGACATGGGCACATGTCACTAAAACTATAAAATAGGCATAAAAGGCATGTTAAAATTCCACATACACATGCAATTAAAATTTAAAAAAAATTGGCACAAGAGCCACAAGTACATGGAAGAGTAAAAATAAAAGACATTAGTAAATGTTTGAAGGCACACACATGAATAAAAGCAAAGGACAATGGTAAATTTCCTAAAAAACATACAAGGCATGGAATAAGAACTAAGAAAATACAAACACATCAAGATATGATAAGCAAGAAAGGAAATCATGTATATACTAGAAGTGCAATCGCATATAACTAATCAAAACAAGAAGTGAAAGTATGCAAGACATGTTAGTATAAGACTAGGTATATGCTAATAAATACATAAGTGGAAGATACTATTGAGTGTCAATATGGTAATTTGTGTAATCTTAGTAAGTAATTTATGTCAACATGATAACTAGTGTGTGTGGTGTAGGAATGACATAACCTAAATGGTGTAGTCATTTAAAAGATGCCCTCAGTGGGTATGTATATCGATGTGTGTCTCAAATGTAGAAGTAGGATTCCCCCTAAATGGATAGAGTGAGTCAATCAAGGATATAGATGTCACTATACACACTTAAAGAAGATCAAGTGAAGCATGGAAATGTAGATAAATTGAGAAGCAATATCATACAACAAAAAATGTAAGTCTAGCATAGTATTAGCAATGTAAAGCATGGATGATGCATACAATAAAAATATTTTTTGTTTTGGATATTATTGAATGTTTTTGGTATTTTTGATATTTTATAGTATTTTTGTATTTTGAAATAGGTTGTGTATAATTAAGCTTTGAATAGAAATTATGTAGATTTTAATATTTAAAATGACATGCTAGACATGAAATCTACGTAGATGCATAATAGGCATTAGGTTTTTGAGTTTATTTCCTTCAAGTGAGGATAAATGATACACTTTAGGGATAATATTTTTGGTAATAATATATGGACCTAGCCAATTTGGTTTGAATTTTCCTTTGATTTCTTCTTTGGCATTGACATTGCGAAGGTTTTCTTTAAGAACAAGATCATTAACTTCAAATTCTAGAGTGTGGACTCATTTATTTTAGGATCATTTTATAAATTGTTGGTATATTATGAGGTGTTTTGTAGCTTAAATATGTGTGTGTTCTAACTGTTTGAGCTGGTGTAGACATTTTTCATGATACTAATCATAAATGAGAATACCTTTAAGGGAGACATGAAGAGATGGGATTTCCAATTCCAATGGTAAAATTGCTTATATACCATAAGTGAGTGAATAAGGAGTAGCTCCTATAGGCATGAGAATAATTTTACGATAGGCCCATAATGCTAAAACTAGTTTATTGTGCCAATCATCTCTAAATTTTATCACTATTTTTCTCAAAATACTATTGATAGTTTTATTAGTAGCTTCTACTTGACCATTTCCTTGTGGGTAATATGGAGTGGAGAATGTGTACTTAATTTTGTATTTGGTACAAATGTTTTTGACAATTTTGTTCTTGAGTGATGTTTCATTATCATAAATGATAGTTTTCGGTGGGCCAAAGTGAGAAATAATATGAGTCATGATAAAATTATAAATGTCTTCACCTGTGGTAGATTGAAGTGGATATACTTCCACCCATTTGGTAAAGTATTTTTTAGCTGTGATTACGAACTTATGTCCATTAGTGGATTCAAGGTTAATTTTTCCAATGAGATTAAATTCTTATAACATGAATGATAATGGAGAGATGATAGGTTGTAATTATTGTGATGGTGCATGTTGTAGATTACTATGTCATTGACATTTATCACATAGCTTCACATATTATAAACATATATCTTCCATGGTAGGCCAATAATACCCTTATCAAATTAATTTGAGTGACATGGATTTTTTTGTTTAAGTGACCACCACATTCACTATCATGTATTTGAGCTAGAGTAGTTTTAACTTCTACTGAGGTTAAACATCATAGTAAATTTCTATCAAAGGATCATTTAAAAAGGTCCCCACCAATGATTACATAATTAATTGCTTTCTTTTTTAACTTGTGTTTGTCATTTTGGGAGAAAAGTGTTTGGTGTAATAGATTTGTTTAGAAAGTTATAAATATCAGAGAACCATTTTGGGGTTGAAAAACTTTATGTAGTAGCTAAGATGGAAAGAGCTATCAAATATGCATTGATATTGATGGTGATTGTAATATTT
The DNA here is from genome assembly GCA_037957365.1 of Torreya grandis. Taxonomy (NCBI): domain Eukaryota; kingdom Viridiplantae; phylum Streptophyta; class Pinopsida; order Cupressales; family Taxaceae; genus Torreya; species Torreya grandis. Next base: position 2,085,271 of record JARHVA010003250.1, read on the forward strand.
TAATTTTAAATATTGATTCATCATCATTTATGTCGATGGGAATTAGAGATGTAGCATTGGTCATTGCATCTGCATGTCTATTATTTTTTTTAGGGATGCTCTCAATATAAATTTGAATTATGATGATAGACACTGTAACATGTTGCAGTATGGGATAAGGTGTTATTATTTTGTTTGATAAACATCATTGACTTGATTGACCAAAAGTTGGGAATCATTGAAGACTTGAATAGATTTTATTTGGAGGGATTGGGTAGTGAATAGTCCTAAGATAAGTGCTTCATATTCTATGATGTTGTTGGTGTAGGAGAAACTTAATCAGTATGATATAGGAACTATGTGACTAGAAGGATCGATAAAGACAATGCCTACCCCTGCACTAGATATGCATTAAGAGCCATCAAAGAACATGGTCTAGATATCGACATGAGTAAAATAGTTAGTGAAATCATCTTTGAATGTGTCACTAAGAGGGTTGGTATCTAATAATGGTGTTGTTTCCAAATGGTCTGTAATGATTTGGCCCTTTATTGATTTATAGAGGACTATTTTTAAGTCAAATTTTATTAATAACATAACCCATTTTGTGATGCAATTAGAAATATGTGGTTTGGCTAGTAGGAACTTTAAGGGGTTTAATTTTGTGATAACTTAAGTCTCATTATTAACCATGTAATGTCATAGTTTTTGTGTGGTAAAAACTAATGCTAGACATAGTTTTTCTATTATGGAGTGATTTTTTCATAATCAACCAATGTGTGACTAATTTAATAAACTACTTGCTTGGTATTTTGATCATCATGTTGTGCTAAGAGTGCTCCTAATGCATGATCTATTGCTAAGATATATAGTAGGAAAGGATTGTTTGGGATAAGTGGTACTAAAATATGTGGATTAAGAAGATATTTCTTGATTGTATCAAAGCTTTCTTAACAAGCTTGGTCCCAAATAAATTTTGTATCTTTATTTAGTAGTCGAGTAAATGATTGAGTTTTATTAACAAGTAGAGATATGAGATGGCAGATTACTTGGATCTTGCCTTGTAAGGATCAGAGTTGTTTTAAGTTAGTTGGAGGTGGCATATAAATAATTGATTTGACTTTCTTAGGATCAATTTTTGTGCCACACTGAGAGATAATGAAACCTAAGAGTTTTCCTGATATAACTTTGAACACACATTTATTTGGGTTTAGTCAAGCATTATATTGTCTGAATTATTGCAATATCTTTTGTAAATCAATAGCATGATGTTATCATTGTTTGGATTTAGCTTATATATCAACATAATCTTTGATCATATGATAAATTAAATTGTGAAAGATATGTGTCATGGTACGTTAATATGTGACTTTGGATTTTTTTAATCTGAAAGGCATGAAAATATAACAAAATCTACCCTAGTGTATTACAAAAGATGTTTTTTCTTTATCTTCTTCAGTGATCTTGAATTAGTTATATCTAACGAAGCCATCCATGAATAATAAAATTTCATACTTGATTGTAGAATCAATGATCTTGTTGATATTAAGTAAAATGAAATCATATTTTGGGCATACTTTATTTAAATCTCAATAATCGAAACAACACCAAATTTTTTTGTTAAGTTTGACTATAGAGACTATGTTCTAAACCCATTTAGGATGTGTTACTGGTCAAATGAATCCAACATCTAAGAGGTGTTGGATTTCATCTTTGACCAAGAGATCCACCTTAAGATGCATTTTAAAAATCTTTTGTTTAACTAGTTTAGCATCTGGGTATAAGGGAATCCAATGGATGGCAATAGATGTATCAATTCCTGGCATATCTGAGTAAGACTAAGCAAAAGGTTCTAGGAAATATATTAAATTTTGAAGGATATCTATATATTCTTCCTTTCAGAGGGAAGTCGCTAATAATATAATGTCGGGATCTTGATTAGTTTCAAATTTAAAATTTATGTTTTCTTCATTAAGCAATGTGGAATGATCAAGTATGTAAGGAGTGGTAGGGATAGTATCATTTGAATCAATTGTTATGTCTTGGGGTGATTTTAGACTTTCTCCAAAATATGCATGGGCATTTGTGTGATGAGGAAATCTATTTTTATGATAACAAGATAGGAGGTCCTCATATGCTCTGAAAAATTGTAGAAGGGATTCACCATTGGAAAATTCATCTAATGTGAACATGCCTTGTGAAACTGTATCATCAATGAGATCAAGGTAAATTAATGATACTATTGAAGTATGATTAATATTATGATCTACCAATGTTGTGGGTGGACAAAACTTGATATGCTTTGAAGTGGTGGAAAAGGGTTTACTATGAGAATAGGTAAACTGATATCCTAGCCCTTGCATTCCATGTTATGTAGATGCCTCGATAGGATTGATGATTCTTTTTTCATGATTTCCAAGGTCTTTGCCATGATATCCCATTTTGTTAATGCATTAGGGTGTAAAAGATGAGGTTTTAGTGCTAGTTTTATTATCGAATTTGGAGTTTGTTGATGTGTTACATGGTTTAGGGGTACATTGTGAAGAATGGGTTACATAGGTAAATAACCAAGATTAAAGTGTGGAATATAATTCTATGGAGTTCTAGCAACCTATAAATATTTAAAATGTTCATTATCAATTGGGCATGTGTATATGTAGCCTTTGTGACTAAATTTGAGATAGGCATGGAATGTAGAAAGGACAACATGGATATCATGAATCCAAGGATGACAAAGTAATAAATTATAGTTGAGGTCATTTGACATGACTTGGCAAGTAGTTAGTAGTGTCTTAGGCCCTAATGTGAGATTAAGTGTTGTTTGACCCATGAATTTTCATGGAATGTTATCAAAACCTCTAACATTCATATCAAAATGATCTATATCATGAGGTTGTATATGAAGACATTTAAGAAATGAAATGTTATAGATGTTGAGTCCTAAACCGTTATCAACTAATACTGATTTTATCCCTACATCATTAATTTTTAATTGAATTTATAAAGGGAGGTGTTGTGTAATGTGTGTTATGTGGGTAAATCTTCTTTCTCAAAGGAAATGTGTTCTTTAATCCATTAAATTGTGTTGAGGATAGATGCAACATAAGCTAGTTTGGTTAAAACAAAAACTCTAGTATTAAAAAGGGGTATATATAACACATCTTTGTAAATATTGGATTTTTAAAGGAGTTCAAGAATAGAAACTGTGTTTGAAGGTATGTTACTCTGAGTGAGAAGCTATAGCCATGGGCATAATCAACCTGCCTATCTTCATAAACTTGGGTGTTAGAATGGACAGCATGATCTATTATAGGCATAGAGCTGGTAGTAGGTGTGGGATAACAGATAGATGTACCAAGTTCTAAGGAAAGAGGGATGGATATAACCATTAGTGTTTGTTAAAGTCTAGTAATGATATGGAGATACTCAAAAGTAAATAATGAGTTATATGCATTAAGGCAAAAAGCATGAATGTAGAGTAAAATGCATGTAATTTGAGTGATTATTTGTGTAAATATATACTTATAAAGAATAATCCACATGCAAGATAGCAAATAAAAGATAGTGAATGTGACATTGTGCATGAATGCATAGAAAATTTTGATATGCAAAATAACATTTTGTATGTGTTTAGTATGATAAATCTAGAGACTTTTCCATATGACAAATAGAAAGTAAAGGATAGAGAACATGATTTTGTGCATAAATGCATAAAGAGCTTTGACTTGTAACACAATATTTCTAACATGTTTAGCATGATAACCTTTAAAAATGGTCCATATGAGAGATAGAGAGTATGCAAAAGGAATATTGAAATCTTGTGTAATTTTAGCAATAAATGTTGTAATATCATCCCTTATTATGAAAATTAAGCATGAAATGCAATGGATTATACTTTGTACTAACATATGATAGACTTCATCATTCATGTACATGATAGGAACTATTATGGTTTCCATATTATTTGCAATAAATGTAAGAATTTTTTTAAAATAAATGAGCATAATTTTAGCAATTTTGATTATAAGTGTATCAACGTAAGGTGATACCTCAAGAAGCAAAGAGCTAGTACATGTAACTAGGGATTTTTCAAAAATATTTTTGCAAAATGCTATGAATTTTTGAAATTGAAATTAAATTTGACTTAAGTATTCAATAAAAATTAAAAATTTATGGGAAAGTGTTTGATTTAATCAAACCTAGTAGATGCAACTAGGGTTTGAGATTTTTTTTTTTTTGAAAAAATTACTATGAATTTTTTAAATTTAAAGTGATTTTATGATTTTAATATGAAACTAAAAATTCAAAAAATTATTGGAAAATTACTTGGAGCTAGTTGATACAATTAGGGTTTAAATTAAATTTATTTTAAAATTTACTACAAAATTTTAAAATTTGAGAGGAATTTTTTATTTTAATATTGAAGAAAAAATTTAAAAATTAATGATAAAAATAAGATAGGAATTTACCCTAGGGTTTTTTAATGAAATTTGAAGTTAGGTTCACTAAATGATTTATTATTTTTGGGAAATTAGATGTTTAATTCCTAAATAATAAATAGATCTGAGTAGATAAAATCAGTAAATAATATGCAATAAATAAGCTAGCGATTTATGAAATTTGATTGTAATTAGGGCTTCTATAAAAATAGTAGTGACAGAAAGAAAATTAAACTTATCTAATTTTGTGTTGTTCTGACTGAGATAGGGTCTAAAAATTTGTGTGCAGGTTTGGGACACTATCAAAAATAAGAATCTAGAGATTTTTTCTTGTTTGGATAGGAGCACTGAAAGTAGGACACCTTAAGTTTTGGCACTGTAGTCCTATCTTGGTGTTGTTGTCCTAGTGATCTAAGTTTTTTGGCTTTTGTGTGCCAGAGTAAGTATGTGTGAACCTGTCTATGAAATATCAAATCTTAAAAGTTCACAAAGCTCATTATGTACCTAATTTAGTCTTCAATGCCCTAGGTCCTCATTATGCTTGAACTTTAATGTAAAATTTAGATAAAGGAGATGATGGGTTAGTGTGTAAAGGATGCATTGGATGCACTTCACACCCCACATGTAGGCATGTTGCCTACATACCAATACTCTGAGGAGGGATCAAGCTATATGTAGTTTTCCCTTTAAAATGTTTGGTATAATAGTGTGATGAAAATTCAAGTAAATACAAAATTGGGTGTACTTAGAATGACTAATAAATGGTGTAAAGGTTTTAATAATCTTGAAATATTATTAGATGG
>JARHVA010003251.1:5000-17500 GCA_037957365.1 Torreya grandis
GTGTGTATCACTCAATATTATACTTATGTGTCTATATAATGTAACATGCAGTCATCATATAATCCATATATGACCCATCATACCTCTATTATGTATTTTCTTCCTTATAATGCCTCCATGTGATATCGTGTGGTATAATACCATAAAATTACCTCTTTTAATAATCCATATCTACTAAGTGTGCCTTTTATACTCCTATAATAACATGCCACATGTATGAACAAATATCATCCATCCATATACCCCTCAACTCACCTATTGGTCTATTCATCTCTATATGTTCCCATGCCCACACATGCAATAATGTGGATGATCCTATTTTGGCTCCTCATATGTATACCACATGTTTAATATATTGATACAAGTGTAGAATTACATGTGTTTCCCATGAAAATAATGTAGAAAACTCTAGCATATCTCCAACTACATCTAATAAACCCTATGGAAATAGTTTCCCACTCTGGTCAAGTAGTACTATGCCATTCACATGAGTCAAAAGTACTAGATTCAATATATTTTTCTTCTATAATTTCATCCATTCATGTATATCAATCATTGATCTAATCATGGGAATGATGTCCTCTCCAAATACCCTATATAGTGACACAACTTGTATTGTATCCTACTAGTACACCTTCACAACCTATATATGGATGAGAAGTATCCTCCATACATCCTCAAACATAAATATTACATACCATCATACTCTTTGAATACTACATTAGTATTGAGAAATGAATTAAAATAATTACTAGTATTTTTATAATTATAAAAAAATATCTAGACATCTATGTTGTTTGGTTTGATAAATGTTTATGTATTTTAATCTTATGTGGATATGATTTAATCTCATGTGGGTATGATTTAATTTGTATATTTTATTTTTATTATAATAAATAATTTGATGTATAAACATTATGAGTATTTTATTACTTTTTTGTAATCTCATATTAATTACCATTTTTCTTTACCAATGTGCTTGTAGTAATATCACACCCTCATAGAGTGGAACAAAGGGAGATTATCATATGTTCAAAGGATGTATATATTAGCATTAGGGATAAAAAGAGTGAAATTGAACCCTCTCACATACACTCACACTTTTTTATATTGAACTAAATTATTATTCATGCATGTGTTCAATGATTACTTTTAATATCTATCATTATGGTTAATATTCCATGTTATTCATTATTTAGGAGTCAAATATTTACTTTTCTATGGAAAAACTAGTTTGGAAAGGGATGTTATTATTAATAATATTCACTAGTTTTGTTAATGCACATTGGATGTAAGAACCACTATGAAACCATTATATGACCTAAACAATGGATTATTGAGTTATGAATTAAGATGAACCTAATTTTATGCATTATAAATCTATAGAGTGTCAGATGTTTATTTAAACCATGTCTTTATATTTATTTATAAAAGGTTTATTGAAATTAGTTTTTACCTCTTTGGTGGCTTAAGAGATATAGGTAAAAATACACCCAAACATTTATCATTAGATTATTTTTAAAACTTAGAGGAAATAGGTTTTTATGCTAGTTTGGAAGGTTCTATTGGCATAATTCACATGCACTATTTGAAACAAAAAATGGGTAATTTTGAAATCATTAGAAATAAAATATAGGTTTATTTTATTATCAGTATAGTGTTGACCTTCACATTTGATGGGAAGCTAAGTTATAGGGTTTGGCATGCAACTATCATGAAAAATTAGGATATGTAACTTTGAGCCAATGGAAAAATGAAGGAATATGCATACATGAATTTGAGTCTTATAATGGATAAATCGTAGAGTTCAAGTGAAACTTGAGGACATGCAAAACATGGAAGATAAATGGAAAAATAATAATAAGAGGTTAAATGGATGATTTAAGGGGGTTGTGGAAGAGGAATAAGGGCATTGTTTAAGAGAGAAAATCACTTCCAATATCTACATTGGATGGAGACCATTACTAATGACTACGTAAGTAGAGTATTTCATTTTGAAAGTGAAGTTTATAAAGGGTTTGATTGTATATATGTAAGGAATATTTTTCCCATTTAGGATAAATTATTTGAATACCCTTATTAACTAGGTTTATTATTAAAAATTCATCTAAATGTATATTTTGATAGTAATTAAAAAATTAAAACCCTTTGACATAGTTTTAGAGAAAATAATGGAGTTTTAGATATTGTTTGACTATGTCACTCTTACAAACGTAGGGATGGAACTCATTTCCATCTAGGTACATAAAAATGATAATAGATCCAATTGGATGGTTGATTCACCTACATAAAATATACACTCTACATTTATCTTTCCTAGCTACAATGAATTAGAAGATGAGAAGTAACATTTTCATTTTATAGTGAGATTAGCTCTTAATACCTATAATTAGCTTGGCTCTTTTATTAACCTTCATTGTTGGGATTAAACCAAGATAAAATATTTCATCGATTTAATAGATGTGGATAAATTCATTCCTATAAATGTAATGTTTTTAATTAAAAACTACTTAAAACTTGAGGATTTATATTGAGATTGTTGACTAGTAGTTGTGTGACTCTGTATAAGAAGTTTTAGGCTCATACACTGAGAAAAGGGTAAGTTGTATACAACTATATTTTTCTTACATAAGTTGTAGATGTATTTTTTTTATTAGAATTTTATAGTCTTATGTATTCATATATGAACTATTGAATTTGAATGGTCAGTATGTTTTGGTTGTTGGCAATATTTTGAAGCTTATACAAGTTGTATATGAAGTTTTGATTTATAATATAGTCATGTGTATATGTGTATTATTGACCAAATTTGACCTTACAAGTCAAATTGGTCCCCCTATAGGTAAAAAATTTATCTTTAGATGTTTATAGGGGTCTAATATTTATCATAGGGTGTGATATATTCTATTTTATGTAATTTTATGCCATTTTAGCCTTGGTTATGGTCTAATTAGTCTATATGTCATTTTGAGTCACTATTTTAACAGTTTTGGGAATATTAGTGTATTATTCCTAATTTAGTTAAAGGTCTAGAATAGGAAATCAATAAATAATATTAAAATAATCTAACTACTAATTTGTATAATTTAATTAAATTTTTAACCTTTCTATAATAAGACTTAGCTGAAAACAAGATGAAATGGTTGAGATAGGGTCTAGAATTTGTTGTGCAGGACGAGGATAGTGTCATAAATTAGGTTATAGATTTCGTTTTGTGAAAGGATAGGAGCACCAAAATAGGACACCTTGGGGTCCAGTGCTATAGTCCTCTTTTTCCACTATTGTCCCAAAGACCTGAATTTGTTGGGTTTTATTTTCTATCCCTATTTGAGTCTACCTATGAATTTTTGATTATTACAAGTCTAAAAAACTCCTTGTAGAGATGATTTAGTATTCAAACCCTAGACTTAATTTTGATTTGATCAATTTTTATAAAGAAGTTGGGGGGGGTGTGTGTTAGTGTGTGTAAGATCCACTCAACATGTATCCACACCCTTTGTGTGGACACATTACCTACATACCAATACTCTGAAGAGGGATCAATCCATATGTAGTTCTCCCACTTGATGTGATTTGTGAAATAGTGTTATGAACATGTAAAAAAGTTAAACTGGGTGTGATTAAGGTGGCTAGGGATTAGTGTGAGGATTTGGATGTGCTTGTATATGTATTGGATGGATGTATGTAGAGAATATGGAAGTTTACCTTAATGGTCTTGCTTACTTTTGTAATATTTAAAAAACCTTTCTAAATGAAATTTGAATGGAATTTTATAGAGATTTGTTAGTCATGGGTCAAATGTATTCACATTAGGCAAACATGAAGAAGGATATGAACCAAAAGGATGTAACCATTAGAGCTAATAATGTAATTAGATAGGAGTACCCAAAATCAACACCCTAAGGTATAGCACTATAGTCCAAGTTGGGTGATATTTCATATAGGTATGGGACCTAGGGGGATGGAATTATCATGGGAAATGCATCATAGTTGATCTCATAAGTCCATGGATGACTAATAATAAGCAAAAATGTGTTTATAAGGGTCACACGATCATGCAAGAGGGATCTATGGGTTGGGTGTCACAAGCCACAGTAAATCTACCAATTTTCACATTTTATATGACTATATTCCCCCCAACTTTATTCTAGTGATGAAGAAAATCAAAATACTAGGAGAAGAAAAATATAAAGTGTACCTGGACTTACCTACATAGGTAAAGCTCATGAAACTATGTGATGTTATGTGTGCATAGAGAGAGAATGTTATGAAGTATAAATTTGGAAGAGAAAATTAGGAGTAGATCAGTTTCTACTAGATACACTATATATAAAATAAAAATGTATAAAATTTGGATAAAATGGAGAGGAAGAAAAAGGAATGAATACACCTCACTAGGTACGTTAACCAATATAAAACCTATTGTGATGTTGAGTGATGCTAAGTATGCGCTAAATCAAAAGTAATATCATGAATAGAGCTGAGTGCTCAATTCCTTGGGAATGGCTCAAGAATGCAAAGGCTAGCCTTTTGTATCCATTATTTCTCATTAAGTGAAGCTATGTGATCATGTTTAAGTTAATCAATGTTTGGAATATGTGTCTAATCCCTTTGAGCAGGTGTCTAAAGAATACAAAGGCTAGCTAGTCCTTTGGCTCCATCATTGTCCCATGAAGCAAAGTTATGAACTGATATCGATATGAATGTGTGTCATATGAGATGGATCTTGAAGACAATGAATTCTATATAATCTAACAATGTGGCATGGATAGTTGAATGTGTGCTAAGAACTAGGCCAATCTTGGCCACTTTGAAAGGTGGAGATTAGGATTGTATGAAAGCCACTCTAAATTTGGGAACTAAGCTTATATGAAATTCACTCCAAAATGATGTAACCACCTGTAGATGGAATAAGGCATGAAAATATTGTGAATTCCTAGGTAATTCTATAAACTATAAAGAAGATAAAGAAAATGTGTCACATACTTTACCCCCAATCACTTGTGTCTATAACATGGATTTTGATCTAGAAGTTATACCAACTGCCATATCTAAAACTAGAATTGAGATCCATCATGCCACATATGATTCCCCCTATATCTAGATTCTTTGAGAAAAATTGTAATGAAACTACTGATTCTAAACTAAATTACTACTAACAAAGCTGTAATTAGTCTTACTTTTCTCTCTATTTTTAGAAAATCTATTTTTTTGTTGTTTGGATAGTAGCACCAAAATAAAACTCCCTACTATCCAACATTATAGTCCTATGCTAATTTTGACGACTATTTTGTAATTTTCACTATCTGCCTAGTCTATTATGCTTGGATTGAAGTCTAGATACTATTATAGGTGTTCTAAAAGATGATTATTTGACCAGTAGGAGTTCTAATCTTTATGACAGAAACCCCTATTTGTTGACCCCTTTTTTGAGGGTAGGAATGAAGACCTTGTAACGACTTCCTTAGAAATAAAGAGCCCTACAAATGTGTTATGCTATAAAATACATGATATAGTAATGATAATTGATAATATATCTCAAGATAAATCATGGTTTATAATGGAGATTATTAGATCAACAAGGGAATGCATAAATAGATATAATAATGTAATAACATGTGTAATATAATGAATTATAAATAGAAGTCTGGTTAGTTTTTAGTTGTTAAATGTTAGTTATCAAGGAGGGATGAAGCATGATGTCCATCATGGCATCTAATAAAAACATATAATGCATGATGTTGATCATGGAATTGCAAATAATTAAGAAACAAACAAGAAAACAAGCATCCAAAGCAAGGAACATATAAGAGTGGCCAAGGGGCCAAGAAAAAAGGGAGATGGGCACATGTCACTCAAACTAAGAAAGCAAACATACAAGGCATGTTCAAATTCCCACACACACATATAATAAAACAAGTAAGTTTGACATAAGTGTCACAGGCACATAGAGGAGTCTAAGGAAAGGACATTGGCAAATGCCTTAAGGCACACATAAGACATAGAATAGGAATTGAGATCTACAACCATATCTAGCTACACAAAGAAAGAAAGGAAAGCATGTAAGTGATAGAAATAAAATAACATCTAACTAATCAAAATAATAGGTGAAATTATGCAAGTCATGGAGTATAAGACTAGGAATATTATAAGAAATACACAAGTGATCTATACTAGTAAATGTCGATAGATTAATCTATGTAAGCTAGAAAGCAATGTACATCAACATTATAACTAGAGTGTGTGGTGTAGGAATGACATAACTTAGATGGTGTAGTCATGTAAAATATGCCCCTAGTGTGTAAATATATTAATGTATGTCTTGAATGTAAAAGTTGGATTCCCCCTTAATGGGTAGAATGAAGTAATCAAGGATTTGGATGTCACTATACACACTTAAAGAAGATCAATTCAATCATGGTAAATTTGATAGATCAATCAAAAATAACATACAAAAAAAATATAAGTCTAACATATTAATAAAAATGTAAAGCATGGATAATGCAAACAATTGAAATGTTTTTGGTATTTTTGAATTATTTGAATGTTTTTGGATTTTTTATGTATTTGAATGTTTTCTAATTTTTGATATATAAGCTATGTACAATCAATAATGAGTAGAATATATAAAATTAAGGCTGAGGAGAGATGATACTAATTGATAAGTCTCATGGGAGACTATCATGGTGTCTTGTATCAAGGAGAGGGATCATGTGTGATCATGAAGCATGATGGAAGGGATAATAATGTAGCTATAAAAGCTATATATGTTGTGAATGATATAAAATATTTATAGTGGAAACTAAATATGGGTCCCCCTATAACTTTGAGAAGTGGATGCAATTTTAAGGATCTTTGGGACCCATATGGTGGTCGGATAAGCTCTCTAAACATGTTCTCTATGTGTAGAGGTATGAGACCTCAATGATACTACCCTAGATTTGAACACTGTAGCTGGTAACCATATAGAGTCCAAACTATGGATAATATAAAAGAGGCTTTTATTGAATTTTATGAAATCTATATGCTAGTGATGAATTCCTTGACTATGTCAAATCTAAATTAGAGGAAGAACTGTAACTAGTGGAGAAGCTAAAAATAGTGACTATAAAGTAGAATATGGCTCTAAAGTGGGGAGTGGTAACTCATATGGAACTCCACCAACTTTAACAACCTAATTCACATGAATTAATTTCATGTATCTATGAACTGTAGAAGGTGCTACTCAAAGTTTTTGAGTCCATGGTAAACCAAGTTACATATCAAAAACCCTTGCACTAAGAACAATAGTAAATGGTGTGGCCACATGTGTTGGAGAAAACTATAGAGGAATTACAATCTCACATAATGAACTTTTTATGTGACCACTGAATCTATTGATAACTATGTCTATTAGGGTAATATCCCACTTTGAATATCTCAAATTCTATGATAATGTCATAGTGCATATGTTCACACTAGATCCATTGTCTATGAGAACACTATGAATAAGATGATTATGAATGTAAGCTATGATAAAGAGTTCATGATAATTTGAATCATCCTCAATTATCTCCTTCTTTGAGAAGGATATTTAAGGTCTATCAATAATTCTAGAATTATACAGACCAATCATGTTAATCAAAGGATGTGACTCAACTGAAGGTGGCCTATATATAGCTAGTGGTAGATGTGCATGGTATACATGGTGAACACCTAATGTGTCCCCTATATCCTATTTAAAATGTTGTGTAAAAGTATCTAATAATATTTTAAGAGCCTTGTCTTGTGTTTTCTTTGTCTATGGAGGCTCGACTGGAGTTCCAAGATCAATAAGATTGTCATCTATCAAATCCTATTTCTTGTGTCTCAAACTAATGCATCTATTTTTTGTGTGGGCTAGTGCCCTATAAAAGTCACAAAATGCATTCTGATCATATCACTATGGAAGAGGCTTTATTAGATCAAATTCCTGAATATGAGGGAGATATATGATATTACATTCCAAAAGATACTTTAAAACACTAGCTAATGAAAATGGTAGATTGGTAAAAGTTCATCAAGGAGGTGTTGATAAAACCACTTACAAAGGGGGATCTAAAGTCACATTGACTATAGGTTTATTCTAACTTTTATTATCATTGACCTTGACTTTATATGGGACTTTTTTATTACTCTTATTTATTTATTTGATATACTTGTGTACTTGAGTTTGTTGATTGAAATTAATTTGACTTCTCTTTCCTTTAGCGTATGATATAACTTAGTGAAGGAAGATAATCTTTTAAACATTATTGATTCATGTAAAGCTAGTATAAGACTTTGTTTGAAGAGATATTGTAACTCTTGATCAGCCATGGGGTTAGTCATTTTAGCCAAGATAGTCTTATATCAAAGAATGTAATATGTGAGATGCTTATTTGACCATTGTTTCTATTGTGTAACTTGGGCATATGAAACTCTATCACCAAAATTAACATTGACATGAGCTAAGAACATGTTAGTTGAAGGATTTAATTCATTAACTGACTAGTTTAGTAGACTATAAAACCATTTTAAAGCATAATCCTTTACACTTCATAGAAATAAATTGGCAAATAGCTAGTCATTTGGCACATAGTCCAAGCATGTTGCATGAAAATATCTCAAGTGAGTCTCTAAATCACCCTTGCCATCATATAGAGTGAGTTTGGGTTAAACAAAACCTTATGGTAAGGGTTTTGAAGCAATATGACATGCCAATGGTGTATGCAGTAGAGTAAAAGAATCCAAAGCCTGTGTTGGTCTAAAAGCACCTTACTCAAGATGTAACACCTTAGATTGAATATATTTTATCTCTTGAACAAGGTCTACCACATTAGGAGATAAAAATGTACTAACTATAATTGGTGGTGTCATAGAAGAAGGTTGGCTTGTTATAAGGGGTTGTTGAGACATAGTTTCCCCAATAACGTCATTTGAAATTGGTTGCTCCATGGTTTGAGAAGATTGACCATTGTTAAATTTTTGTTTTTCTTCTTTTATTATTTTAATAATGTCATCTTACATATAAATATGTTTAGTTATAAGGTCTTGAAGTTCCTTCTTATTAGTTTCATCAAAACTAGTATATTGGGCCATTGTTAACATAGGAAAAAAAATTGGAAATGGATTGAATTTTTTTCAATAGGTTATAATAAGAAAAGTGTAATGGAAGGAAAGCAATGAATAAAGGAAATGTAATGTCCTAAAAATAAAAAATGGGAATATGAACAAAAATTATATGAACTGACAAACATGTAAGGTGATACCTCAAGAAGCAAAGGGACCTAGTAAGTTCAAATAGGGTCTTGAAATATTATATTTTTAAAATTACTATAGAATTTTATAAATTAATGCTAATTTTTGAGTTAAATATGTAGGTAAAAAATCTAAAAAATATTAGAAACCCCTTGATTTAAAGGGACCTAGTAGATGCAACTAGGGTTTGGAAGAAAATATATATTTATAAATTACTATGAAGTTTTAAAATTTCATGTGAATTTTTTATTTAAATATTTAGGTAAAAAATTATAAAATATTTCTAAAATTAGCAATAAATTTTTCCTAGGGTTTCTAGGGGTTTTGTGCACAAAAAGACCTAGTATATTCAACTAGAGTTTAGAATAATTTATTTTTAAAATTACTAAGGTAAATTTAAAAATTAAATGTGAATTTTTTATTTAAATATGTAGAAAAAAATTAAAAAATTATTGGAAAAGTTTACAAGGAATTTAACCTAGGGTTTTTATGCATAAATAAAGTAAGTTGGGTTCACTGAATGATTTAACTATTTTAGGAATATTGGTGTATTATTTCTAATTGATTTAAAGTTATAGAATAAGAAATTAGTAAATAATATTACAATTTAAATATTGATTTATATAATTGAAATATATTTTTAACCTTTCTATAAATAGAAATAAATAGGTAGAAAATAAGACTTAGTTAAAAAACAAGATGAAATGGCTAAGACATGGTTTAGCATTTACTGTGCAAGACTGGGATAATGTCACAAGTTAGGTTATAGATTTCATTTTGTGAAAGTATATGATCACTAAAATAGGACACCCTAAGGTTTAGTGCTATAGTCTTCTTCTGCCACTATTGTCCTAAAGACCTATGTTTTTTAGTTTTTGTTTGATCTTCTTCTTTGAGTCTTCTTGTGAAATTTTGACTTTAGAAGGTGTACGAAACTCCTTATAGAGCTGATTTATCCTTCAAACCCTAGACATCATTATGCTTTGATCAATTTTGAGAAAGAAGGGGGGTTAGTGTGCGTAATATGCCTTGAATGTGTATCCACACCCCTTATGTGGGTACATTGCCTACATAAGAATAATCCAAAGAGGTATCAAATAATATGTAGTTCTCCCACTTGATGTGTTATGTGTAATAGTGTTATGAAGATGTAAAAATACTAAACTAGGTGTGTTTGAGGTGGCTAGGGATTGGTGTGAGGATTTATATGTGCTTGTAGCTATATTAGATGGTTGTATGCAAATAATAGGGAAGTTTGACTCAATGGTCATGCTTTTATTCTTGCTTGCTTTTGTAATTTTTTCCAGCCCTTTCTAAATTAACATTAAATGGGCTTTTATAGAGATCTGTTGGTAATGAGTTAAATGTATTCATTTTAAGTTGACAAAAAGATGGACAAGATCCAAAAGGAAGTGACCATTGGAGCTAAAAACGCAATTGGATAGGAGCACCAAGAACAAACACCCTAGGCTCTGACGTTATAGTCTATGTTGGGTGAAAATGTCCTATAGGTATGAGACCTAAGGGGATGGAATTATCATAGAAAATATAGAATATATGAGCTATAATCATGTCTTGTAAGTCCATGAATGACTAAAAATAAGAAAAAATGTGTATAGAAGGGTCATGAGAGCATCTAAGAGGGATACATGGGTTGGGTGTTACAAGCCACACTCAAGCTACCAATTTTCACATTTTATATGACTATAGTCACTTAATAGCCATTTAGGGGTCATATATGTAAGTGGCATGATTTTTAAGGTGTTTAAGTGTCCTATTTTTCATTCAAATGTCCAAGAGGTCAGATTACCTATCATAAATGATAGTCTTATCTGAAACTTGTAGGTTATCTAACTAAAAATCAAGAAACTAGTTAAAAGGGGGAATTTGGAACTTGTACAACCCATAGGGGAATGTAACACATGGGATAAGATCAATTAATAGCTATTCATATTAATAAAACTCATTTCAATGTTTTATATTATTTTTGAATTATTAAAAAGGTCCAAAACCATTATGCTCCTTCTTCACCTTTCTAGACACATAAAACTAGTTAGCAGGTTTGTGATTAGTATGGCTAGTTACATAAATTAAAGGTTAAAATCATTTGGGATGTGAAATTTCAATTATATATATATATATATATATATATATATTTATTAGTTTCCATAAAAAAATTTCAATGATTCATCAACTTTTCTTTATGAATCATATCTAATAACTTGACTTGGTTTTTCTACTCACTGTTTCCCATGCCTTCTAGGTTTTACTCTTTTTTGGATTATTCCATACAATCTAAATTATAAAATTCGATAAAAATTACAAGGAAATATTCACCTCATTCTTCCCATTATTGGTTTAATTTTTCAATATTTTTATAATCTAATTATCTCACATTGCAAGAGAAGGCACCATTTTAGGTTGCAGGTAGGTTTCCACTATCTACAAAATCTTCATACTTTAGTAGTGATTCCATGGGATGATAATAGGTCCATTTTCATGTTTTAAATGTTATATTTACTACCTCACCTTTAAATTTCATTATTTAAGGAAAATTTCCATTAGTTTTCAATCATAAGTACCATACAGTCAATCTGATATATGATTACCATACCTAGTCAGTTTGTTATATGACTACCATACATAGTCATCTAGGTAAGATGTAAAAGGCTCTAAGACACATCCATGGAGTTTTTATGGATGTCATAAAATTTTTAACACACTCTCATATCAATAAAAATCAATTAAAATTCCTTCACTTGGCAAAAAAAGGGACGATGATGTCACCCATATACTCATATAACATAGAGATGCATCTACAAATGCCTATAGGAAGGGAATACAATAAAATGAGGTGTGGTAACTTGTTTAAAGACTTTAAAAAAATTTATGTTTCATTTAAACACCATGATATGAGATAAATTGACTATGAAATTAGATTCCTTGAGTATATGGACCATTTCATGATTACCATCTATATGCAACTCAAATTGCACCTATAGGTGTCTTCATGGAAACCAATCATGTTAAGGAGCATTTGAGATGAGAAATGTTTAAATAGTGATAAAATTATATTTTTAAATTTTATAAAATTTAAAAACCTCATTAAAACTCACAAACCATGCATAGTATTTGTAGGTTCATCCACTGCCTGTACATTAGAATGTCTACCTATAGGTCACACTAGTAGAGCCATGAAAATACTTGTACGAAGAATTTGGTGCATGGTGAAACATTATTTA